>JAPDPK010000008.1:10682500-11282500 GCA_031772115.1 Heritiera littoralis | reverse complement strand
CATTGGCAGACTAAAGATTGTAAGCAAATCCAATCCAATATTTGCTTGTAGACATTATTGAACAGTTAGTAGATTGAGTTTTGAATTCAGAATAGATTTAACATGTTTTTTCCTCTTCTACAGATGACTATGATCATTAATGAAACTCTAAGATTGTATCCTCCAGTAAATACCGTGATAAGAAAAGTTGAAAGAGAAGTTCAATTGGGAAAGCTCATTCTGCCTGCTGATTTGCATTTGACTGTCCCAATTATGGCACTTCACCATGATTCTCAGTTATGGGGAGACGATGTGAATCTTTTCAGACCTGAGAGATTTGCAAAAGGGATTGCCAATGCCACCAAACATAATGCAGCTGCTTTTCTTCCCTTTGGATTGGGACCTCGATCTTGCGTGGGAATGAGCTTTGCATTGACAGAAACAAAGATTGCTCTTTCAATGATTCTACAACGCTACACCATTTCTCTTTCCCCAACCTACAGCCACTCACCATTTAACCTCCTGATGCTTCAGCCACAACATGGAATTCAAGTAGTGCTTCATTCTCTGTAGAATGAAGCCTGGAGTTTGTTAATGGAATATTGCCTTGTGCATCTGCTGCTGCAGCCAGTAAGTGAACTATGGTTTTTATTTTACGGTGATGTTGATTAATTTATATTTGTTTCCATCCCTTTAGTGGCAACTGATGCTATTGGAACTTAGAACTTAATGTTTTAGCAATTAAGTATGAAGATCGTGTTGTATAACATCTCAATCTCATGTTGAGATATTGTGAGATTTCGTTATGATATATAAGTAGATACATCAATCTATGCTTATAAGTCGTCTTCTGTATGATAAAATCATAAGACCTTTAAATCAAATCGAACAATACATAGTAAGTTGTATGCTGGTTACCACGTGCTTCTCTTGAGAACTATTTGGAAATATATATTTTATGTCAAAATTCATATAACACGTCAAACAAAAAATGTTTTTTTAATTAAAATTAAATTCATATGTAATTATTTTCAAAATTTTAATCCGTCTCATACTCGTGTTTTTATGCATACATTTTCGAATCATATTATCCTGTATAAAGTTAACAAATTTACTCTGCATCTCACCTGTATAGACAAAATAAACTGCATTTAATAAGTTATTCAGACTATCTCTGGTGTAAATTCCAAACAGAAATGCATGGAGCTATGTCTGATGTTTCTTAGAGATAGATTGTGATAAAGATAAAAGAGATATACATGAATCAATACTTTCATTTCTATATGTTTTCTTTCCCTTTGGAAAAGCCTAGAATTTTGGCTTGAATTTTTGTAGTCTTATCAGGTATGCTGCAAAACAATAAAAGGTAACTTTGCTTAACTTTAATAATGTAATTTTTGTGACATTTTCTGCCAAGAAGCTTCTAGCCGATGTGATCATTAGAGTCTTAATTTCACGATAAGAATTAAATCTCTAACAATCTCTATTATAGAAAATATAGAAGGTTTTTTTTGGTACAGAGGAAGCAAATTACTTACGCTAAACAGAGTCTCATGTGTCCTATGCTGCAACAATCAGCTTTCAAACAGGATTCCAAGCTCCCAGGTGAGCGTTCAAGAAATCCACATGCTCGTTGACTGTGCGCCCAATTGGCAAGTAGATCTGCACATTTGTTGCTCTCTCGGTAGATGTGATGGACAGAACAATCCCATTCTCTTCCTATTAGATTTTTGCATGCCTGAATGAGTTGGTAGAATGGCTCACGATCTGTAAGTGGTTGAGTAACCTTAGAAACTGCAAATAGGGAGTCGGATTCCAGGATAACATGTTTAAAACCCATTTCCCATGCCATCAGCAAACCGAAATAAATAGCGTATAATTCTGCTCTGGAGATCAATCCCCATCCAAGCTTGCATCCAAAACCACATATCCATTTACCATGATGATCCCGAGCAAGACCCCCTGCTGTTGACCAACCAGGATTGCCTTTTACCGAAGCATCTACATTCACCTTGATAATGCCTATAGTTGGTTTCTCCCATGTAATCAGTTTTGGCTGTTTAGTAGCTGTAGGACTAGTTTGTGGGAGTGCCAACTGATATTCCTTCACAGAATTTAGGATTCGTAGATCACTATCCCTAGGCCAAAAAGAATTATCTTCAAAAATTACCTTATTACGCCATTTCCAGATCCACCAACATGCTGTAATAAATAATTTTGGCCAAGGCACTAGACCCCCCAATACCATCTTGTGTTTCCTTAAGTTATACATCAGCCACTGATCCAGAGGTAGGGAATTAAAAATTTGTAACTCAGCAGGGATTAACCAAGTTTTCCATACTTGCTAAGAGGAAAAACAATCTCTTAACACATGTATGGTATCCTTCAAGTGCCCTCCACATGTTGAACAAAAAGTATCATTTACAAACTTACGTTTAAAACAGTCTTCTCTGGTGAGGATTCGGTTATGAGCAACTAACCAAGCAAAATGTTTAGCTCGAGGTGGTACCTTTAGCTCCCAGATAGTCTTCCATGGAAAACTAGTCGCAGAAGGTCCCAATAGCAATTGGTACGCTGATTTAATTGAGTATTCACCAGTGGTAGAAGCTGCCCAATATAGTGTATCAGCTCTAGAGCATAGGGGAGGTAAGATAGAGATTAGGTGAGTAATATCATGAGGTAACGAGACCATTTTGGACCAATCCCAATCACCATTGTCTAGTTTGAAATCACAGACCCTTGCACCTGCAGTTTCTATTGGAACCGACCCTTGGCACTCTTCAGCTAGAGTTTTATCTCCAATCCATCTGTCAAACCAAAATGAAGTATCACGACCATCCCCAATCATCTTGGCCATTCCTTTTGAGAGAAGAGTTTTGCAAGAAACAATAATACTCCTCCATATATGAGAGCAATTAGGCTTAGCCTTAGCTTTTAACAGAGAATCCTCCCTCAAGTATTTTGTTCTAAGAACCCTTGCCCACTATCCTGTATCATTGGCTTCCAACTTCCATCCCAATTTTGCTAAGAGAGAGCAGTATTCATGTCTTTTGTTTTGCGAAACCCCAATCCACCTATCACCTTAGGAGTACACACTGTGCTCCATTTAATCAAAGGAACTTTCCTCTTTGCTTTAGTAGATCCCTATAAGAAATCTCGGTTTAACTTATCAATTTCTTTAGATACTGAGATAGGTAACCTGGTTGTTTGCATGGTGTAAGTGGCTATAGTGCTTGTCACCGATTGGATCAAAGTAGCTCTTCCTGCAAACGAAAGTTGCTAAGATTTCCAGGAAGCCAATCTGTTTTTGACTTTATCCAACAGTGCCTGATAACGCAAACGCTTCTTTCTTCTTATGATGATAGGGACACCCAAGTAATTCTTGAAGTCGGTACAGTGTGCCATACCTGTGATCATCTGGATGCTAGCAATAACATTATAATGGACATTTTGAGAAGTAAACAATTTTGACTTATCAAAATTTACCTTTTGTCTGGAAATATCACAAAATAATTTTAACATTATGTTTGGATAAACATTAGTAAAGGAAGGGATGGAAAGGAAAGGAATGTAAACTAGAGGAAAGGAAAGGGTACATGTATCCCTTGTTTGGATAGCTAAAATTAATAAAGGAAAGGAAATAAAAGTAATCCTAACAACTCTTGTTTGGTTAAACAATGGAAAGAAGAGGAAATGATTCATTGTAATGCTTTTTTTCCAATTACAACCATTTTTGTTTTAAATTTTATAAGATAATAAAGTTAAATTTGATATTTTATATGTTAAAATTTTTTTCAAGTTTCCTTTCCTTCCCTTTTACCCCAAATTGAGGTTTTAAAAAAACTGAGTAAATCAAGGGAAAGTAAAGGATGCTCACTCCCCCTCTCTTTCCTTTCCCTAACTAAAAAATCTTCCCAAACAAAAGAAAGGTTTACAACCTTCCTTTGTTTTACTTTATTTTCCTTTCCTTTCCCTTCCCCACCCTCAATCCAAACATAGGCTAAACAATTCATCATCACTTGCCCTTGCCGAGTTGTGGCTCTTCCAAATAAAACGAGATCATCTGCAAAAAAGATGTGAGAGAGGGCAAGTCCACCCCTCGATAAGGAAATTGGTTGCCACACACCCATGGTCACACTCTATTCAATGATGTCAGATAATTTTTGAAGACAAAGCACAAATAAATAGGGTGATAGGGGGTCTCCCTGTCTCAAACCTCTTGTGGGTTTAAATTTTTCTGTCAACTCCCCATTCCAAAGAAAATTCATTCAGTCGAAGTTACACAGAACATGATTAAATCAATGAGTGACTGAGGTAGGCCAATGTCCTAGAGTACCCATCGCAAAAACTCCCAATTAACTCAATCATAAGCTTTCTCTAAGTCTATTTTAAAAATCATGTCTTCGACCTTCCCTTTTTTTCTCATCATAGAGTGAACAGCTTCCTGAACTACCACACTGTTATCTGAGCTACATCTATCTGGAATGAAACTACATTGGGTAGGGGCCACAATATTTTGTAGATGCGGACGTAGTCGGCTGACTATTATTTTAGAGATCAACTGATTGATACATTACATAAGCTAATCGGTCTGAATTGAGATTTGTATTCTGGATGATCAACCTTTGGAATTAACACCACTAAGACTTTGCTCAACTTTTGGAAAGTATAGAAGTTGCAATCAAATAAATAAGATATTACTCGCAAGTTATTTGGATTTGATTTGAACAAAATTTTAGTTTGATTTAGTTATTGTCAAGTCAGACTTGAGTAACTTGAGTTATTGAGTAAGTCGAGTTGAAATATCCGAATTTCTAGTTCGACTAGTTAGTGAGTCTAATGAATTTTTTTTGTTTTAATATATATTTATTATTTTTTATTATTAATTTACAATTTTACTTTTAATATTTGTAAAATATACATTAAAAATTTCAATTCAAGCTCCAATTCAAACACAAAAAATCAAGTTTGGAGTCAAATGTTAGAGTTGAACTCATTTTTTATTTAGTAAACAAACCTAATTGATAAAATTCAAATAACTCAGTTTCTATGACAAAAAGAGTTCAAATTTAAAAATATAATTTAATTGAATTTGAACTAAATTTCGAATTTCAAATTTTAAGTGAGTTCAACTTCAAGCTTCTCGCCATATGAACTTAGCTTTCAATTACAATTCTATTTGTGACCACCCATGAACCATTTCAAATAATGAACACAAACTGATATGGTTCATGGGTAAAAAAAGAAATGAGATTTGTCAGACTGCAATGTTGCAAAGACTAGTAAAAATGTAAGACCAAACAAAATCAGAAAACATGAACATGTTGGAGTTGTGTGTCCTGAATCCTGAAGTTCTGATGAATCTGCTGTTGTTGCTTTTAACCCTGCTTGCTAAACTGATTGTCACTTAACTGACTCACTCTATGCTTGTATTGGTTTTGGAAAACAGATTTTTTTGACGAGTTATGGATTACACGGATAAGTTTTGACTGTTCATGAATTTTTCTATTACTTTTTGCAGAGGATTTTATGTTTGGCAGTGGATTAGTATTACTTCTTTTTGTCTAGCCAGAGTTTTGTTTTACATCAGGCAAAATGAGGAAGGAATTTTCATTTTTGCCCTTTCCTTTTCCTTTTCTGTGCAAATTTTGACTTGTACTTCTCTTGTTTGGTACCACACCGACCTAACCAGTAAACATCTGGTAAAATATCATTCTGAAATTGCGTGAAGCAGATTATGGTTTCAGACTAGGCCAAAAGAGACCACCATCTTATCTATCCTGTCATCCTCAGCACATATATATGATTCAAAACCTGGAGAAACTTTACAGAAAATGAATTCCATGGCAAACTTATCAACCCTTCTGGCAGGCTCTCTATGCCTATGCCTGGTCGTAGCTGTAATCAGAGTCCTTTACAGATATTGGTGGACACCACTTCGCATGCAGCATGTATTGAGTTTGCAAGGAATCAAAGGCCCTCCTTACAGATTCATCCATGGAAACAACAAAGAGACTATAAAAATGAGGCAGGAAGCCATAAGCAAGCCCATGGCTACTTTATCACATGACATATTTCCCAGAGTCCAACCCCAAATTTAATCATGCATGAACTTGTATGGTAAGTGTTAAATGCCATTTTCCACTATGATTTTCATTTTTTCTCTAGATTCTAACAATTACCTTCTTTTAATTTTGTGGGATTAGGGAAAGACTATCTTAGTTGGGAAGGTACTATAGCTCAACTGTTCATTATAGAACCTGGGCTTGTCAAAGAGATACTAAAAAGTGGTAAAAGAGATTTCCCAAAAAGGACAAGTCCTGTGTCACACTCCGAATTCGAGACATAACAAATACCGCACACCTGTAAGAAATAATCTTATAAACATGCAAAGCATTTATCATACTAAAATTCAATCTTTCCAAATAACTAAACTAAAATATACGATCAATGATTAAAAGAAGTTTACTAAACTACAACTTATTGCTTAAAGCCAACAAAGAAATTTGAAATGTTCTTAAATCTCAAACTAATTGTAAACTTAAAAGTCCTGAGACATATCCTAAACTTCATAGCGTCACTCCCCAACATTCCTGTGGACATTATCAACATCAAAACATGTAAGATGTTAAGAAAAAGGGTGAGTACAACTACTCAGTAAGCAATCGATATCCCAACAGTTGGACTAAGCATGCCATAAAAAAACACTAGGCCAAATATCAATATAAGAATTCAAAATCAATGTTGGGCAATCTCATATTTAATCACATAATTTATTCAAATTCATATATTCATATTTCAAACTAAACATAATTTCACATATACCAAAACTAAGCAAAAGCTTCACAAATCATAATTTTCAGCTTTCCCGTAACATGGCATGGCCATGCTTAACTCTTGTGGCACAAGTCAGAATCAAAATAGAAACCACAATTAACCCTAGTAGCTCGAGTTAGAGATATCAGAAGCAACTAATAGTTGCACAGAATAGAACAGAGAGCCACTATTCTTAACCGGTGGTTTAGTTTGAAACTAGTTTCATTTAACAAAATACATGTCGATATGGCCAACATTTAACCCTCATTAGTATGGTTAGAGCACAACCATACTAGGAGACAAAACAAATAATTTTAGATTACCCAATATACAAAACAGTACCGTAACTCTCATCACATATTTCATACAAAATGAATTTCATAAATCAATCAAAGCAAATTGTGTATTCATAAAAACACATAGCCTTTAAATACATTATGACAAAGTTCAAAGATTAAAGCGATTAAAGCATGTTCCTGTAATTGAACAATATTACATTCAAAGTCAATCAAAAGAAACCATACACACTTTGCATGCTTAATCCAATTTTAAAAATCAAAGGACAAAACATTACATTTATACGTAAATATAACTCACATTGAGGTTAATGTTAAGGGTGTCAAAACACTGAAGGGATATCAAGTCACTTACTTGAACTCGCTAAATTAAAACCAAAACAAAGCCTTAATATCGTTTGGAACATATTATTCAAAAATATTTAATATTAGAAAATAGCTATCTTACAGAAGTTGACAATTTATATTGTATTCGCTAAACGACTATAACTCAATAAACTATGAATTCACAAGTTATATTATTTGACGAAAGCTAAAAATATATGTACTTTTTTTAAAATATAGATATTTCCAAAATTTTCAATGTCTTATTTTCTTTGAATTTCAATCTCTCAACTACATAATATAATCATAAAAAGTAAAAGAGAAATCTTTACTCACCTTGGTCTTCTTGCACTGACCTAACAGCAACTCTAAATCTCCCTTAAATTTTTTTTTTGGTACAACTTCAGTCTCTCTACTCTTCTTCGTTTCTCTATTAATCAACTCTTTCTATCTAAAATTTCAACTTTGCAATCGGTGGCTGCAGAATACTTCACACCAAACGTTGCTTTGTTTCTTATCTTTTTTTGGCTGCCTTTCACATTTCCTTCAATTTTTTTCTCTTACAGCATTGTTGGGACTGCCTTCACGCCACTCTTTCAATGCCTCCTTTCATTTCTTTTTTTTTTTTTTGCTTGGGAGAACAACTCCCATTCGATTTCTTTCTTTCTCTTTCGGCGCCACTAAGGCTGCCCATTTTATTTTTTAGCTTTGCTCGGCAACATAGTTGCCCATTTCTTTCATTTCATTTTTTTTAATCCTAATAAACTAGGGCTGGCTCCCTCATGTCATTAGTAATGGGCTTCTTATTTGGGTTTTTCGGCTTGGATGTTACATAGTGAAAGGAAGAAGAATGAAGAGTTCATTATTAAGATGCTAGGCGATGGGCTTGTGACATCCACAGGTGAGAAATGGGCAAAGCAGAGGAAGTTGGCCCATCATGCTTTCCACGGGGAGAGCTTAAAAGTAAACTTCTAATCAAATGCTACAATTAATTATTTTTGTTATAGATGCATGTGTTGATTGAATATACTTTATGGTTAGATGATCTTTAGCTAATATACTTTATGATTGAATATACTTAGATCATCTTTAGCTTTAGTAGTGAATTTATGCATTAGAAAAGCATTCGCTTTGTGAATTATAGTTAATTATAGAGTGGTGTGGGTGATGGTTTTGGCAGAGCATGACTCCAGCAGTGATTGCTGGTGTTGAGACTATGCTGGAGAGGTGGAAACAATATGAAGGCAAAGAAATTGAGATGCAGAATTTAGGTTGTTGACTTCAGAAATGATATCACGGACAGCTTTTGGTAGCAGTTACTTGGATGGCAAAAAGATTTTTGACATGTTAAAGCAGTTGTCTGTCTTGGCAAACAGAAATCTGTTTAAAGCTAGGTTTTGTGGCATTAGCTAAGTTTCTCTCAGATCTTTATTATGCAGCTTTGTCTCATATGATTGTAGTATGGATTACATTTAGCTATGTTTACAAGTATGTTGATCTAAGAAATTAAGCTACTCTTAATATATATGGTGGAAATTTGTTTGCTTTTGCAGGAAGATTCGGAAAAATGCTGATGAAATTGAATCAGATAGACTTGTGAAAGGAATACATGATTCTGTGATGGAGATGGTTAAGAAAAGAGAAGAAAAAGCAGCTAGTGGAGAAGCCAACAGCTTTGGCACTGATCTTCTTGGATTACTTATAAAGGCTTACCACAATGCAGACCCGAGGAACAGGCTTCCGTACAAGATTTGATAGATGAATGCAAGACATTTTACTTTGCTGGACAAGAAACAACTAATTCTGCTCTTGCATGGGCAGTCTTGCTTCTAGCAATCCATCCAGATTGGCAAGAGAAAGCAAGGAGAGAGGTGATTGAGGTCTTTGGTAACCAAAATCCACATTCTGAAGGCATTGGCAGACTAAAGATTGTGAGCAAATCCAATCCAATATTTGCTTGTACACATTACTGAACAGTTAGTAGATTGAGTTTTGAATTCAGAATAGATTTAACATGTTTTTTTCCTCTTCCACAGATGACTATGATCATTAATGAAACTCTAAGATTATATCCTCCAGTAAATTCCGTGATAAGAAAGGTCGAAAATGAAGTTCAGTTGGGAAAGCTCATTCTGCCTGCTTATTGGCATTTGGTTGTCCCAATTATGGCACTTCACCATGATCCTGAATTATGGGGAGACGATATAAATCTTTTCAAACCTGAGAGATTCACAGAAGGGATTGCCAATGCCACCAAACATAATGCAGTTGCTTTTCTTCCCTTTGGATTGGGACCTCGATCTTGCGTGGGTATGAGCTTTGCATTGACAAAAATAAAGACTGCTCTTTCAATGATTTTACAACGCTACACCATTTCTCTTTCCCCAACCTACAGCCGCTCACCATATGCCTTTCTTCTGCTTCATCCACAGCATGGAATTCAGGTAACTCTTCATTCTCTGTAGAAAGAAGCCTAGAATTTGTTAATGAAATAATGCCTTGTATTTTACAAAAAAAATAAAATAAAATAATGCCTTGTAATAATTCACTCCGGTAAGTGAACTATGGTTTTTATTTTACAATGATGTTGCCTAATTTGTACTTGTTTCCAACCATTTAGTAGCAACTGATGGTATTGGAGCTAAATGTTCTAGTAATTAATTATGAAAATCATGCTTCTCATGAGTACTTTATTATCTTATATTCTGATGTTTTTCTTTATCTTGATTGAAGATCACCATGATTGTACTTGCATCTTTTTTCTGCAACAAAATTCTCCAAGGACTTCATTTTTTTTCCTGATGTCAAGAGAAATTGTAGATGACTTCAGGCTTCAAATCAAACCTCAAATAAAAAAATGACCTGAAACTAAACTTTGATAGTTAATGATATAATTCATGTTTGTATCATATAAAATTATATTCGTCATGTAAAACATGAAAATTTTATGTCAAAAATTATGTTGATTTGTCAAGCATAAATTTATTTTAGGTTTTGTGATATTCATATACAATATTTATTAAGTTTTAATGGAAATCGTATTCGTGTCACTTATCATGTTGTGTATAGAATGCCAAGTTTATCGCTAAACAACATAAGAATAGACCACCCAATTTGATATTATACGGTATAGGGTTTACAAGATATATAAATCAATCAATCCTACCAGGAATTTCAGTCAAGAGAAATTATACTTTCCTTACCTACGTACACAAATACACAAAATTAGAAAATAACCTAATTCACTAAATTCGCTCAACAAGACCATAAAATTATGGAATGAAGGACTGCATCTGTTGGAATATTCCCACATCGATTGTGGAAGGGGCTAGGTGTGTGTTTATAAGTGTGAGGGAAAGCCTCACCTCTTGAGCTAGCTTTTGGGGTGAGAAGGCCCAATAGCACCCAACATTGGTATCAGAGCCCGGGTTGCCAACATCTCTTCCTCTGTTTCAGGTAATAAAAAATGCTCCCCTTGCTCTCCCAAGGCCCGATGGTTGAAGGAAGTGATTGTTGGGTTCCCAACATCTCCCGATGTTCACGGTTCCGGGCAGAAAAGTGCTCTCCCAAGGCCCGATGTGTGAAGGGGAGATTGTTGGGATATTCTCACATCAGTTGTGGAAGGGGCTAGGTGTGTATTTATAAGTGTGAGGGAAAGCCTCACCTCTTGAGCTAGCTTTTGGGGTGAGAAGACCCAATAGCACCTAACATCGGTATCAGAGCCCGGGTTGCCAACATCTCTTCCTCTGTTTCGGGTAATAAAAAATGCTCCCCCTGCTCTCCCAAGGCCCGATGGTTGAAGGAAGTGATTGTTGGGTTCCCAACATCTCCCGATGTTCACGGTTCCGGGCAGAAAAGTGCTCTCCCAAGGCCCGATGTGTGAAGGGGGAGATTGTTGGGATATTCTCACATCAGTTGTGGAAGGGGCTAGGTGTGTATTTATAAGTGTGAGGGAAAGCCTCACCTCTTGAGCTAGCTTTTGGGGTGAGAAGGCCCAATAGCACCTAACATCGGTATCAGAGCCCGGGTTGCCAACATCTCTTCCTCTGTTTCGGGTAATAAAAAATGCTCCCCCTGCTCTCCCAAGGCCCGATGGTTGAAGGAAGTGATTGTTGGGTTCCCAACATCTCCCGATGTTCACGGTTCCGGGCAAAAAAGTGCTCTCCCAAGGCCCGATGTGTGAAGGGGGAGATTGTTGAGATATTCCCACATCGGTTGTGGAAGGGGCTAGGTGTGTGTTTATAAGTGTGAGGGAAAGCCTCACCTCTTGAGCTAGCTTTTGGAGTGAGAAGGCCCAATAGCACCCAGCAGCATCTTGTACAACCTCCCTGCAAAATAATATTTATCTAATACAACTTAATTGGAAACCTAATTTGAGTTTAAAAGACACTTTCATTTTCTTGGCACACGAAGAATTTCTCTAATCATA
Organism: Heritiera littoralis; assembly: GCA_031772115.1. NCBI lineage: Eukaryota > Viridiplantae > Streptophyta > Magnoliopsida > Malvales > Malvaceae > Heritiera > Heritiera littoralis. Next base: position 11,270,656 of record JAPDPK010000008.1, on the reverse strand, counting down.
TGTCTCAACTCAGTCAAAAGTAAAGTTTATTTGCATCTCCCACATTTTAAGAGAACGAAATTCCATTGCTAAATAATCTAAATCCGTTCAATGTTATTTGTAAAGAGTGTTTAGATGAATTATTTGAACTATGTTTGAGGTCTGATTTTCACAATTTTTATAGACCGATTTTGGTTGTATTTCTGTTCTTATATATTTTTTATTTGAATTAGTTGTAATTACATTTATCCAAGTTCGCAGAATTCTGCCACAATACAACAATTCAACAACTTTTGTTACTATAAAATATCAGTTCTCACTAGCAGCTCCAAAAAAGAAAACATGCAACGCTCTTTGATTCCAACGACAGAATCAATCTTATGTATAGTTTATACAAGACAAAGTTGTACATCTAGCTAGCTACTACAAGATTCTGTTATGCAAGAACATTTTGCGTTTGTGATGAAAACCAAGAATTGTTTGAAAATTAATCAACAAGCGCAAAATTGTTGTGAATGCTAAGAAAGAAGAGGAAATTATTTTTTTTTTAAGGGATAAAATTTTATGATCTTGAAAATTTGGATTTTCTATAATGAAGGTTTTTTTTCCTTTCATGACTTTCATATCGGGTTACGTAACAAATACTTTAATATAGGATTGCATAACGAGAAATTTTTTGGCTTAAATATAAAAAGCTTTTGAATTAAAATTAAATTATTTTTAAAATTTATAGTGTTATTACAATCAATTGAATTTCTAATTTTTTATTTTCATCCATTTGATCTTTTAATTGGTTAATGATTGTCATAAACGTGTGTGGTTTATATGACTAATTTTTGCTCAATCAAAGATTCAATTAGATGAAAATAAATCAATTAGATGAAAATAAATATATGAAAGCTTAATTAAGTAAAAATAAATATTAGGGAGTTCAATTGATTGTAGCAAAAACGATAAAGATTTAAAGGCTAATCAGTATAATCGGTTTGTCATTTTGCATGCTATTTCTCCCTTTTTCTTGGGTTTGACGTTTGTCTTCTCTTCGCATGCCCTTTTTTTTAATCAGTCAGGGTAAAAAAGTTTATCCAAATATATTATTATTATATAAATGATATAATAGGTAGGAGGAAAAGGGCGGCATGGAGAGGTGTAGCGGTGGAAGGCGAAGAGGTTGCGGCAATGGTGGTTGGTTTTTGGCTGAAAGATCATATCTGAGCTAATGGGTTGCTTATCCAAAATAATGTTCTTCGTAAATAAATCAATCTTCCAGTTTTTTCGCAACAATCAGAGGATCTCTATAAGTAAATATCAAATTAATTCCTTTCTTTTCAAGTCTTTAATTTTCGATTGCTTTTTTTTTTTTACCTTTTTAGCAGCCTTAGGAATCGTTGTAACTCATTCATTTCCTTTTTAAACTTGTTAGAAAAATGAAAGGCATTTCAATTTCTACATGAGTACATCTGCATATCATATTCATTTAAATTTGTGTTTTTTTCTCAAATTACAGATAAATTATTTTGTACGTTTCAGTTTATAGGACATTTCAGATATGAACGATTTGGAGCAATCAGCTGAGCAACTCTTTCCTACTACACTCTGACTGTATTTGCTATTATGTTCACTATCCTAATTCGTCGTCGTGTTTAACATGATTATTTTTTGTAGGTGTATATTTTCAATTTAATATTATGTTTTTTTTTGTATTTTTTTTCATTTCAAATTATGTTCTTATTAAGTTTTTTTTTTTTTTCGCTTTAACTTTAGGGGTTGCTTTTGGTTCTTGCATTGTTTCTATTTATGTGCTTCAGCTCATAATAATGCGTAGGCATGTAATTGGTTCTTTAGAAATTTGTAAGTAGTCAAACTTCAGTTTTAACTCATAGCTTAAAATCCTTTCATTATTAGGGTCTGGATTTTACTAATCAACTTTGAGAAACTGAGGTATGAAGCAATAAAGTTACAGAATTATGCTTTTTAGATTTACTTCTCATGTTTATGCTTTTTATCTTTCTTTGTAAGTGAGATTTGTCTGCTTGGAGTTGAGAGTAATAATCAATTCAATTACAGAGTTTAGAGTTATACACATGCAAGTATACGCTTGCTATCCAATGGCTTATGCTCTGCAAACACCTGCGAGTCTCTCTACTCTTAATGTTGTGATTAGACTAAAGTATAGAGCTTTATATATTGTTACTTTTATCCTCTGTGTGTGTGTGTGTATCGAATTCAAATTATGCACGTAGGGATGGGTATGAGGTTCAATCCCCGATATAGAACAAACATGAGTATTCATTGTTGATGAAAATCTTTTAAAGGTTGAAAATTAATTTTCAAATATTTGTAAAGTTAAATTTGACACACTAAATCATTCAATTTTTATTGGTTGATTTTTTTATTAATTTAAAAGATACCTAGGGATTTGTAAAAGAGATGCAGAGAATGTTTCCCTTGCTGTTTGCATGGTTAATACTAAGGAAAAACTGAAAATTAGGTTTCCCTTTTTGTTTCTTTATCTAATAAGTAAGCCTTTTTACTTACTTTGGTTTTTCCAAATACACAATAAAGATCACTTCTTTACAAATCTTGAAGAGAACAAGGAGAAAGTTCAAGCAAATCTATCAAGATAACAAAAGTCGTAGATTTCTCTTCCTCCTCATGCAGCCACGTCATTTGCTAGAATTTTACGTGTTTTGCCCATGTCCTTGAGCCTTTTAGTTGGATAGATGGTAATTTCAGTAAGGGAGTTGAGTGCTTTGTGGGTCTCGCATCACAGCCACGTCTTTTTTCGTTTCTTCTTATTTACCTTCCTTCGTCTAGCTTTTTAAATTCAACTTGCTCAAACCTCAAATTTTTCTTTTAATAGGAGAAGATAATAGAAAAAGTCAGGGGTGAGGGTAAGTAGAATCTTTATTTACTTATTGCTTGTTTTACCTTAGATAATTATTTTATTAAAGGTGGGATCCATTAGTTAGAAAAATGATTGAAAAAATAAAGTAAAAATAATGTTCATAATTCAACTTTTTTCCCCCAAATCCTTTTGTCATTTTAGCTTAAAGCTCATTAAATTGTTTCTTCCTTCTTGGCTGGCAGTATCTCCATTTTTGGGGAGGTCATGACATTATTATCATGAGAATGAAATAGAATAAATAATTAAAAACGGAAAAAATGAAAAAATAGTTATACAAATAGAAATATTATCCAATACATTATTGCTCTAACATTTATGTGATTGTGAACTTTGTAAAAATAGTATATTTGATTGTGAATTTTTTAAATATAGTATAGTTGAGGTATCATCCGTCTTTTTTTTTTGTAAAATATATGCACGGAGATGTAGTTTAATTATAAGTCAACTCTCATATACATTAGTTGTTACCTACATTGGATGTATGTGATTTTATATTTTTTAACTTTTTGTTACCTTTGAACAAATAATTTTATGTTTATATGTTATGTCTACTCCTAGCTCTTTTAGTTCCCATGTTTCAATAATTTTCTTATATTTATTCAAGTTGTGTTAGTTTCCAAACATATTTTTCACTCAAAGAATACATTTATAATTTTTTTGTTATTTTTTTTACTCCATTTTCTTCATAACCGATATGATTTTGTTTGTTAAATCTTTTCATTCATGACAAGAAAATTTTTTGCCTCGAAATAAATATTTTTTATTTAAAATAATTGAATTGTGAGATCTGTTTGATAACATTGAAAGATATGAGTATCTGACTTTATTAAACTCGATCCGGTGGCAACACACCGCATTTATTCTAGTTTAAATTATAATTCAAGGACTTTTTATATTTAAGACTATTTATTTATTTCATTCAAATTTAAATTTAAAACTTGCAAGATAGAATCTAATGTTTGAGATGTGTTTTCAAAAACAAGAGAGAAGAAATTGTTTTGGATTTTTGGAAATTTATTTTTTGGAACAGAGTATTAAAATAAAACATATTGCTCTGAAATCTTTTTGTTGCTTTGTGCTATCTAAATTTGTTAGCTCGGTAACGCTATCTTCTCCCATCAAATAATCTGAATTATATTGCATTTTTAACTTCAATTGATTTTGCAAAGTTTCAATCCAACATCAGGATACTGTGAGGATCTACTATATTATCTATGTAGAGATTTGAATTCATATTTATAAGATGCGTTTTGTATAACAAAACCGTAAGCTATTCGAGTTAAAGCGGACAATATCTCACAGGTTGATGTGAGTCTCTAACGATATTATCAGAGCTAACCTACCAGCCGAAACACAAGAACTAAGTGTTATACTATAGAAGTCATCTCTAGAATCTTGCGAAAATTAAGTGCTACATAATGAGAATCACCTTTAAAATCATAACGCATAGTATAATCTTGGTTTTGTTATGTGCTTGGCGTGACAAGGACGTCAAGTTTTAAATATAACGCCCCAATCTTATATCAAGATATTGTCAGGATCTACTAAGCTAATATGTAGAGATTTGAACTTATAATTATGATGCGCCTTTTATGAGACAAAACCATAAGATTTTTTAATCAAAGTTGATAATACATTGTAGGTTGGCTATAAACCTCTATAAATTTAAATTTTGAGTTAAGAAAGATGTGGAGGAGGAAAAAAAAAGGGAAAACAACTAAAAGGATGAAAAATGAAAGAAAAAAGAAATGTCTAGTTTTTTAAAGAAAATTTTTGGCTCTTAAGAGGATAATTAAGTTTTTTCATTTAAAAATATTTTTATATAAAAAATTAACAAAACATAATAAACATTTATAACGAGAAAAATTAGTGGTAAATAGAATTTGTCTTTGACATTTGGTGAATTTTTTTTTGGAAGATTTTATGTTTGTCAATGATAAACCTACTCAAGGATCGGGTTATTCGTTAAAGCCTGAAAGCTCGCTTGATATTTGGTTGGGTTTAGACAAAAATATCAAATGCATTTACTGGGCTTGGGTAAAAAATTTTTAATCAGGCTAGGCTCGGGCTTGACCTTCTAAAGCTCAGGCTTGAACGAACTCGGTCTGAACATAATTATTAATTTTTTTAAATATATTTACTAAATATAATATAATTATAGGTATATAAAATATATATTGATTAATAAATATGATTATATATTTAATATAAAAATTAACATGCAAAAATTTACAAATCAAATTGAATTTTAAAGAAAACAAAAGAATAAACAAAAAAATAAAATATAAAAAATAAATAAAATAATATTTGGTAGTGTTAGACCAGGCTTGAGGTTATAACAAAAAAAATGAATCTAGACTAAAAATTATGTTCGAATTTATAAACCAAGCCGAACTTGAAGTTGCACATAATACATTATTATCTTATTTGAACTTGATCTAAATACGATCTGACCTGTTTAGTCAATGGGTTAGTATGATCAAGTTTAGTCAATGAATTAGTATTACATTTTCCTATCTTTACAGGATGAGCAATAACCATTCTTTTTCTTTATCTTTCTCTTTCATTGAAATTTGATCTTTTTTATTTGGAAAATTGTGTCATGTAATAATTAAGTTTGAACGCTGAGCTGGTTGAGTTCAAAAGATAACTCTGAGAAATGTGGCAGCAATCTCACAACACTTCCACCTGCAATTTTCCTTTCAATGAAAAATATAAAAACCCACCAACCCTTGACCTCCTCGCCACAGTCAACACAAATTAGACTGCGGAACCTTACTATATAGAGGGTTTTCCCACAGAAGAAAAGTGTACCCAATTTGTCTCTTAGCGTGGAAGACTAGAGAGTTTGACTTTTTTTTCAATATATAATTCATGCAACTTTAAGCCAACTAGCCAAGGTGACGCTAGAATTCTCAGTTGTAAACTTGTAATTGGACGATTCTTAATTAATTTCCTCAATTTTCTTTAATGGCTGCGTACTTATTTGGCTGTTGACAAGTGAGGTAAAGACTAAAGAGGTTATATTGCATTGTGTCAGTCATCTTCAGTGTACAACGATGACATTAGCTTCATTCAAAGCAATAGTGACGGCTTTTGAAGAAAAATCAAAGAACGTAAATTTTCTACAAGTCCTTGACATTTAAATTTAATTCAATCTTGACTTATTAGTATTAAAAATAGACTGTAACCAAAAAAAAAAGTATTAAAAATAGACATTTTGTTTTAAAATTTTTTATCTTACAATATAATTTGTTCTTTTTTTTAAATATCCGTTAAGTAAAATGGTTAAAGACTTAAATTTAAGATTATTTTACTTTTGAATCATTTTCTATTACTATAAATATTAAAAATCATAGAAAAATGAAGAAAAAAATGCGGAAGAGCAGTTGAACTTGAATTTTTTTATTTCTAATTTATTTTTGTTTATTTATTTGTTTATTATTTGTTTTATATTTATGGGATTTAAGAGAATTATTTTTTGTTTAATATTTTTTGTTACTCACCTGTCATTTTCTGATTTCATATATTTATTCCATGTATTATTCTCATCCTAAGTCTAACGAAATATATGCCTCTCTAAGTGTTTTGCTCTATATATATATATATTCACCAGTCATCTTTATCTTTCGAAGTCCAAGTAGATTATGAGGATCTAAAATCTCAACATTTGATGTGATCTTGATTTTGTTATGTGTTTGGCTTGACAAGAACATCAAACTTTAAATATAACACCCCAATCTCATATTAAAAGATCGTGAGGATACGCTATATTGATATGTGAAGACCAGAACCTATATTCGCCAAGAACTTTTGAAGTCAAAGCCAATAATACATTATAGGTTGGGTATGAACCTCCATAGATTTGAATTTTGAGTTAAGAAAGATGTGGAGAAGAAAGAAAAAAAAAAGGAAATGTCCAGGTTGTGCAAGAAAATTTTGGCTGTGAAGGGTAATTATGTTTTTTTTTTTTAATTTAAAGTATTTTTATATCTATAATCTATAACTACTAATAAAAAGAATCTCATTAATATGGGATTGACAAGTATCCCATTTTTTTCTTTTTTATGTTGATATTTTGATATTTTTTATATTATATTTTTAATTTTTATATTATATTTTTTATATTTTATATTATATTTTTTAATTTTTATATTTTGGTTTAATAAAAATCATGGCACAACATGGGTTAAAATACCAATGTGAATAAAAGATATCCTTTAATGAGTGAGTGGCTGTTATATGACACTTCATTACTTTGTTAGAGACAATTTTTTCATTTTTTAAATTTATAATTATTTTTAATTTTTTTCTTAAATTAAAAATATTAACAATAATTTTAGTCATGTGGTAGTTTTTAATTTTATATGTGATGTTTTTTAAATGAAATAAAAATATTTATTTTTAAAACTTTTTAATATTAAAATACTAAATACACAAAAAAAAACTTACTATGTAGAGAAGAGAGAGATAATGAAAAGTTCAAACAAAAAAATTTTGAAAAGAATTAAATCAAATATTCATAATTTTTTCTTTTATAAATATTTATTATTTTTTCAAAGTTAAAATAAAAAATAGAAGCAAAAGATATGAAAAAGGAGAAAGAACAAAAATTCAAATTCAAATAATTTTTTTAAGGAACTAAACCAAATATTCATGAAAAAACAAATATTCAAAAATACATATTAAATTTTTTTAAAAATTCAAATCAAATGCCGAAAACAAATTGGTTTGACAAAATTTGAATAAAATACTAAAAATATTACAAATAGTATAAAAATTAAAAAAATGGTAAAATTATAGTATAAAGCAAAAAAATTCTAAAAACAATTTTTTAAAACTTAAACACAAATAAAAACAAAAAAATAAAAGTTAAATGCACGAATCAAAAACTTTTAAAAAAAATTCTTTAAATATGAAAATTGAAAGTTATAAAAGATGGAATAAAGTAATAAATAAATAATTTCAATATTAAACACTTAAAGACTACGACAAATAAAAAGAAAAAGTGGTGGTGGGATTAGTTTAATCTCAAATTTCTTGAGACAAACAAATTAGGATCAAACTAAATAAATTTTAAATATTTATAAGCTTTTTTATTTTGGTTTTTCTTTTAATTTTCTAACTTTGTGTTAGAATTTTATTTATTTTTTAGAAAAATAAAATAAAAAATAAATAAGATGATTAATTGATAAGTTAAATATTATCATTTTCTTTTAATAAACCAATATTTTTAAAATAATTATCTTGACTTATTATTATTTTTAATATTATTTATAATATATATTTTAAGGAAAAAAATCCCATGCGAAGCTGAGATACCATCCTAGTAACTTATATAAAAAGAATCCAAATGATTCTACAATTGACATGTGTCCAATAAAGATAAAAAGGAAATTATTTGAATTGTTGAAGATTTTCAAGAAATTTGGGTTTTTTTTCTAATAACATTATTTTATTTTTTTATTATTTTTCTTTCACTTGTTTGAGAGAGCCGTCTATTAATTTTAAATTTTCTGCCCTCAATAATTAATAAAAAAGGACCCATTAAAAGTTTAATATTGATTGAAAGTTTAATATAATGGACGATATAAAAAGAATTTGATATTTGGACTAGATTTAAAAAATTTAAAAATATATATTGAGTTGGATTTGGATCTATCAAATTGAATTAATCTCAATTCTATTTGAGGTATTTAATTCATTTCTTTTAATTTCTTATTTTTATTTAATATTTAATTTTTGTACACAAATTAACTCTATGAAATTGTTTTATAAAATAAAGGAAAAATGCTTAATTAATTAAATTATTTTAAAATGTCAAAAATTAAAAACTATAATATTTAAAATAATTATTTTTATTTATTAATGTTATTATTTCTATTAATGATTAATTTAAAATTATTCTTCTTATATCATTGATTTAATTGAAAATGGTTCTATTTAAAAATATTTGTAAAAAAAATGGTCCCGAGCGAAGCGGGGTGCATTCTAGTTAAAATAAAAATCGACGAAACATTTATGAAGAGAAAAGCTAGTTGGTCAATGCATTAGTATTACTTTTTCCTGTGATGAGAGAGAAGCGGAATGACTTTTCTTTCTTTTTTTAATTTTCTCTTTCTTTGGAAATTTGAACTTTTTTTGTGTGGAAAATTATGTCATGCATTAATTAAGTTCGAATGAACAGGACCATCTGGTTGAGTTTAAAAGCAGACTATGAGGAATGTGGCGGTAATCTTGTGAGCACTTCCATCTTCAACGTAAAATTGAAAACCTGAAAATCCATCAGCTAATGAATTCCACAACCCTTCTTGCAGGCTCTCTATGCCTGTGGCTGGTCATAGCTCTCATCAAAGTCCTACATAGATATTGGTGGAGACCTCTTCGGATACAGCATCTAATGAGTTTGCAAGGAATCAAAGGCCCTCCTTACAAATTCGTCCATGGAAACAACAAAGAGACTTTAAAAATGAAGCGGGAAGCATTAAGCAAGCCCATGGCTACTTTATCACACGATATATTTCCCAAAGTCCATCCTCAAATTGATTCACGTATCAAGTTATATGGTAAGTGTTAAATGCCATTTTTCCACTATGATTTTCTTTTTTTCTTTAAACCCATTTTTAAGAAACAATTAACCTTCTTTTAATCTTGTGGGATTAGGGAAAAACTATCTTAGTTGGGAAGGACCTGTAGCTCAACTGTTCATCACAGATCCTGAGCTTATCAAAGAGGTACTAAGTGACAAAAATTTTCCGAAATGTGGAAGTAAAGAAAGGAAGAAGGATGGACAAGAGTTCGTTGTTAAGCTGGCGGGAGATGGGCTTGTGACAACCGAAGGTGAGAAATGGGCAAGGCAGAGGAGGTTGGCCAATCATGCTTTCAATGGGGAGAGCTTAAAAGTAAACTTCTAATCAAACTCTACAATTTAATTTAATTTAATTTAATTAGTTTTGTTATGGAGGCATGTGTTGATTGAATATTCTTTATGGTTAGATCGTTTTTAGCTTTAATTGTGAAACTATGCATTACAAAAGCATCAAATCCTGTCAATTATGGTTACTTATAGAGCGTTGTGGGTGATGGTTTTGGCAGAGTATGACTCCAGCAGTGATTGCTAGTGTTGAGACGATGCTGGGAAGGTGGAAACAATATGATGGCAAAGAAATTGAGATTTTTGAGGAATTTAGGTTGTTGACTTCAGAAACGATATCAAGGACAGCTTTTGGTAGCAGTTACTTAGATGGGGAAAAGATTTTTGATATGTTGATGCAGTTGGCTGCCTTGGCAAGCAGAAACATGTTTAAAACTAGGCTTCCTGGCATTAGGTAAGTTCTTCTTTGATCTATTATGCAGCTTTGACCCAGATGATATGCGGTTATGTGAATTCTAGAATATGGTAGCAGTATTGATTACATTTAGTTATGTTTATAAGTTTGTTGATCCAAAAAATTAACATACTATTTGTTTGCTTTTGCAGCAAGATCTGGAAAACCGCTGATGAAATTGAAGCAGACAGACTTGTGAAAAGAATGCATAATTCTGTTATGGAGATAGTAAAGAGAAGAGAAGATAGAGTGGCCAGTGGAGAAGCTACCAACTTTGGCACTGATTTTCTTGGATTACTGATAAATGCTTATCATAATGAAGACCAGAAGAACAGGCTTTCTGAACAAGATTTGGTAGATGAATGCAAGACATTTTATATGGCTGGACATGAAACAACAAATTCTGGACTTGCATGGGTAGTCTTGCTTTTAGCAATCCATCCAGAATGGCAAGAGAAAGCAAGGCGAGAGGTGATTGAGGTCTTTGGCAACCAAAATCCACATTCTGAAGGCATTGGCAGATTAAAGATTGTAAGTAAATCCAATCCATTGGTTTCAGGCATTACTGAACATTTAGTAGATTGAATTTTGAATTCAGAACATATTTGAAGTGGTTTTTCCTCTTTCACAGATGACTATGATCATTAATGAAGCTGTAAGACTATATCCTCCAGTACAAATCGTGTTCAGAATGGTTAAAAATAAAGCTCAATTGGGAAGGTTCATCCTGCCAACTGATATGCATGTGGTTGTCCCAATTATGGCACTTCACCATGATCCTCAGTTATGGGGAGACGATGTAAATCTTTTCAAACCTGAGAGATTCGCAGAAGGAATTGCCAATGCCACCAAACAAAATACAGCTGCTTTTCTTCCCTTTGGATTGGGACCTCGATCTTGCGTGGGTCTGAGCTTTGCATTCACAGAAATAAAGACTGCTCTTTCAATGATTCTACAACGCTACACCCTTACCCTTTCCCCAACCTACAGCCACTTACCATATATGCATCTTATGCTTCAACCAAAGCATGGAATTCAGGTAATGCTTCATTCTCTGTAGAATGAAGCCTAGAGTATGTTAATGAAATAATGCCTTGTAATAATTCACTCCAGTAAGTGAACTATAGTTTTTATTTTACACTACCCTTTCCCCAACCTACAGCCACTCACCATTTCTGCATCTTCTGCTTCAACCACAGGATGGAATTCAGGTAATGCTTCAGTCTCTGTAGAATGAAGCCTAGAGTATGTTAATGAAATAATGCCTTGTAATAATTCACTCCAGTAAGTGAACTATAGTTTTTATTTTCGATAATGGTATTGGAACTAAATGTTTTAGCAGTTACATTATGATATTTCTATAGAATCTTGTTTAATGATAACCATGATTGTCCTTGAATCTTTTTTTTTTCTGCAACAAAAATTCCCCAAGAGCATTGAATGATTTGTGAATTCACCTCAAATAAAGAAATGGCCTGGAACTGTCGAAAAGAGATTTTACTCATGCAGAGCTTATTTTTCCTGGGGGTGTAAATGACACAATCCAAAGCTCAGCTCGACTGGAAAGTTTGAGACTTGGCTTGATCATGATCAAACAAATTATATCCAAGCAAGCTAGTCCTTAAAAACATCAATCTGTTATAAAAGGAAAAGATGCATACAATATGAAACCATAACATACTAATCTTTGGATTAAATGGTACAACCTTAAAAGCTTGCACATTGATCTCCTATGTAATGCAAGCACAACATTATTTCCATCGTGTTTTATTTTCACATTAAGTCTCTTCATCTAATGCCTATTGGTACTTATTATTATGTTTTAAAGAAAGAATTTGTAATTTGAGAATAAAAAACGAAAATGTAGATGTTAAGATTTAAATCTCTTATTGAAAATCAATTTTTAAAGGAGCTGTTATGTTTTGCTTTAAATCAAACCTAATCCTTTGGCAGCATCTGCAACTTTCCTTTCAAAGAAAAAAATAATGACCCACCAATCTTTGTACTCCTCGCCAGTCAACACAAATTAGCTTATAGTTTTTCCACCGAGAAAAATGTACCCAATTTGTCTCTTGGCGTGGAAGTCTAGGGAATGAGTTAATTTCAGTCTATAGTCAACGTAACTTTAAGCCAAGGTGAAGCTAGAATTCTCGGTTGTAAACTTGAAATTGAAAAAAAATTCTTAATTTCCTTAATTTTCTTTAAGGGCTGCGATCTTATTTTGACTATTGAGTAAAGACATTAGTTTCGTTCAAGGCAATAGCGACGACTTTTGAGGAATAATCAAAGAAGGTAAATTTCATGTAAATTCTTGATATTTGAATTTAATTCAAATTTGACTTATTAGTAGAAAGATCGACATTTTGTTTTAGATTTTTCTATTTTACAAAATAAATGGATCTTTCCGTCAATTATCTGTTTAGTAAAATTGTTAAAATCTTAAATTTAAGATTATTTTACTTTTGAATCATTCTCTACTATTTTAAATATTAAAAGTCAAGCAAAAATAAAAAACAAAATGTTGAAGAGCAATTAGACTTCATAAGTTTTTTTCTTCAAATTTATTTTTTATTTATTAAATTTGCCTATTATTTGTTTTATAAACACTTTTTTAAAGAACAATATATTCCATTACTCGCCTATCATATGAAATTTATGAGATTTATGAGAATTATTATTTTTTGTTATTCACCTGTCATTTTCTGATTTCATATATTTATTCCATGTATTATTCCCAATTTCCCATCCTAAGCTAAATATATACATCTCTAAGCTTTTTGCTTTTATATAAATATATATATGTAAGGATTTATATATGATGCACTGACAGTGTATAGTTTCTATACACTGTCAATGCATAAGAGGTTGACACCTCATCAATAGACCCTTATATGCAAATATAAATAAATTTTTTTAATTTGCCCATAAGGGCCTATTGATGAAGTGTCAATCTCTGATGCATTGACAGTATATAGAAACTATACACTGTCAGTGCATCATATATAAACTCTCTATATATATATATTTATATTCACTAGTCATCTTTATCTTTTTAAGTACAAGTTACAGTTACATATTCACATATCTTTCGCCATTTTTGCCATCAACACGAATGAGAACAACATTCTCAAATTTTCCTTTCATGTTGCAGCTTTTCAGTGTTTTCTTCCTGGAAAGAGATATAGGTTGAGAAAGAACTCTCACCCTCTCATTTTACTTTCACTGACTACATACACGAATACACAAAATTAGGATTAATTCGTCCATAAAGACCACAAAATTATGGAATGAAGGACTGCATCTTTTGAAATTTAAAGGAAAAATGTACAACCTCTCTTCAAACTAATCTTTATCTAAAACAATTTGACACTTCATTTTGTTGGCACACGAAGAATTTCTACAATCATAGGTCGCAACTCAGCCAAAGTAAAGTTCATCTCCCGCATGTGTCAAGAGAACAAACTCTATTGTTAAATATTCTAGATCTACGCAATGTTATTTTTTAAGAATGATTGGATGAATCATTTGAGCTATATCCAAGATTTGATTTTCACAATTTTTATAGACCGATTTTGGTTGTATTTCCGATCTTATATTTATTTTGGATTAGTTGTAATTACATTTATCCAAGTTAGCAGAATTCTACCACAATACAACAATTCAACAATTCTTGCTAAGGCAAAATATCAGTTCTCAATAGCAGACTACTCTAAAACAACAATATTAAGGTTCCAAATATCGCATAATTCTTTATTAACTGTGTCAGTAGAAATTTGACATGACTCATTCTGATAGCGTTCTTAATTCGATCAATCACTTTTGTTGGAGTATCTTCCATTTAATGAAACGACCAACAACTTTGCTCCCTACATAATTTGTTTATACAAGCGTTCCAAGCAATACGCAAAATAATTTAAATCGAAGTTTTCTCTTAATTCAGCTTGCTCATTCCCCATCTCAATTTTGCAGACCAATTCTCCACTATTTTATTAGTCCTACATAGCTGAAAGATCTTTTGCCAAACTTCTTTTGTGAAGTTACAACCAAAGATACATGACCCCTTGATTCTCCCATGTAATGAAAGCACAACATTATTTCCATCGAGTTTTTTATTCACATTGAGTCCCTTCATCTAATGCCTATTGATACTTATTATTATATTTTTACAAAAGAATTTGTAATTTGAGAATAAGAAACGAGAACGCAGATGTTAAGATCTAAATCTCTTACTGAAAATCATTTTTTAAATGTTTTGCCTTAATTCAAACCTAATCCTTTGGGCAGCTTCTGCAACTTTCCTTTCAAAGAGAAAAATTAATAACCCACCAATCCTTGTACTCCTCGCCACAGTCAACACAAATTAGCTTATGGTTTTTCCAGAGGAAAACGTACCCAATTTGTCTCTCTGTGTGGAAGACTAGAGAATGACTTATATTCGGTCTATAGTCAATGTAACTTTAATTGGAAATTTCTTAATTTCCTTAATTTTCTTTAATGGCTGCGTTCTTGTTTTGACTGTTGACAAAAGATGTTAGTTTCGTACTCATAGGTTGTGACTCAGTTGGCAACGCAGGTAGAGTTTGTGAGAAGAGCTCTCGGATTTAATCTCCACTAAACACACCTTTGAAGAGAGATGAAGAGCCTTAACTGTGACTAAGTTTCAGACAAGATTAAGCTCAAACAGTTAAAACGTATGAGGATACTTGTGATTTATAAAAAAAAAGACATTAGTTTCGTTCAAAGCAATAGCGAGGACTTTTGAGGAATAATCAAAAAAAGGGTCAAGACTTATTTTCAGTCTATAGTCAATGTAACTTTAATTGGAAATTCCTTAATTTCCTTAATTTTCTTTAATGGCTGCGTTCTTGTTTTGATTGTTGACAAAAGACATTAGTTTTGTACTCATATATTGTGGTTTAGTTGGTAACGTAAGCAGAATTTGTGAAAAGAGCTCTCGGATTCAATTTTCACTAAACACACATTTGGAGAAAGGTGAAGAGCCTTAACTGTGACTAAGTCCCAGACAAGATTAAGCTCAAACAGTTAAAACAGATAAGATACATATGATTTATAAAAAAAAAAACAGTAGTTTCGTTCAAAGCAATAGTGAGGACTTGCGAGGAATAATGAAAAAAAGGGTCAATTTCATGTAAATTATTGAGATTTGAATTTAATTCAATTTTGACTTATTAATTTTAAAAATAAACACTTTGTTTAGGTTTTTCTATTCAGAAGATAATTTGATCTTGAGAAATTCTATTCACATCCTAAAAATCATTAGGCACCCTATCTAAAAAAACTTAACTCCTCATACCCTTATTATGGCATTTTTTGTTTTCGGTGAGCCATAGCTCACCGGAGTTGCCGCCTGGCAGCAAGCAAGTGTTGCCTAGGCAGTAGTTGTATGCTGCCAGGGTAGCACATGAATGCTGCCAGGCATGCTGCGGCAGCAAGCTGCCTGGGCAGCCAACAAAGAAAAAAAAAAGCTCCCTGGAGTGGATTTTCGGGAGCTTTATTATGCTCTCGGAAGCCCACTCGAGAACTTTATGATACTCCTGGAAGTGAACTTCCGTGGAACTTCTTATGCTCCTAGAAATCCACTTCCAGGAGGATTTTTTCTCTTTTTTTTGGCTGCTCAGGCAACACTTTCTCGTTGCCAAGCAGCAACTTTGGTGAGCTAAGGTCACCGGAAACAAAAGATTTTAAAAAAAAAAATTTTAAAATATTAAGAAGGTTATTTATGTAATTTTTTTAAAAAATATGGTGTGTTTAGAATTACTCTTTGATCTTTTCGTCAATTATAGTGTGACTAGGATTGTGCGAGAGAAGGCAAGTTTGTACTAAACACTTCCCGTTGAAAATTTAAATTTAATATCATTTTACGTTTAAATCATTCTCTACTACTTTAAATATTAACAGTTAAACAAAAATAAAGAAGAAAATATTGAAGAGCCATTGCACTTGAAAAGTTTTTTTTTTACTTCTAATTTATTTTTTGTTTATCAAATTTGTTTACTATTTGTTTTATAAACAATTTTTTAAAGAACACTATATTACATTACTCACCTATCATATTAAATTTATGAGATTTATTATTTTTTATTTTTTTGTTACTCACCTATCATTTTCTGATTTCTTATATTTATTCCATGTATTATTCCCATCCTAAGCTAAATTTATATAGATCACTAAGTTTTTTGCTTATACGTATACGTATACGTATACGTATACGTATACATATACATATACATATACATATACATATACATATATTCACTAGTCGTCTCTATGTCAACCGGTAAAATGAAATATAGAGGAAAAATTAAGAAAAAAAGACTGAAAAATTATTTTTAATTGAATAGTTAATGTTTGGACAATTTTATATGCCTAAATTTAGAGCTGTCAAAATGGGCCAGTCCGGTCCGGCTTGGGCCAGCCCTAACGGGCCAGGGCATAAATGGGTCGGGCCAAAAAGCTTTTTTTTGTTAAATGGGCTTGAAAATGCAAGCCCATATCCGGCCCTATGGGCCAACGAGCTTAAATGGGCCGTGTGAGGCCCGCTTTCCGGACTACCTCACGCATCCGTATTGTCCGCTTTGGATTCTAGAGGTGGCCCCCGTCAGTTCGGCTGACGTGGCACTTAGGTCCTCACGGATTTCTTTCGCGTCCGCCGCTACTCGAACCCCTTACTTCCCGTAAGTGTCGAGTAACGACTAACCATTGGACCCCCTTACTTCCCGTAAGTGTCGAGTAACGACTAACCATTGGACCTAGGTCCAATGGTTAGTCGTTACTCGACACTTACGGGAAGTAAGGGGTTCGAGTAGCGGCGGACGCGAAAGAAATCCGTGAGGACCTAAGTGCCACGTCAGCCGAACTGACGGGGGCCACCTCTAGAATCCAAAGCGGACAATACGGATGCGTGAGGTAGTCCGAAAAGCGGTCCTCACAATAAAACGCGGGTTTTTTTGTGACGACCAGTATCATGTGGGGCCGGTCGCACTCAACCGTATTGTCCGCTTTGGATTCTAGAGGTGGCCCACGTCAGTTCAGCTGACGTGGCACTTAGGTCCTCACGGATTTCTTTCGCGTCCGCCGCTACTGGAACCCTTGACTTCCTCAAGAGTCGAGTAACGACTAACCATTGGACCTAGGTCCAATGGTTAGTCGTTACTCGACTCTTGAGGAAGTCAAGGGTTCCAGTAGCGGCGGACGCGAAAGAAATCCGTGAGGACCTAAGTGCCACGTCAGCTGAACTGACGTGGGCCACCTCTAGAATCCAGAGCGGACAATACGGTTGAGTGCTACCGGCCCCACATGATACTGGTCATCACAGGCCGGCCCGTATAAAAAATTAAAAAAATAAAATTTATATTAAAATCCCACTTTTTAGTATATAAATAAAATAAAATTTAAAATAAATATTAAACTAACATCAAATAAATTCATATCAAATCCATCAAGTCTTTAATATCATTTGAACATTACATATTAATAGTCTAACAAATATAATATAAATTGTTTTAACAAACCTAGATACTGAAAAACATGTCTCAATAATATTAAAAATAAAAAACATGATAAACAAATCCATGTCCATTCATCTTCTCCATAGTGTCAATCACATTCAATCAATTCTTTTTCAACTTCACCATCTGCAAACATAAATAAAAAATAATACAAAGAACTCACAAGAATTAAACTTAAATTGATTAAAAATTGTCAACTAATTAATAACATTACCTTCAAAACCAAGAATCTAATTTTGAGTGCAAATGAGAGTTTTCACGTTCTCATGATCTAGAGAACTTCGATACTTATTTAAAACACAAGAACCAATACTAAAAGAACTCTCCGATGCCACAATTGTTATTGGAATGCTTAAGATATCACAAGTTATACTTGCAAGCTCTGAAAATCTTAGCTTATGATCTTTCCATCATTGCAACACATTTAAATCTTCAACCATGCGACCCAATCTTTAGCTCTTCCAAATAAAGATCTAATTGAAATTTTGGTTCTTCCACTTGAATAGTTTCAAATCTTTTGAAAGCTTATATCATTGGACATTTCAAAATAAATTAATTGTCATTATAAAAGAAAATTTTAAATAAAGTATATACTTAGAAAACAAAAATGGACTTAAATCACTCAAAGTAAATTTATTATTCCCCTTCCAACTAGCATGTATAAGAGGTTGTGAGTCATTAGGTTGGCTTGAAGTAATTTAGGAATACTAAATAAAATTAATTATATATACTTTAATTTGATTAAAATGTTAAACATATAAATAATTAAAATAAAAATAAAATTTTAATATAATTAAAAATATTAAAAAATTAAACGGGCCAGCTCATTTAAGCTCTAGTTAAATCCATTTAGGCTCAGGCTTAAATGGGTCAGGCTAAAAAGCCCTTTTTTTAAATGGGCTATAAAAATGAGATTCAAGCCTTGAATATATAAGCCAGATTGGGCCAACCCAATGGACCTGGCTCATTTTGACAATGCTACCTAAATTCCGTTAACAATATTAAGTTATTTGGAGAAGTTTATTTGGCTTAGATATTTCATATTTTTGAAAAACAAAACTTGCTTTAGGACTGCCTAAAATTGTATTTTACTAATTTTTACATATTCAAATCAATAAGTTGCCCTTTCAATCTTTAATAGCTATGAGTGTAGTGCCTAATGAGTGAAAGACCATAGGTATGCCAAATCCTCTTTTCAGTATATAATATAAAATAATTAGTTTTTACTCGTGCAATGTATGATTTTATTTTTTTATTTAAATTTGTAAATATATAGAATATTTAATTTGTATGTTTTAAAAATATATAAAATGATTATTATTCAATATATTGTCAATAAAATTTTTAAACTTCACAAAAAATGTTAAAAAGTGTAATACCCAAATGTGTCCTCCGCATTTGTTATAAAATAGAATTTAGTCTTCAACGTTTAATTGCGTGGAAATCAATCCTAAACGTTTTAAAATTAAGGACATTTTTGTTAACTCTCTCTAACGTCGTTAAGTTTTATTACTATACAAGGGTAATGAAAATTAAAGAATTTAATGAAAATGTCTTTAATTTTGTTATTTTGAAACGTTTAGGACTGATTTTTATGCAATTAAATATTGAGGACTTAATTCTATTTTGTAGTAAACATGGAGGATATATTTGGGTATTAAACCATCTTAAAATAATAACACATACCTTCACTTTATTTATTTTTATTTTTTTAATGTTCATAAAGAATATGTACCATTAAAGGTGGCAAATGGGCGGGTCGAATCGGGTTTGGGTTAGTCATTTTGGATCGGATCATTTTGGGTTAAGAAAAAATCATATCATTTCGGATTCAGATAAGGTCGGGTTTGGGTCAAGGAAAAATTGGTCTATTTCGGGTTTGGATTATTTCAGGTTCGGATAAGGTCGGGTTTGGATCAATTTGAATTCAGATCAATTTGGGTTCGGATTAATTCGGGTTCCAATTAGATCGGGTTTGGGTCATTGACTTTTTTAGTCAATTCGGATTGGTTGGATTTGGATTCGAGTCGATTGGATAAGTTTATTGGGTTAAGCCTTGGTCATCTCGATGTGATTTATCTGATATGAAAATCAACTGAAACAATATTTCTAAGAATTACAAAACTCATGAAAATAAAATTTTCTTCTTACATGACCTATAGTACAATTGGGATTGAAATAATCAAAATATTTAATAATTAGTATGATAGTTTTCTTTATAATATATTTACCAATATTCATAAATTAATTACATTTTTTTCATTTTTTATTATTATCTATAATAATTAATAACTTTATGAATCAAAGTGATTTAATAATCCCTACTAAATATCATAAAACAGTACTATATATCTCTTTAATTTATCTTATTTTTTATAGAATAATTGGAGACATTAAATATAGATGATATAGCTTCTGTACTCTATTATAGAATAGCTATTAAATAATTATACATTAGGTTCAAATGAATGCAATATAAAAGTGAATATTTATGTTTAACTAGATTAAAAAAATATATAACACTCCTATTATAGAAAAATATTATATTTTTACTATATTAAAATACTTTGATAATTAATTTTAACATTTAAATATTTACTGATAATATTAAATTTAAGTTTGAATCTTTTCAGGATTGGGTAAATTTGGATTCGGATCAATTTGGATTGGGGTCAATTTGGATTTAGATCAATTCGGGTTCGAGTTAATCTAAATTCGAATGAATTTGGGTTCGAATCCGGTCGGGTTTGGATCAATGTAAATTCGGATAAATTTGGTTTCAGATCGGGTTGGATTTGGATTGTTGATTTTTTTAGTCAAATCGGATCGGTCGGGTTTGGATTCGGGTTAATTGGGCGGATATTTCGGGTCGGGCCAACTTTTGCCACCTCTATGTATCATCATCTTAATGTTGCTTATGAAGTCTAAAAACTCGACTAACAGTATATTAGATAATAATCCTATATAAAATACATATAATATAATAAAGATTTTCAATCATAAAAGAATTAAATTTTTAATTAAAAAATTATAAAATTCAAAATATAAGATAAAAAAATTGGGAAAAATAAAAAATGAAAACATTGTGAATAATTTTATTAACCACATTAAAAAGAAGTTAAAATAAAAATTAAAACTATATTTTAAAAGTTTTCAAGTGTTAGGACAACATTTTGAGGTAGAATTTTATTATTGACCTAAATAATTATACTTATAAATAAGCATTTTTTTTGCTCCAAAGTATAAATAAGCATTTTATATACATATAATATACATAAGCATTCTTATATATATATATATATATATATATATATATATATATATATATATATATATATATATATATATATGTATGTATGTATGTAAAAAATGATTATATATTTGAAAGCTTAATAATTCGTGTAATGCAGGAATTAATTTTATCTATTAAATATGTATTTTAATATATATATTTGTAAATTTATATGTTTTATACATGAATTTTATTTATTTAGAAAAATAATAATTTTAAATATATAAATAATATACATATTATTGATAGCTTACTTATATACTTTTTCAGTTTAGTTAATAAAAGATTGTTTAAATAAATTAATATTAAAATTATTTATTTTATAATATAAATAAATATCAATTAATATATTATTCAGTTTTTCAAAAAAGGGATAATATGAAAAGTTTATATATTTTTAAATTTTTTGAAATAGTATTTAAGATTACTTTAAATAATTTTGTTAAAAAGATTGAAAAATTGTAGGAATTAAATAAATTTTAGGAAAGTTTAGCATTTGTTGTTTATTTTAACTTACAATAAATTAATGGATGCTTACTTGTCATTCAAAGAGAATGTTCAAGTAAGCATCCATATAGACATCTTACCATATTTGCGATATACTTTGTAATATAATATATATATATATATTTATATAAGATTCATAGATCAAATGCCTATAATTTTGCCAATGAGGCTTTGGCTTAGTGGCAAAGAGGAGGCCTTGAAACTTTGAAATCTCCGGTTCGAGTCTCACCAAGTGTGAGCTTGAGTTAGTCTAGTTATTTACTAGTTTGTTTAGTTTGTTATAGTTATTTACTAGTTTACCTAGTTTGAATAATACGATTTTCATAGTTATCTGTTCATGAAATGTAATATGCTGATTGTGATTATAACTTCTAATGAAAAATACCTATAATTTTTTAATGCATCTATACCATAATGGTGATTAACCTTCCAACACCTCGTGAGAGAGGTACAGGAACGACAAAAGAAGATCTAATCAAGAGCTTTGGAACAATTGTGAAATCCGGAACTTCTGGTTAATTACTCTTTAGATTTATTTTACGGAAGTGCTATCGTTAAAGCATAATTATGTTTGATTAAGTATTAATTATGTCAATTGAATTAGCTTTTAGATTTAATTGCTGCTGGTTCTTGTGAGTATTAGTATTATTGTGACACTGTTTTAATGTTTGTCGTTCAAAGCCCAACAATAAAAACATGTATAAAGTTGGGTCATAGTTGGCTCCGTAAAAAAGTTGGCAAAATATAAAAAATAAGACAAAAACAATCCTATTTAACTTTCTCTGCACTTTTTTTTTCAAGACTTTCAATTTTTTTAGCTTTTTAATTTTTATTTATTTAAGTTCTCCATCAATGCTATACATGGTAAGCTTCCAATTTTACGGTATGTTACATCCATGTCGATGCGCCTTTTTTTTAAGGATTTATATATGATGCACTGACAGTGTATAGTTTCTATACACTATCAATGCATCAGAAGTTGACACCTCATCATTAGGCCCTTATATGCAAATATAAATAAATTTTTTTTATTTGCCCATAAGGACCTATTGACGAGGTGTCAACCTCTGATGCATTGACAGTGTATAGAAACTATACACTGTCAGTGCATCATATATAAACTCTTTTTTTAAAGCCTTTGATCTTTTTAGCTCTTTTAACTTTTTTTTTATAAGCATGACAATAATTTTTTATATTGTTGATTTATTTTAGATCTAGGTAATTCTCTTACTATGGTAATTTGAAAATTTTATTAGTTATATATAAAAAAAATTTCAAAAGATTGTTTATCTATCACGTAGTGAGTTTTTACTTTTCCCTTGATATTTTTTATAATATTTTTATTAATATCACAATAATAATTTTAAAAATATAAAAACAATCTCTTTAATTGTTTAACTGAGACATAATGAAGACTTAATAATACTTAATAATTATTAATTAATATTAAATATTTATTTAATATTAATAAATTATGAAAAATGTCGAAACACTGATATTTCTATATATAAATATATATATATATATATAAAATACATTTTATGTTATTACATTATTACTATTTTTAGTTACTCGCAAGGAAGTGTGGTCCCAATACCTGTAAGAAATTAAAGCAACCGTAAGACTTTTTTCATGTATTAAAATAAAATTTATGATCCATAAAGTTTTAACTTATGAATGTTCTAGGTAGCTCTTATTGATATTATGCTTAAAATTTGGACATACATACATTAATCATTTAATATTCTAGAGTTCAACCAGAGAAATAGGTAAAGTAATACTTTTGACAGCATTTTTTAACATATTTGGTGATGAGGGGGGGTGTCAGTAAAAAATTTGTATTTGCAAGTTATTCCTTTGATTTGAATAAAATTTAAATTTGATTTGATTATTGTCCAGTCAGTTTAAGTAATTTGAGTTATTGCTGAGTTCAAGTATTTTAGTATACTGGTTTGATTACTTCGAAAGATCAATCGAGTTTTTTTTTTAATTTAACATATATTTATTATTTTAATTATTAATTTATGATTTTACCTTTAATATTTGTAAAATATGTATTAAAAATCTTAATTCTAGCTCGAATTCAAGCCAAATAACCGAGTTTCAAGCCAAATTTAAGAGTCGAACTCATTTTTTTTATTTAGTAAATGAAGTTAATGGAACGAACTCAAAAAGTTTGGTTTCCATTTCAAATTGAATTCGAATTAAAAAAATCAATTAAGTTTGAATTGAGTTTTAAATTTCAAATTTTAAATCGAATTCAAATTCAATCTTTTTTTACTCGATTACAATCCCATTTTTTATAACCAAAAAAAAAATACCATCCCATTTGTGACCACCAATTACCCATATCAAATGATGAACGGAAACTGACATGGTTCATGGGTAAAAAAGAAATGGGATTTTGCAGGGCAAATGATGCCAAGGCTAGTAAAAATCTAGGACCAAACAAAATTAGAAAACCTGAAATAGTACATGTTGGAGTTGGGGTCTTGAATCATGAATAGACAGTTATGGTTTTGAAGTTCTGATGAATCATGAATCTGCTATTGTTGATTTTAACTGAGTTTCCAAAAATGATTGTCACTTAGTTGTCTCACTCTATCTTGTATTGGCTTCGGAAAACAGATTTTTTGGTGGGTTATGGATTATAATTTTGATTGTTCATGAATTTTTTCTGTAATACTGTTTGCAGAAGATTTTATGTTTGGCAATGGATTAGTATAATTATTTTTTCTGTCCACAGAGTTCTGTTTTGCATCAGACAAAATGGCCAATGACTTTTCATTTTACCTTTTCCTTTTCTGGCAAATTTTGACTTTCACTACTCCTGTTTGGTACCACACCAAACTAACCAGTAAGCATCTGCTTGAATTTAATTCTGGAACTGCATGAATAGTTTCAGAGTAAGCCAAAAGTGACCACCATCCAATCTATCCTTTGTTTTCGGCACACACATATATACACGCGCGCGCGCACATATACATATATGTATATATATGATTCACAACCTGATATCTCCATAGGACTTAGCAGAATATGAATTCCATGGCAAACCTATCAGCCCTTCTTGCAGGCCCTCTATGCCTGTGCCTGGTCATAGCTATGATCAATGTCCTACACAGATACTGGTAGACGCCACTTCGGATTCAGCATCTAATGCGTTTGCAAGGAATCAAATGCCCTCCTTACAGATTCATCCATGGAAACAACTAAGAGACTATAAAAATGAAGCAGGAAGCATTAAGCAAGCCCATGTCCACTTTATCACATGATATATTTCCCAGAGTCCATCCCCATATTTATTCACGGATCAAGTTATATGGTAAGTGTTAAAAGCCATTTATCAAGTTATATGGCAAGTGTTAAAAGCCATTTTTCCACTATGATTTTCTACAATTAACCTTCTTTTAATTTTATGGGATTAGGGAAAAACTATATTAGTTGGGGAGGTACTATAGCTCTACTGTTCATTACAGAACCTGAGCTTGTCAAAGAGATACTGAAAAGTGGTCATAGAGATTTTCCAAAAACGACAAGTAGAGAAGGGAAGAAGAATGGAAAGGAGTTCATTATTAAGATGGTAGCAGATGGGCTTCTCACATCCGAAGGTGAGAAATGGGCAAAGCAGAGGAAGTTGGCCAATCATGCTTTTCATGGGGAGAACTTAAAAGTAAACTTCTAATCAAATTCTACAATTAATTATCTTTAGCATTTGTTGAGAATTTATGCATTAGAAAAGCATTGGATCCGTCAATTATAGTTACTTACAGAGTGGTGTGGGTGATGGTTTTGGCAGAGCATGACTCCAGCGGTGATTGCTAGTGTTGAGACAATGCTGGAAAGGTGGAAACAATATGATGGCCAAGAAATTGAGATATTTGCAGGGTTTAGATTGTTGACTTCAGAAGTAATATAAAGGACGGCTTTTGGCAGCAGTTACTTAGATGGGGAAAAGATTTTTGACATGATGATGCAGTTGTCTGTCTTGACAAAGCGAAACATGTATAAAGCTAGGTTTCCTGGCACAAGGTAAGTTCCTCTTTGATCTATATTTACTGAGAAAGAAGAATAACTAGAAGTCATATTATGTAGGTTTGGCTCAAATGGTTTGGTTATGTTGTTTACATCTAACTATGTTTACAAGTTTGTTGATCCAAGAAATTAAGCTACTATTACATGTATGTATGGTGGAAATTTGTTTGCTTTTGCAGTAAGTTCCGGAAAACTGCTGATGAAATTGAATCAGATAAACTTGTAAAAGGAATACATGATTCCGTGATGGAGATAGTTAAGAAAAGAGAAGATAGAGTAGCTAGTGGAGAAGCCAACAGCTTTGGCACTGATTTCTTGGATTACTTGTAAATGCTTCTGTACAAGATTTGATAGATGAACGCAAGACATTTTACTTTGTTGGACAAGAAACAGCTAATTCTGCTCTTGCATGGGCAGTCTTGCTTCTAGCAGTCTATCCAGATTGGCAAGAAAAAGCAAGGAGAGAGGTAATTGAGGTCTTTGGTAACCAAAATCCACATTCTGAAGGCATTGGCAGACTAAAGATTGTAAGCAAATCAAATCCATTGGCTTTTAGATATTACTGAACAGTTTGTGGATTGAGTTTTGAATTCAGAATAGATTTAAAATGTTTATTCGTCTTCCACAGATGACTATGATCATTAATGAAACTCCAAGATTATATCCTCCAACAAATCTCATAAGAAGAAAAGTTGAAAATGCAGCTCAATTGGGAAAGCTTACTCTGCCAGCTGATATGCATTTGATTGTCCAAATTATGGCACTTTACCATGATCCCGAGTTATGGGGAGACAATGTAAATCTTTTCAAACCTCAGAGATTCGCAGAAGGGATTGCCAATGCCACCAAACATGATGCAGCAGCTTTTCTTCCCTTTGGATTGGGACCTCGATCTTGCGTGGGAATGAGCTTTGCATTAACTGAAACAAAGACTGCTCTTTCAATGATTCTACAACGCTACACCATTAGCCTTTCCCCAACCTACTTCTGCTTCAGCCACAACATGGAATTCAAGTAATGCTTCATTCTCTGTAGACTAAAGCCTAGAGTTTGTTAATGGAATAATGCCTTGTAGATCAGCTGCTGCAGCCAATAATTCACTTCACTAACTGAACTATAGTTTTTTTTTTACAGTGATGTTATTGTTGATTAATTTGTACCTGTTTCCAACCATTCAGTAGCAACTGATGGTATTGGAACTAAATGTTTTAGCAATTAATTATGAAGATCATCTTTCTCTTGGGTACTTTAGTTTCAAATTCAACAAAAGGGCTTCCTGTCCCACGATGGAGACAA
The DNA here is from genome assembly GCA_031772115.1 of Heritiera littoralis. Lineage (NCBI taxonomy): Eukaryota > Viridiplantae > Streptophyta > Magnoliopsida > Malvales > Malvaceae > Heritiera > Heritiera littoralis. Next base: position 11,243,782 of record JAPDPK010000008.1, on the reverse strand, counting down.
GTACCAAGTGAATTAGTCTCACAGGCAGAAGAATTCCGTATTATCAGTTTCATCATCATCATCAATGCTAATCACACCCAAAGAAGAAATCGTTTGCCTCCAATTGATCCATTGGAACCCCGTAAATCTTCCCCTAAAGACTCGGAAGCATCAATGATAATAACATTCTCACATATCTTTCGCCATCAACATCAATGAGAACAACATTCTCAAATTTCCCTTTCATGTTGCAGCTTTTCAATGTATTCTTCCTGGAAAAAGATATAGGTTGAGAAAGAACTGTCATACACAAATACACAAAATTAGCAAATAACCTAACTCATGTTCACTAAATTCGTCCATAAAGACCACAAATTATGGAATAAAGGACTACATCTTTTGAAATTTAAAGGAAAAATGTACAACCATAGCTGAAAGATCTTTTGTCGAACTTCTTTTGTGAAGTCACAACCAAAGATACATGATCCCTTGATTCTCCCTCTTTTTGACAAAAGCAACACCTCTCTTCAACCTTCACTCCCTAGGCTCTCAACATTTACTTCGTTGGAAGCCTATTTAAGATAATCATCCAAACAATAAGCGAGTATTTTGGGATATAGTACTGAAATCATATAAATATGTGCCACCCAACTCTCTCTATTTGATTTCATTCCACACAATTGCAACAAAATAACGATTCCTTGGTAAAGACCATACCTCGACTTATTTTCATGCTTGATAAACAGTTGGACAATTTCCCTAAGTTTGAGAATTTTCCTCCAACTCCAGCTGCTATTTTGTAGAGCTGGAACTTGCCAAATGCTTCTCCCATTCGGAACATAAGCTTTGAGCCATACAATCCATATTGAATCAGCATTACTAACTATGGTCCAAATATTCTTCAAAAGACAAGTTTGGTTTGGTTCTAAGACATAATATCTTTGTGAGGCTAATATGTGAAGACTTGAACCTATATTTATAAGGCATTTTTTGTAGGATAAAATTGTTAGTTTTTTTAATCAAAGTGGACAATACCTCATAAATTGAGTGAGTATTTTTATAAATTTCAAATTTGAGTTAACAAAAATTTGGAGAAAAAATAAAAGAAAAAAAATGAAGAAGGCAAAAAGGAAAAGTTTGGGTCATGAAAGAAAATTTTCATTGTGAAGTATAATTAAGTTATTTCATTTAAAAATATTTTTGTAGTAAAATAAAAATAAACAATATAATTATGAAGAGCAAAAATTAGTTGTAAATAGAATTGTTTTTCTTTTGAAGATTTTATGTTTGTCAATGGATTAGTTTTTTCCTTCTTTTTTTTTTTTGGTCTTGACAGAGTTTTGTTCTGCATTAGACAAGATGAGCAATGACTTTTACTTTTTTCTTTTTGGTTTATGAAATTTGAACTTTTACTACTAGGTAAATTATGTCACGTACTAAGTTTGAACAGGCTCCAACTGTTGGTGCCACACCGAGCTAACCAGTGGTTGAGTTTAGATCTGAAATAGCGTAAAGCATACTCTGATTTCAGATGAAGAGGAATGTGGCAGCAATCTTATCAACACTTTCATCTTCAACGATCTCTCCGTAAAAACTTGACAGAAAAATCCAATTTCTTGTTAGGATCAGCAAGTGAGCTCCATGGTAAACCTATCAGCCCCTCTAGCAGTTGCAGGCTCTCTATGCCTGTGCCTGCTCATATCTCTGATCAAAGTCCTACAAAGATATTGGTGGACACCTCTTCGGATACAGCATCGGATGAGTTTGCAAGGAATCAAAGGCCCTCCTTACAAATTCATCCATGGAAACAACAAAGAGACTTTAAAAATGAAGCAGGAAGCATTAAGCAAGCCCATGGCTACTTTATCACACGATATATTTCCCAGAGTCCATCCCCAAATTTATTCACGAATCAAGTTATATGGTGAGGGTTAAATGCCATTTTTCTTTTTTTCTCTAAACCCTTTTTTAAGAAACAATTAACCTTCTTTTGATGTTGTGGGATTAGGGAAAAACTATCTTAGTTGGGCAGGTACTATAGCTAAACTGTTCATTACAGAACCTGAGCTTGTCAAAGAGTTACTGAAAAGTGATAATAGAGATTTTCCAAAAAGGACAAGTAGAGAAAGGAAGAAGAATGGAAACGATTTCACTGTTAAGATGCTAGGAGACGGGCTTCTCTTATCTGAAGGTGAGAAATGGGTAAAGCAGAGGAAGTTGGCCACACATGCTTTCCATGGAGAGAGCTTAAAGTAAACATCTAATCAAATTTCTACAATTAATAATTTTTGCAATAGATCATCTTTAGCTTTTCATTTGAATTTATGCATTAGGAAAGCATTGGTTCTGTCAATTATAGTTACTTATAGAGTGGTGTGGGTGATGGGTTTGGCAGAGCATGACCCCAGCAGTGATTGCTAGTGTCGAGACGATGCTGGAGAGATGGAAACAGTATGAAGGCAAAGAAATTGAGATATATGAAGAATTTAGGTTGTTGACTTCAGAAGTGATATCAAGGACAGCTTTTGGTAGCAGTTACTTAGATGGGAAAAGGATTTTTGACATGTTGATGCAGTTGTCTGTCTTGGCAAACAGAGATATTTTCAAAACTAGGTTTCCTGGCATTAGGTAAGTTCCTCTTTGATCTCTGTGTACCGAGAAAGGAGAATAACTAGAAGTCATGATGCAGCTTTGGCTCAAAGGGTTTGTGGTTATATTAATTACATTTAGCTATTTTACAAGTTTGTTGATTCAAGAAATTAAGCTGCTCTTACATATATTGTGGAAATTTGTTTGCTTTTGCAGTAAGTTCTGGAAAACTGCGGATGAAATTAAATCAGAAAGACTTGTGAAAGGAATACATGATTCTGTGATGGAGATAGTTAAGAAAAGAGAAGATAAAGTAACTAGTGGAGAAGCTACCAGCTTTGGCACTGATTTTCTTTGATTACTTGTAAATGCTTACCATAATGCAGATCAGAAGAACAGGCTTTCTGTTCAAGATATGATAGATGAATGCAAGACATTTTACCATGCTGGACAAGAAACAACTAATTCTGCACTTGCATGGACAGTTTTGCTTTTAGCAATCCATCCAGATTGGCAGGAAAAAGCAAGGAGAGAGGTGATTGAGGTCTTTGGCAATCAAAATCCACATTCTTAAGGCATTGGCAGACTAAAGATTGTAAGCAAATCCAATCCAATATTGCTTCTTAACATTACTGAACAGTTGGTAGATTGAGTTTTGAATTCAGATTAGATTAATCATTTAACATGTTTTTCTTCTTCCACAGATGACTATGATAATTAATGAAACTCTAAGATTATATCCTCCAGTAAATACCATGATAAGAAAGGTTGAAAATGAAGTTCGATTGGGAAAGCTCATTCTACCGGCTGATTTGCATTTGATTGTCCCAATTATGGCACTTCATCATGATCCTCAGTTATGGGGAGATAATGTAAATCTTTTCGAACCTGAGCGATTCGCAGAAGAAATTGCCAATGCCACCAAACATAGTGCAGCTGCTTTTGTTCCCTTTGGATTGGGACCTCGATCTTGCGTGGGAATGAGCTTTGCATTGACAGAAACAAAGATTGCTCTTTCGATGATTCTACAACGCTACACGATTACCCTTTCACCAACCTACAGCCACTCACCATTTTTTCGTCTTCTGCTTCAACCACAACATGGAATTCATGTAATGCTTCATTCTCTGTAGAATGAAGCCCAGAGTTTGTTAATGAAATGGTGCTGTTGACTAATTTATGCCTGTTTCCATCTATTTAGTAGCAACTGATGGTATTGTAACTAAATGTTTTAGCAATTATCTTATATTCTGATATTTTTATAGATCTTGATTAAGATCACCATGATTGTCCTCGAATCTTTTCTTTTTCTGAAACAAAATTCCCCAAGAGCATTGTTTTTCTGATGCTAAGAGAAATTGTAAATGACTTCAAGCTTCACTCTTACAGAGCTTATATTGAAATTTTATTAATTGCCAGAAATTCAGGAACAGAACCCTATCTTTTTATTTAATATTTTCTAAGAGTGTAACCAAGTTCGTGCTCAGTTCAACTAAAAGGAAGCTTGAGACTCAACTTGATCATGATCAAACAAATAAAATAAATTTATAACAGGTTTGAACAGATTATATGCAAGCAAGGTACTCCTTAAAAACATCAATCTGTTATGAAAGGAAAACATGCATACCCCTTGAACCAATGCTAGCTTCAAAGCACATGCGATGATTAATCTTATATCCAATCTTATATCCAATATAGTATGAAAACACTTTCATGGTTTACATAAAAAAAAATGTATACAATATGCAACCATAAGATATTATTCTTTGGATGGATTAAATGGTACAACCTGAATGAATAGCTTGCACATTGATCTCCCATGTAATGCAACATTATTTCCAGCAAGTTTAATAGGGAGTACGAACCCTACGATTAAACACAGCATGCAAGTTCACAGCTCTCTTAAAATCCAATTAATGTGCAAATCAGAGTTCGGAAAACAATTAATCAGCGTGAACTCCATTCTCAAAGATATGCTATAAAATCCAACTGGATGGTCTCTAGCAATGATATCTTTGCAAGTATTTACAACTGCTTTACAAAAAAATTCTAACATATGCAATAACAAAAAAATGTGAAACCCTACTTGCCACTGAAACAACAAAAATTGCATTGTTGTAACAAAACTTGAACCTCTGTTAGCAATCAGGGACATGAAGTCACAAAAAATTTCTCCTTCATGCGAGATATAAGCTTAAATTTTTCCTCTGCCTCAACTTGCTGGCGAATATCAGTTTTAGATGCTCGGTCAGGATGAAATCTTAGCAAGGCTCGTTTATAAGCTGCATGCACCTGAGATGAAAATTAATCTTTTTTAGAGAACAACTTAACATTTTAAAATGGGAATAAACTTTACAAGTTGTTATCTTGTCATGGCCTAACAGTGTATGAACTCCATTCAGAAGTTAATGAAATAATAATGTGATTATTATTTTAACTGCTGAAGAAAATAGGGATAGACCAGCCAGTTTGATATTATTGGATACTGGGACAACTTAACAAGATATATAAATCAATCAAACCCTTCTGGAAAATTCACTCAAGAGAAATTATACTAATGTCGATGGGATATAGACAGCATCCAATTTCCCTCACCTCATTGAACGAGGGAAAAAAACCACCAGCTACAGGGATTCCCAAGCTACGAAGCAATGAAGCCATATTGATGCATGATTTTTCCAACATAACAAGCTCCTTTCTTACTTCACTTCTTAGTTGCTCTTTCAAGTTCATATTTTCCTCATCCTGAAGTAGAAATCATTTAACAGATTAAGATACAATTAATCACAAGGCCCAATTACAAATAACTTGCAAAAGGAGAATAAGAAAGAGTACTAAGAAATATCTCTACCTTCTTTTGTGTCTCTCTCATTTCCTCCAAACGCTGCTTTTGCCGTCTCTCCATATCTAATAGACGCATACTTTCAGCCTTTTTTCTTTTCCGCAATCTTTGAGCCTCTTCTGCCTGCAAAAGAGGCAAGTTAAATACATGTTAAGCAATAAGTTCAAGCAATCATTCCATGTATTGCAACAACACTTCAAAACAACCAGAAAAATTGTATTCCATGTAATATTAAACATTAATATATTCCATGTAAAAGGTAAAATCTTCAAAATCAACGTTTCAAAACCTAAGTAAACTTTACAAGAAAAAGATTAAGTTGATTGCCTTTTACACGTATTAGCCATTTGCAAACTATTTCCTAGCCCAACTTTATTAAGTTTAAACCCAAAGCTAACGCAAAATAGCCAAACATATGACCGTTAATAAGAGCATTATCAAAGTTCGTCTAACAAATTATTTGTAGCGTATAACAAAACAACTGAGATGACGTTAAAAAATAAAACTTTGAGTCAACATTTTAGAGAATGAAAAACAGACACCAAAAGAAACTGTCTTGATGTTAAATGAGTGATGAAGAAGCACCAAAAGCATCAGCCCACTTTCAGACATGACAACTAAATATCAGACCACCATCTAAACTTGGAGCATTCAAGCTTGTCGTGGAACAGAAATTAGCCCATCTGAGCAACTGCTTAAATAATACAATTACTTGTTCCATAAAATCTTAGCAATATACTAAAAACAAAAAGAATAGCCTCCATCCAAAGGAAGAGAACTAATAGTTTAAGTGCCGAACCTGAATTTGTAACTCTCGCTGCCTAGATGCCCATTCCTCTTCCACAGCTTGCTTGTACTCATAAGTCTCCTTTAGCTTTTCTCGGTCAATAATTATATCATTTTCACCAAAAGCTGTAGCATCAACACCTTGAACAAGTAATTTATCCCTTTCATCATATTTTTTACTGTTGGCCACAGAATTAATACTTGATTGCTCTCCTTCAGTGCAAGATTGCTCTCCTTCAGTGCAAGATTGCTTAATTTGAGTTTCATCATACTGACAACTGTTCCCAGATACTAACTTCTTTCTATCACAATAATTCTTACTGCTGACTACTGGCATTCTCCCAGATGGAGTCTTAACAGGAGTGGATTCATCAAAAACAGTTCCAACTTTGACGTCATTAGGGGTCACGCCATCAACCTGTTTTTCTTCTGATAATTTAGGTATGGCCATCAATGGTTCTTTGGATTGTAGTTTCTCTTTTCCCTTTAAACCTGTTTTTCCATGTCGCAAGTCGCTTGGATATGTGTCACAATTTGAGGGTGCCTCTGAAAACTCTCGATTTCCATCCCGTGAAGGAGGATCTTCCAGAAATGTTTCTCTTTCAAATATGACATCAGCCTGAACTTGAGAAAACTGTGCTTCAGCAGTTGGCCCATATTTTGACTGTGAAAAGCTTTCATGGTCAGTTTTCTTTTCAGATTCGACAAAAGGGCTTCCTGTCTCATGATTGACACAAGTACCATGTGAATAATTATCTGTATTAGTCTCACAGGTAGAAGAATTCTGTTTCTGAATATATGAACCACTTGAACCAGAGGATGAGGAGGTTTCAGCATGTCGTTGGGTCATGTTATCTTGTTCAACTCCTGGGGGAGTATCATTACGTGATCCCGAGGCACTAGTCTGATCCTCTAAACCAGATTGACCATTTCTAACATTATATTTCTTTCGTTGGAATGCTTTCTCCCACTGTTCACGAAGTTTTCCAAACGAACCTTCCATAAGTTCACAATCAGAACAATCACTTTCAGATGAGCTATCCTCAGACTCAGGACTTAAACCAAAACGTTTTCCGCAAGGAGTCTTCCCAGTGTAGGTTCTCTTGTAATTAGATAATTTAAATGCAGATTTCTTTTCCCTGACAAACTGGCACTCATCATCATATACGCCTGCAGATTTACGCATAAAGTCAGGTGCAGGACAACTTTTGCTTGAGGAGGCATCACTCTCCAAATTACCACATTCAACAGAAATTTCGGGATCATCCATATTATCAGTTTCATCATCATCAATGCTAATTACACCTGGAGAAGGAAATCGTTTTCCTCCTTTTGATCCACTGGAACCATGAAAATCTTCACCTACAGACTCAGAAGCATCAATGATAATAACATTCTCACATCTGTCACCATCAACATCAATGAAAACAACATTCTCAAATTTCCCTTTCATGTTGCAGCTTTTCAGTGTTTTCTTCCTAGAACAAGATTTAGGTTGAGAAAGACCTCTTGTAAGTCCATTCCCTCTCATTTTACTTTCACTACCTGCATACACAAATACGCAAAATACCCATGATTAATTAGTAAGAATAATATCACAATTGCAACAGCTAAGGCACAATGTATATCGACCCCTAACAATAATCTCACATTGAGACTTCATAAGCATTCATCTCCCCCTTCCTAAAAACATTAACATATGGTTTGGCACTCTATTACATTCACAATTTTGCATGATTATTAATAACTTTTTTCCAGTGAAGCACCATTTTATTTAGCATATTATAGTAAGAAAAACTAGCCCATAACAACCATAATCAAAACATAGCTTTTTGATTCCAATGTATAAGGATTTAAACCCTTGTCCCTGGAATAACCCTTAGCGAAGTTGAAGGCGATATTCAAGCGCATAATATAATACACACAGTGATCGTGAAGTTAATGAACTGTTAAAAGACATGTTAAAAACGAAGCTTGGCGAAAACATTAAACATCGAAATTCTGAGAACCATAGCGCATGAAACCAAAAAAAGATAAACTGATTTAAAAAATAACGCAAAGTCAAAAACCTAACAAACTCAGGTTCACTAAATTCGTCCATAAAGACCACAAAATTAGCAAATATAAACCCTAATTCCGGTCAACCACTGCCAACAGAGAAACAAAGGTGAAGATAAATCATAAAACATGACCAGGAAACAATTACCATATAGAGTTTCAGTTTTGGCAGTAAAAGATTACTCAATTTGCAAGGAAACGAGCTACCTCGATCAGAGCCACCGGGAAGAAAACAGAGAGAAAGAGGAACGATTCAAAGGGAGAAGGCGAAGGATATTCCGCTGGAGATGGATAATTGAAGCATTGGCACAATTGGGAATTTAGGGTTTCTGAAAATTTTTGGAGAAAAAACAAGATTAAAATCGATTTTTCTAGGTACTTCCGAAACTATATAAGCCTAAGAGGACGAAAATACGATGAAAAGAGAAAAATATTTATTTTAAGGGTATAAATAATAGAAAATTGAAATTATAAGTCTTGTTCGATCGGCACGCACGCGCTAACGGCGGTTGAGGATTACGGTTTTAGATGCTGTGAGTTAGCGAACGTCACAGACGAATGAGAATGGGAGTTGTTGTAAATTGTGGTCGGTAAAAGGGGTATATTTGGAAGTATAAAAATGGGTTACGAATTTTCCCGTTTTATATATTTTTAAGGTTGAGTGGGGCGTGAAAATGTGTGGCCGGAGTTAGGAAGATAAAGCGGGAGGTGACATGGAATTCCGTGATGACTGTTTTGCCCTTTCTCTTTCAGCTTAATTGAAATTAAAATAATGATTCCTCCATTTCAATTTTTTTAATGTTTCACAATTATTTTTTAAAATATTTAATTCTATTTTTGCATTCAACAATCAACATTAGTTTTTATGATTTTTTTCATTAAAAGTAATAAATCATAAACTTTAAAAAAATTTAAATTTTAATATAAATATATCAAAATCAAAAATTGTTTATAAATTCCATAAAAATAATATATAAATAGTAAAAATAAGAAGAAAAACTTGACAATTTACAAAACTAGACTTTTTTATGAATAAAGAAGGGTCAAGTTAGATTTGGTTGACCATTCAAAGGCATGTTCAAGGGTCGATCCGGTTCATGGAACCTAAAGGCTTGAAATATTTTTAAAAAATATATATATTAAAGTATTAAAAAAACTAAAATTTTAATATTTTTAGTTTTATTTAGAAATTAAATTAAATAAAAAATGTTTTAATTTTTAAAATAGTATTTACCCAAATCATATTAACAAAGTGTCAAAAAACCTTTTTATACTCCTTTTGAATCGCACAAGTCTACCGAATCAAATTGATAATCTTACTTTTGGACGGATCTACTTACTCTTCCCACTACAAAATTTTTTTTTTTTGGAGAAATTCAACTTTTTTTATCTTAAATATATGATAACAGTTTTTCTAGAAAAACAATGATAGCTGATTGCACCTTAATTAGGCCCATCCCTCAAGATTTAAGGGTGAACACGTTAACAATATTGGAGAATAAGGTCCAAATCATTCTCAAGACCAATTTTATCTCTATATTTAAGTTGCTCCATTTTTAGATTTTCTTCTTTGAAGCTTTGATCAACCCTATATTTCTTTATGTCCAAGGAGTAGTTTATAAAGTTATGAACCCTGTCGTAACGGCTTCGCGCTCGACGATTTTGAAAAAACATTTAAAAACAAAAGGGAGTCGCCACCAATCTTTTTTGACTAGGTGTGATTGGCCACCTAAAAATATTTATCTTTTTAACAAAATCTCAAAATTAATTAAGTTTTATTAAAAAGACAATTTTTGGTCTACGAAAACAAAATTGGGTCCGGGAGTACGATTACGCGTGGGGAAGGACTAGCACCCCCACGACGCCTGTTAAAAAACGGTACCATAATAATCATGTGTTATCCTTTAGTTTTAATAAAATGATCTTGAATTAATATTTAAAAATAATTCTTTTTTTATTGCAATCTTTTTATTCAAAATCATTTTTTTATTTGTAAATTTATTTTGGTTTTATTTTAAAAGGTTAAACTTTATTTTTCGAATGTGAACCTTTTTGTATTGAATAATTAAATCAAATACTCCAATACTTTTGGCAACATTTGAAATAATTTTTCTCACCTAGAGATTTCTTAAGAATCACTACTTGTGACTTCTATAGAATCTCATCATCGGAAGAGCTCACATTATTTGTATAATTGATCGAAGATTATCATATATATATATATCAAAATAAGTTTTATTTAGAAAATAGGTTTAATAGCCAAATAAGCCCTCAACCTTTAGCCTAAAATGGAATTCAGCCCTCAACGTTTTATCACATGAAATTCAGTCTATAAACTTTTATTTTAGTGAAAATAAACCCTCAACCTTTTACAATTATGCAATCAACTCAAAATCTATTAAATGACATAACTGCCGTTAGTTTTGCATATGTGGCAGTTGACGTGGATAGCTTAATTAGCTGCCACGTGGCATGCCACGTATGCAAAACTAACGGCAGTTAGGTCATTTAACAGATTTGGTCTATTTCCATTAAAATAAAAGTTTCTGGACTGAATTTTATGCGATAAAACGTTGAGGGCTGAATTCCATTTTGGGCTAAAGGTTGAGAGCTTATTTGGCTATAAAGCCTTGAAAATAAACATGAACCCCTTTTATTGAAAAATTAAATCAAATATTCCAATACTTTTGGCAACATTTGAAATAATTCTCCTCACCTAGATATTTCTAAAGAATCACTACTTGTGACTTCTATAGAATCTCATCCTCGGTAAGTTCACATTTTTAAATTTACATGAATGCATATGATGCAAAGAGATAAAAAATGATGCAAATGAATTTTTAATTTTGAATTTCATTATTTATTTGTTTATTTACTTATATTTCTCTGTTTTTAACAAAACTTATTCATTTTCATTTTTAATAAAAATTTAAATTATTGAAAAATCATACTAAATATTCCAATACTTTTGGCAACATTTAGTACAACTCTTCTCACCTAGGAATCAGCTAGGAATCACTACTTGTGACTTCCGTAACATCCCATCATCGGACATTTTATTCAATTAATTTTAATTTTATTACTAATTTTAAAAATTCATTTTTATTTTCAAAAATTTAAATTATTGAAAAATCATACTAAATACCTCAATACTTTTGACAATATTTAGTACGACTCTTCTCACCTAAGGATCAGCTAGGAATCACTACTTGTGACTTCTGTAGCATCCCATCATCGGAAATTTATTAATTTTGAAATTTAAACTTTATTGTTAATTTCTTTTTTCTATTTCTCTTTTTTTTTAAAAAAAACTTATTTATTTTTATTTTTAACAAAAAATTAAATTATTAAAAAATTATACTAAATATTTCAATACTTTTGGCAACAATTAGTATGACTCTTCTCACCTAGGGATCAGTTAAGGAATCACTACTTGCGACTTCCATAACGTCCCATCATCGGACAAATATTTAATTACGTTTTGATTAACATTGTTTAATAATATAATAAATAGAAATTGTGTATTTTTCATATTTCATTTATTAATATTTATTTAAAAATATTTGTGTAACCTATCTACTAACCATGTCTTTCTAAATTTATTATTCAACATATATTATAATCCACATATTTTAATAATACTAACAATGAAACATATAGCTAATAATAATAATAATAATAATAATAACAACTAAACAAAATAATAATAATAATAATAATAATAACTATAATAATAATATAATAATAATAATAATAATTAAAAAAACAAACAAAAGGTTAGAAAAATCATACCCAAATTGAAGGCCCCAAACTAATGGACTTGGGTGAGTTGTGGGCTGCCAAATGAGGGCCCAAAAGCCAAAAGGAGCCTGTTGGATGCTGGGCCCAACTAGGACCGGGTTGGCAGACTCGGGTCGGGTCGGATCTGGCGGATCGGTGCTCGGATCTTCCTCTCGCGGGTCATGGGCGCGGATCCCGGGTCGGATCCGGATCCACACGAGTTAGCAGCTTTTCTCCTTGTTTTTTTTACACTATAAAAGCAAACCCTTTTTTTTCATTTCATTTTCTAAACTTTCTTCAAAAAAAAAAATTTCTCTTAACCCTTTCTGCCTTTCTCTCCTCTCTTGCCCAGAATCCGGCGTCGGAGCCACCGTAGGAACCACCGTTTGCGGCCGCCGACAGCCGTTCATCGGCAACAGAAACCAAAAAGCTTCCCCCTTTCCTAAGCTTTTTTACCTCCTCTACCCGAATCTGGCCTCTGTTTTACCAAAAAATCGCCTATTCCCTCAAATCTGACCTCCCCAAAAAACACTCTCACTTTTCTTCTTTTTTTTTTTGTTTTGTTTTTTTTCTTCTTTCTTTTCTTTCTTTTTTGTGCGGATCTACTTTTGGCTGCTAGTTTTGTTGTATTTCTTGTTTGGCTTTTTGTTTTTTTTTCCTTTTTTTGCAGGTATTAAAATCTGGGTTTTGGGGTTTCGGTGTTTGAGTTTGGTTTTTTTTTTTGAGGAGGTCTCGGGTTAAGCTTAGGTGGTGCCCGAACAGTGGCTTGTGGCTTGCTTGGGGTATGGAGCGAAAGAAGGTTGTTAGGGTTTGGCGAGGTACGAGTTTGGGTAGTCAAAGAGGGGCACCAGGGTGTTGAACGAGGTTGTTTGTGTGGACTCAGTGGTAGCTGTAGGTGTTTTCGATAGAGGCTTGGGTGGCGGTGGTAATGGTGGTATGTAATGGCTTTGGATTTTTTTTCTTTTTTTGTGTGCGCTGGTTATGATGGTGGCTGTGTTCTGTGTCGAAGAGGGTTGAGAACTAGGGGTTTCGGGTTGGCGATGGTTGATGGCTTCCGAATGATGGTGAAGAAGGTGATCGAGAATGGTGATAGGCCCCCCTTGAAGAGGGTTCCCCGGGATTTTTGTAGGGTTGAGGGTTCAGGAATCGTGGCTGGCAGGGACTGATGGACGGGCGACAGTGGCTGATGGACAGCCTCGGGAGAGGGGCTGGTAGGGGGTAGGTGACAGTGGCGGTAGATTGGACAGAAAATGAAAATAAAAAATAAAAATAATAAAATAACAATAATAATAATATAAAGTGATAATAATAAAAATAAAAATAAAAAAATAAAAAAACAAAAAAACAGATAATAAAAATAAAAATAAAAAAATAAAAAACAAATAATAATAACAACAACAATAATAATAAATAAAATATATAATAATAATAGTAGTAATATAAATAATAATATTGTTAATAATAATAATAGAAATAGGACAAAATTAGGAGTCAACAGCTGTCCCTCTTTACTCATTGCTGAGAATTAGGAATAGAGCAAAGAAAATAGACACTAATTTTGTTCGACTTATGACCTGATCTCTTTTTTTTTCTTTCTTTTCTTCTTTTTTTTTTCATTTTTCATTTTCATTCATTTCTTCTTCTTTTTTTTTTTGGAATGTGCTCCTCTTGCAGCAGAGGCGATGAAACTTAAAATTTTTTCTTTCTTTTTTTCTTTGAAATGTGCTCCTCTTGCAACAGAGGCAATGAAACTTTAAAATTTTTCTTTGAATGTGCTCCTCTTGCAGCAGAGGCGATGAAACTTTAAATTCCTCTTTTTTCTTTTTTTTTCTTTTTTTCTCCCTTTTTTTTTGAAATGTGCTCCTCTTGCAGCAGAGGCGATGAAACTTAAAATTTCTCTTTTAAAAATACGCTCCTCTTGCAGCAGAGGCGATTAAACTTTAAAATTTTTTTCTCTTTTTTTTTTTAAATGTGCTCCTCTTGCAGCAGAGGCGATGAAACTTTAAAATTTTTCCTGAAATGCTCCTCTTACAGCAGAGGCAATGAAACTTTAAAATTCTTCCTGAAATGCTCCTCTTGCAGCAGAGGCGATGAAACTTTAAATTTTTTTCCTGAAAAGTGCTCCTCTTGCAGCAAAGGCAATGAAACTTTAAATTGAAAGATTTCACATTCAAAGATCTAAGATTCGGAGATTAACATCCAAAATTTTAATTTGGAGATTCACATCCAAAGATTCGATTCGGAGATTCACATCCGAAGATTTGACTTGGAGATTCACATCCGAAATTTTAAGTTGGAGATTGACATCCAAAAATTTGATTCGGAGATTCACATCTGAATTTTGATTTTGAATTCAGAGATTCACACCTGAAATGTTTGATTTGGAGATTCACATCCAAAATTTTGACTTTGATTTGGAGATTCACATCCAGAACGTTTGACTTGGAAATTCACATCCAAAACGTTTAACTTGGAGATTCACACCCAACATTTTAACTTTGATTTGGAGATTCACATCCAAATCGAATTTCCCTATCTTAAAATTCCTTATCTTGATTTTTCTTCAATTTCATCTTTAAATCTTATGTTTAATCTCATTTCAAATTTAATCTCGAACCTCCTTTTTAAAATATAGCCCTGAACTTTCTTCTTCTCCCTTCTTTTTTTTTTAACCTTCTTCTTCCTCTTTTTTTTTTCAACTTCAAGATCTTAATCTTCCAACCTCATATTCTAATCTTGCACTTTCTTGACCAGGATACATTCAGGCACTCAATTTGAGGATTTGCATTGAAAATTCCAAACGTAAACTTTAATATAGAGATTCGGATCTTAAATTCAGAGATTCTTATTTGAAATTTTGAGTTGGAGTTTCACATCCAAATATCCATTTTAGAGATTCGCATCCGAAATTTTAGAGATTCTCACCTAAAATTTTGAGTTGGAGTTTCACATCCAAATATTAGATTCGGAGATTCACATCCGAAAATTTGACTTAGGGATTCACACCCAAAATTTTGATTCAGAGATTCACATCCGAAATTTTCAACTTGGAATTCAGAGATTCACACCTGAAATTTTGATTTGGAGATTCACACCCAAAAATTTGACTTAGGGATTCACACCTAAAATTTTGACTTGGCAATTCACATCCAAAATTTGATTCGGAGATTCACACCCGAAATTTCAACCTTGATTTGGAGATTCACACCTAAAGATTTTAACTTGAAATTCAGAAATTCACACCTGAAATTTTGATTTGGTTCGTAGATTCGATTTAGAGATTCACATCCGAAATTTTAACTTGGAGATTCAGAGATTCGCACTTGAAATTTTGATTTGGAGATTCACATCCAAAAATTGAAATTTGATTTGGAGATTCAAACCCAAAGATTTGATTCAGGGATTCACATCCGAAATTTTAACTTGGATTTGGAGATTCACATTCAGAAATTTGACTTTGATTTGGAGATTCACATCCCAAGATTTGATTCGGAGATTCACATCCGAAACTTTAATTTGGAGATTCACATCTAAAGATTTGATTCGGAGATTCACATCCGAAATTTTAAATTGGAGATTCGCATCCAAAAATTTGACCTGGGGATTCACACCCAAAAATTTGACTTGGGGATTCACACCCAAACGTCCAGGAATTCTCATCTGGATAATTTATATCGGGGATTTCTCATCCGATTATTGGTTTCGGGAATTCACATCCAAAAATCTAGGAATTCACTTCTAGAAATTTTCTTTCGGGAATTCACATCCGAATTTTAACTTGGAGATTCACATCCAAAAATTTGACTTGGGGATTCACACCCAAATGTCTAGGAATTCTCATCTGGATAATTTATATCGAGAATTTCTTGTCCGATTGTTGGTTTCGGAAATTCACATCCGAAAAAGCTCCTCTTGCAGCAGAGGCGATGAAACTTTAAATTCTTCTCTTTTTTCTTTTTTCCTTTTCTCTTTTTCTTTCTCTTCTTTCTTTTCTTTCTTTCCTTTCCTTCTTTTTCTTCTTTTTTTTTTGAACAAGTTTTTCTCTCTTTTTTGATCAATTTTTTTCAATCCAAAATCTCCTATATTCACGATGTTTGGCAGATACAATGATCACTGATGCAAATGCAATATCAACAATGTCAATGCAAATTTCTTTATCAATGATGTTAATAAATAGACAATTATTATGATGCAAATACAGACAACTTCTATCATGATGCAAATGCAAATGAATTCTATCAAGATACAAATGCTAATGTTTCATGCGAATGTGCATTGTAAAAATGCAAATGCAATTATCCAAAATTTTCTTTCAATTTTCTCTTCTTGTTGACGAAAACTTTTTTATTTCTGATTTCTCATCTATCTTACCCTAAAATATGTCTAATCACTTGAAGCCATTTTTTACTGTGCAACAAAGGTTGCCCCAAGACAATCATCACATTTTTATTTACTATTACTTTTTGAAACACCATAAGAATTCATTTTACAATCAAAATTTTTCCTAACAAAATTTTCCCCCAAAATGGCACAAGAAATTCTTTACGCCACAATAATTATTAAATTCTCTCTCATTTCTGCTTGAAACACCATCAAAATTTTGATTAGCAATCGAAAATTTTTCAAACAAAATTGCCTCAAGCATCCTTCCCATTTTCAGATTCAAAAGATAAACAGCTTTTATTTTTGAAAACGTTTATCTATCCAAAACTTTTTAATTTCACAAGATTGCCCCACACAACAATGATCAAAGAAAGTTAAACACAAATGCAACAAAGAATTATCATTTGAGTTTCTTGAAGATTGATGATCACTATTTAGGTAGGTGTGGGGGGAAGGTAATTTATCCTCATCAAATGGATCAGGTGGTTTTCACACATCAATGTTTAGTCCATCAAGAAAAAGCTCACAACTCAGTGAAGAAGGGAATGAATGTTCTTTCATTTGGGCTCACAAATGAAACACAAGTTTTTCAAAAAATATGAATTCCTTGCAAATCATGGTTTTGCAAAAAGGTTTATCTTGAAATGCGGACAAAATTTGACACTCCTTTAATTTTCAATTTATGTACTTTGATAGTTGTCAAGACTAGCCAAAATGGGCTCAAGCTTTTGCTAAGTTATTTGAGAATGGAGAGAATGTTCAAAATTTTATATCAATCCCTTTAATGGATCATCAAAATGGACATTCTTAGTTCTCTTAAGGGTTATGGATGATAAACCATTTTGACTTAGAATTGGGGTTGGTCATTCGTACTCTTGGAGAAGGTTTTTATATATGTGCCCCCCAATGTGGAGGGTGATCCTTGGTTAAGGTTTATTTAGAAAAAAAATTATAAGGCTCAAAGAGGGTAGCAAATGGATAAATTTCATATTAGTGAAAAGGATGATGAAAGATGGCCATTTGTCATTTCAAACATGGTCACTCAAATTGACGAAAATTTCCTTAAGTCAAGAAAGTCAAATATTTGTCTTTCTGTTGTTTTTTTGGTCTTTCAAGATGGAATTTCTTGGATATTTTCAAATTTTGGTTCCTTATTCTTCTTCTTCTCTCTCTCTCTCTCTTTCCCTCTCTCCCTCTCTCTTTTGTGTTGTTTGGAATCATTCAAAAATCCTAAGTGCATGATGTCACAATCGATTTTTCTTTTTCATTTTTTTTGTTTCAATTTTTTTCTTTTTTTTTGTTTGTTTTTTCTTCTCTTTTTTTTTTTACAACTCATGCGGCAACACAACATTGCTACAAAATGCTCACAAGCTAGTGAAAACTGTTGGAATTGGCATATTTAACTTTAGGTTGCTCATGGTATTTTTACCAAGAAAGGAAAAAGGTATTGCATTATTTGGGCAAGTTAAGGGTATGGTACTTTGTCCTCCTCAATTTTGGTTTATGTCATAAGAATGAGTCAGAGATTAAGAAACGGGCCAAGGAATTTCATGGTTTGTGGTTTTTCAAACAAATTCAGGTAATTCTGACAAGTATGACGCCCCTGTGGCCATTAATAGAAAGGAGTGGTTTCTAGCATTGTTTTGACACATATCAAATTACCAAAATTCAAATTTTAAAAGAGTATCATGCTTGATTTTTCAAGGAATCCAAAAATGAATTTTATCAAATTGATCGTTTCATTGTTCATTGCCTAGGTAAAGGTCATTACACTTTAATGGCATGTTGCGATCAGGTGAACATGGATCATGAAGTTTGAACTTATCCCCCTCTAATGCATGAAGGCCTTTTAGGAGGTTTGGGGCATAGAAATAATTGGAAAAGGCAGTTTGATGGGATGAATTTTCCTGATAATGATCACCAACTTTTCAAAACTCTCTTCAAAGTTTCTTTATTTTGTCATTTTGTTCAACTTCTTTGATCGTTTGGTTACGTGGGGCTTTATTTGAATCAATAAAAATGCGACTTCTTTATAAAAAGAATCAATCAATGTCATTTATATATATATATATATATATATATCAAATACAATGACAAATCAAAATAAAAAATGTACATGAAACATTTTATACTATGTTTTCAAAAAATCTATTTACAACAATTAATGGTATAACAAAGTAAAAATATACAAAAATTCTTGTTGAAAATTCCCTCCTATTTGACAACTTCACATATCAATTTGGAGAATCAAATATGAAACATGTAAAAATAACAAGTTAGAAAATCAAAGAATCATTTTATGCCCATACAAAAATTGTCAAAATTTTTTATAAGAATCAAAAATAAATTTTTCATCCTAAAATGCAACATAAAATGCATTAAATATGATACAATGAGATGGATTACAAAATACGCTTGCATGAAATGCAATGTATGCTCAATGCGAATAAAGTGAAGCTTGGTTTTTTTTTTTTAATAACTACCTAACTTCCTTGATGATAAGATGCATATGGCATGTCTACAAATGCATGGATGATAAGAAAGCAAGAATGACATGAGACATTAAGATGTTTGGAAAAAGAAGTGAGTTTTGTATGTATAATTCTAAGGCAATAAATGTATATGCCAAGAGAAAAGAAGAAAACTGAAACTCCTAAACAAAAAATTTCCAAATTTTTTTTTAACTTAATTTTTCTTTTACCTAATCATTTTCACATTTCATATTTGATTTTTATTGTACCAAAAAATTTGTTGCTTTTTCATTCCTTTTACATATATCAAAGTATTTTTAAAATTATACACCAAACAAATTCAAAGAAAACTTTTGTTAACTTTTTTTTGTTTACCTTTATTAAAAAAAAAATTTCTTGCAAATGAGAAGGTTAAAAACAATTTTTGTTTTTATTTTCAAACCTTTTTTTAAAATTATTTTTCACAAGCATTTTTACATTTTTATTAAGCTTCTTGCGCAACTAAAAATATTTTACATATCAAACTATTCTTTGAAAATTCCATACAGGAAAATCAATTATTCATTTTTTTGTTTAACCTTCAATATTTATTCTGACTTTAAAAAGAAACAAAAAACTCTTTTTCATTAATTCTCTCATTTTATTCTAGCTCTTTTTCCAAGAAAGATTAATTAACTTCCTACTCAAACCCCTTTACTTTTCCTTTTTTATGACTTTATCTTAAAAAATTTTTCCAAGAATAATAAAGAATAAAGAATTTGTTTTTTTTTAAATTAAAAAAACTTAATTGAATTTCTTTTTATTATTTTTAGTGAAAGAGACATTTTTTAAAATTTTTTTTATTTTTATTGTAAAAAGAGAAGTTTGTCGACATTTTATTATTTTATATTTTTCTTATAAGGAAAGAAAAGTGCAAGAAATTAAAACCTTTTTTATTTTTATATATAAAAACATCTTGTAACCAAATATACACAAAACTTCTTTTTCTTCCTTTTGCTTTGGAGAATGTACTTTTATTAGTTCCTATTTTAATGAACCTATTTTCAAAAATAAAATAAAATAAAATAAAAATTGCCCTTTTCTAAAAAAAGAATGAAGAATTATTTGTATTTTTGAAAGAAAAGTTACATATTTGTTCTATTATTTTTATCACACATATTTATTTTTTCAAAAATAAGTGGTTTTTTTTTTTTACAAGATCTTTTATGAAGAAAATATATATTTTTTCATTTTTACTTTACAAAATTCCCTTCTTTAGAAAAAATCAAAGACTTAAATTATATACAATTCAAATCAAAATCGATTGTACCTTTATTATTGACGTGAGAAAATGGGTAAAATAGTGTTCCCTCGTGTCCTAATTTTGGGGTAATTTCTACAAAAATTAGACATGGCTCTACCTAAGGCTGGTTTCTTAGGGTTCTTTACATGCTGGGTTGGGATTTATAAAGATTTAAAGGTTCCCAAATTATACCTCACTGTCATCCGCACTGGACTAGTAAGATTTAATTTGAGCGGGAGTATTTTACTTGCCATTGCGGAGGTGATTACCTCACGAGAGCAAAAGTACTTTACTCCCTCCTAAGGAGGACGGAGTCCGGGTATAGAACTCATGTTATGACATGCATGTGTAAGTGTGTGTATGAGGGAACACATCAAACATTTATCAAAC
Organism: Heritiera littoralis; assembly: GCA_031772115.1. Taxonomy (NCBI): domain Eukaryota; kingdom Viridiplantae; phylum Streptophyta; class Magnoliopsida; order Malvales; family Malvaceae; genus Heritiera; species Heritiera littoralis. Next base: position 11,223,222 of record JAPDPK010000008.1, on the reverse strand, counting down.
TATAACCCTTAACCTACATGCCCCAACAATTTATTAAAAATAATATATACAAAATAAAGAATGATATAAAATAATCAACATAATTAAAACACAAATGCAACTAATTATTTTAAAAAATTAAGGAAATTAAATTTAAATATTAGTTAAGAGCTTTAAATTAAAACCTTAGGATAACACATGACTAATAAATGGCTTGACCCTCAAAAAATCCCCAGTGGAGTCGCCAAGCTGTCGTAACGGCTTCGCGCTCGACGATTTTGAAAAAACATTTAAAAACAAAAGGGAGTCGCCACCAATCTTTTTTGACTAGGTGTGATTGGCCACCTAAAAATATTTATCTTTTTAACAAAATTTCAAAATTAATTAAGTTTTATTAAAAAGACAATTTTTGGTCTGCGAAAACAAAATCGGGTCCGGGAGTACGATTACGCGTAGGGAAGGATTAGCACCCCCACGACGCCCGTTAAAAAACGGTACCATAGTAATCATGTGTTATCCTTTAGTTTTAATAAAATGATCTTGAATTAATATTTAAAAATAATTCTTATTTTATTGCAATCTTTTTATTCAAAATCATTTTTTTATTTGTAAATTTATTTTGGTTTTATTTTAAAAGGTTAAACTTTATTTTTCGAATGTGAACCTTTTTGTATTGAGTAATTAAATCGAATACTCCAATACTTTTGGCAGCATTTGAAATAATTTTTCTCACCTAGAGATTTTTTAAGAATCACTACTTGTGACTTCTATAGAATCTCATCCTCGGAAGAGCTCACATTATTTGTATAATTGATCGAAGATTATCATATATATCAAAATAAGTTTTATTTTGAAAATAAACATGAACCCCTTTTATTGAAAAATTAAATCAAATATTCCAATACTTTTGGCAACATTTGAAATAATTCTACTCACCTAGAGATTTCTAAAGAATCACTACTTGTCACTTCTATAGAATCTCATCCTCGGTAAGTTCACATTTTTAAATTTGCATGAATGCATATGATGCAAAGAGATAAAAAATGATGCAAATGAATTTTTAATCTTGAATTTCATTATTTATTTGTTTATTTACTTATATTTCTCTGTTTTTAACAAAACTTATTCTTTTTCATTTTTAATAAAAATTTAAATTATTGAAAAATCATACTAAATATTCCAATACTTTTGGCAACATTTAGTATAACTCTTCTCACCTAAGGATCAGCTAGGAATCACTACTTGTGACTTCCGTAACATCCCATCATCGGATATTTTATTCAATTAATTTTAATTTTATTACTAATTTTAAAAATTCATTTTTATTTTCAAAAATTTAAATTATTGAAAAATCATACTAAATACCTCAATACTTTTGACAATATTTAGTACGACTCTTCTCACCTAGGGATCAGCTAGGAATCACTACTTGTGACTTCCGTAGCATCCCATCATCGGAAATTTATTAATTTTGAAATTTAAACTTTATTTTTAATTTCTTTTTTCTATTTTCTCTCTTTTTAAAAAAAACTTATTTATTTTTATTTTTAATAAAAAATTAAATTATTGAAAAATCATACTAAATATTCCAATACTTTTGGCAACAATTAGTATGACTCTTCTCACCTAGGGATCAGTTAAGGAATCACTACTTGTGACTTCCATAACATCCCATCATTGGACAAATATTTAATTACGTTTTGATTAACATTGTTTAATAATATAATAAATAGAAATTGTGTATTTTTCATATTTCATTTATTTATATTTATTTAAAAACATTTATGTAACCTATCTACTAGCCATGTCTTTCTAAATTTATTATTCAACATATATTATAATCCACATATTTTAATAATACTAACAATGAAACATATAGCTAATAATAATAATAATAATAATAATAATAATAATAATAATAATAATAATAATAATAATAATAATAATAATAATAACAACAACAACAACTAAACAAAATAATAATAATAATAATAATAATAATAATAATAATAATAATAATAATAATAATAATAATAACTATAATAAAAATATTATAATAATAATAATTAAAAAAACAAACAAAAGGTTAGAAAAATCATACCCAAATTGAAGGCCCCAAACTAATGGACTTGGGTGAGTTGTGGGCTGCCAAATGAGGGCCCAAAAGCCAAAAGGAGCTTGTTGGATGCTGGGCCCAACTAGGACCGAGTTGGCAGACTCGGGTCGGGTCGGATCTGGCGGATCGGTGAGCGGATCTTCCTCCCGCGGGTCAGGCGAGCGGATCCCAGGTCGGATCCGGATCCGCGCAGGTCAGCAGCCTTTCTCTTTGTTTTTTTTGTTTACACTATAAAAGCAAACCCCTTTTTTTTTCATTTCATTTTCTAAACTTTCTTCAAAAAAAATTTTCTCTTAACCCTCTCTGCCTTTCTCTCCTCTCTTGCCCAGAATCCGGCGTCGGAGCTACCGTAGGAACCACCGTTTGCGACCGCCGACAGCCGTTCGTCGGCAACAGAAACCAAAAAGCTTCCCCCTTTTCTAAGCTTTTTTACCTCATCTACCCGAATCTGGCCTCTGTTTTACCAAAAAATCGCCTATCCCCTCAAATCTGACCTACTCACAAAACACTCTCACTTTTCTTCTTTTTTTTTTGTTTTGTTTTTTTTTCTTCTTTCTTTTCTTTCTTTTTTGTGCGGATCTACTTTTGGCTGCTAGTTTTGTTGTATTTCTTGTTTGGCTTTTTGTTTTTTTTCCTTTTTTTTTTTGCAGGTATTAAAATCTGGGTTTTGGGGTTTCGGTGTTTGAGTTTGGTTTTTTTTTTTTGAGGAGGTCTCGGGTTAAGCTCAGGTGGTGCCCGAACAGTGGCTTGTGGCTTGCTTGGGGTATGGAGCGAAAGAAGGTTGTTAGGGTTTGGCGAGGTACGAGTTTGGGTAGTCAAAGAGGGGCACCAGGGTGTTGAACGGGGTTGTTTGTGTGGACTCAGTGGTAGCTGTAGGTGTTTTCGATAGAGGCTTGGGTGGCGGTGGTAATGGTGGTTTGTAATGGCTTTGGATTTTTTTCTTTTTGTGTGTGCGCTGGTTATGATGGTGGCTGTGTTCTGTGTCAAAGAGGGTTGAGAACTAGGGGTTTCGGGTTGGCGATGGTTGATGGCTTCCGAATGATGGTGAAGAAGGTGATCGAGAATGGTGATAGGCCCCCCTTGAAGAGGGTTCCCCGGGATTTTTGTAGGGTTGAGGGTTCAGGAATCGTGGCTGGCAGGGACTGATGGACGGGCGACAGTGGCTGATGGACAGCCTCGGGAGAGGGGCTGGTAGGGGGTAGGTGACAGTGGCGGTAGATTGGACAGAAAATGAAAATAAAAAATAAAAATAATAAAATAACAATAATAATAATATAAAGTGATAATAATAAAAATAAAAATAAAAATAAAAAAATAAAAAAACAAATAATAAAAATAAAAATAAAAAAATAAAAAACAAATAATAATAACAACAACAATAATAATAAATAAAATATATAATAATAATAATAATGTAATCTAAATAATAATAATATTAATAATAATAATAGAAATAAGACAAAATTAAGTGTCAACAAACCCTAAAATCAAATTTGAACCATTTATATACCACAGTTTTGTCTTTCTCAAATCTATTAAACACAAGACTCTCTCTTCATTCTTACACATAATTTGCAAGTCCTGAAATGTTTAGAGCTAGCTTTACTTTTGCCATGTTTGGTGCCATCTCTCCACCTTGAATTCTGTTATACCAGATATGATCAAGGCTTTAGGCCCAAGATTTACAACAAAGCCCAATAGCCCACTTGAGGTAAGTTATATAAAGAGGTCATATAAATATCAATTAAGGTGAATATCTCATTTGAGTATAGATCCACTTACACATGTGTAAAACAAATTTAGTTTACACAGTTTTATATCTTCATATAAGATTAATATTTTTACGAACCAACCGTTGGATTTAACAACCTTCTCATATTTATTATGTATGTAAAATTTTGAATCAATCTGCTATTTCTATCATTTTAATCAAGAATTGTATTTTTTTCAATATATCAACGGTTGAAAATTTATTTTATGAAATAAATAATTAGACGTATTCGATTAATTTGAAATTTGGCTTGTATGATCTATGCGAATAGAACATAAATTCAACGGTCGGATTAAAAAATTATAAATCATATAAAAAATATGAAAATATATAAAACTAAATTTATTTTATAAACGTGTAATTGAATCCCCATCATCTCATTTTTACTATAACTCTTATATTTGTCTTTCTGACTTGAGCGTTGAAGGATATCTCAAAACATTAACTCCGAAACCCCTTTGACTTTATTCTCTTCACTGCAAGTCTGGTTCGTAAGTTACGTCAAAGAACACCTCAGCCGACAATATTTTACCTCAAAAAATTCAATCAAAACTTATGGAGATCATGAACTTGGCTAAAACCATAAATTAGTATGATGGTTATTTGGATATGTTTTTGCTATAATCAAACTTATTTTTAAAATACGTATTTAACTCACATGATTCATTCAATCATTTTTCTGAAGTAGCATCAACGGGCCTGGACTTAAAATCCTGCAATCTCTTATTTTAATCTCAAACGTCGGCTTTCTTTGTATTGAGGAAAATTGAGAATACCCTGACCCTGACTCTGTTGTCACGAGTGGCATAAAGCATAGAATGCTTGGATAAGCTGTTGATACAGCCATTGGAAGTCTGATGAGGTTTCTTCAAATGTTGACTAGCTCAGTTAAAACTCTAGTTCTCTTTTTTTTTTCCTTACAAAATGGATGATATATAGCAAGAAACAGACGAAGATGAATTATCAGCAAAATACAAATCTATATCCACAGGAAAATAAGATCAATCAGATGCCATTAAACAAGAGAGCCTTGTACATTTCAAGAGAGTGTTGTCATTTTGCTGTATTTCCTTCTTGATGAAGATAACATGATTCAAGCAAAGAAGGCAACACGAGGAGATAGTAGAGGGATGGGATCTTTACTTTGATAGACTAATGAACTAAATGAAGACGAAGACCACGCTGCAAATGCTGCCGATTATGAATTTGAAGTAGTGCACTCCATTGCTTGTAATGCATTCTTGCTTTCAAGAGAAGAATTAGGCTTAACCTGCTGCAGAGGGCGAGAGGCTCGCCTTTGCAGCCGGCTAAGCGGCCTTCTAAGTACAAGAAAATATTTGATATTATTGTAAAGTTAATATAAATATATATAAGATTTAAGCATTAATAATAAATTTAGTATTATTAAGCATGAAATATGTTAGAAGTATTATAAATATATGAGAAAAAACTTAAAATTAAAATCAAAAGACGTAAACACGTTATAATTTTGCTGGAAGAAAGTTTATGTTTATTCTAATACATTTAGGATATTTTTAATATATTTTATGCTTAACAACACTAAATTTGTGCTTAATCATGTGTGTTGATATTGACATTGTACAAATATTTCTAAGTTTACTAGTCAGATGAATACGGTATGCAACCGCGCTGTGTGACTTGCAAGCATGAAATGGGGCATCGTGGGAGAGCTTCAACGTGCAAGATCTCTTGAATTAACTGTATAATTTAAATCTGCAATGAATAAATTATATGATAGGTGGTTAGCTCAAAGTAAGTCAGTGATACATGTGGAGAGATGGGGTTGCCTTTTTGATGTATTGCTTAAGAACCTGCATTTGCATATCTGCCATGTGAGGGAGGAATCAATGCACACATTTAATGGACCTAAAGTTTTCAGTGACAAGATCCTGATCAAAAATTCAGAATCACATCGCATTTCATAGTTTAATTTAATTAGTAATTTTCCATAACATTTCTTTTAGCTTCTGCCCTGTTAGTCCAGTAGCTTCAAACCGAGGATTCTTCTCCTCTTTCTCTATATATATTAGACGATGTATATTTCTGGTTTGGGAGAAAGAATCGATAATGCAAGTACTAAAATTTGAATTTAGACATGTGGAATTAATTCATAAATACCTTGAAGATGAAGACATGATCATTTATGGAGGTTAATTTTCCATCGTTGATTGTGAAAGAAAGATTTGTTGTTGAAGATTGTCGGTGAGTTTAGAGTCATTTATGAGATGATATTTTAAACACCGATAATTCCTTAGATACACTTAGCTTGCAGGCTTTACGCTTGCCTTCGGCAAGTAATCCAGCAAAGAAATATAATTCAGTCAATAGGAAAGATAGAGCACATGTTTTCTTAATATTTTAAGGTGGAAGGGCAAGCATGCTTCCATGCTTCAGGTTTTCAGCAGCAGCTGAAGTGGGTATCCACTCTTTCAACTGTTACATTTGAAGAACTAAGCTTATGTTACTTTAAGAAAATTAACGTGTACATCCAAGGAAAATCAAGCTGATATCACTACAACAAATTTGACAATGTGACAATTTTTCTAAGTGACACATAATTTTTCGTCACGCAAAGTATATCATACGTGACGAACACTATAACAGATTAGGAATAATAAACATTGTTAAGCTCAAATAAGTCTAACCAACAGGATAGTTTAAGGAGTATCCTTGAATTCTGTAAACTATCGAAGATAATATAAGATGTAATTGATCTGTGATCAAAATACAAATATACGAGACAAGAACTTGGAAAAAAACTGATAAATCAACTCATTCACTCTTCCTTGAGTTTTTCTTGTCTTTTGTCCTCTTAGCTCTACAACATTAAACATTTAAATGTGTTCCAAAATTCAAACTATAACATATTCTAATATTTTTTTTATTCTAAATAGAAGAGTAATTGAATCAAGTTAAAACGATTTAATATTAAATTCAAGTTTGATTAAATTTGAAAACTTGAAGTTCGAAGTTCAATTCGAACTCAATTGAGTTTGGTTTTTGAAGTTTAAGCTTAACTCGATAAAATACTCAAGGCACTTAAACTTAACTCGATAGGTTCGAACTTGATTCGATAAGTTTGAATTTGATTAAATAAGTTTAATTTGTCACTTCTCAATATATATTATCATAATAAAATATTAAATTAATAATAAAATATATTAAAAAAATCAATTAAACACACAAATCGTTTAAACCAAATATTAAAATATTGAATTCGATTTGTTATTTGAATAGCTCAAATTCGAGTTCGGCTCGAAATAAACAAATCAAACTAAAATAATCATCAAATTAGAATACAAATAACTTACAAATAATTTTACTCATTTACTCCTCTAATCCTAAACCAGCTAATCCAAGAAGACATATGAAAACTCACCCCACCAGTACCTAAAAGACGAGCAAACATCATCCTTACTCATTGACACTAGTATTATCCATATTTTTTTCCTTTTTTTTTGCGTCAAATTGCATCGAACAGTGCAACATGATGAAATTTGTACTGGTAAAGGAGTCTTAAAAGACCAAGTTAAAAAAGGATTCAAAAGGCAATCATGCCACCTTTACCGCATATTTTTTTGCATGATGCAAACATTGCTGGAAAGACAAGCTCCACAAATTGGTTTTTGCATATGCCAATTATCTGGCTGCTTCGTGGGATTCATATTTATCCATGTTGTCGTGTTAACCTCCTCGTCAGGTGGCACATCCGTCTTCGGACAGGATCCGAGGTGCCACGTGGGGGCGCCCTGCAATCGTGTTGCACGCCAAACCAATAATGGTATTGCCAAATCATTGTAAAACTGGAGAAGAGCATCATTATGAGTGTGGAAAAGGCCAATTCAACAAAGACGACACCGTTTTCTCTTACCTGGACGTTTAATTTGTGTAGAATTTAAGTTTCTATGTTCTATTTTTACCATAAAAATGATTTTTTTTTTAAATTTTAAAATGAAACGTCTTGTAAAGATAGATTTTAGATGAAATTTGCACGATTTTTATTCCCGCAAAAAATCCAAATTAATTTTTTTTTGGTTTTTCAATAAAAAAGATTTATTTTGTTCATAAAAAATAAGAAGTAGAACCCTTTTTTTTTTAACGATTCATCTCTAGAATTGAATATTTCATTCAAGAATTGTGTTTGATCCAATCTATAAGAATTTATTTCCGATTTTTCTTTTGTTGTTTTCTGAATAATTTTCCACCATCTTCACTTTTTTTTTCTTTCCACACTTGAGGATATGGGATGTTTGCTTGCTTTTTGTTAAGCTTTCACACTCACATTTTCCTTGGCATTTGGTCAAAAAGAATGAGCAAAATCGCTTTGGATTGGACTAAGAAGGATTCAGATGGACCATTCCATTGGAAAGAAAATAATCAATGACTTGGCTATTCATACAGGTTTCGAGACTCCAACAGCAGCTCAACTTTTGGACAAATAAACCCCCATATCAAGATTGATCTAATTCCAACATGGTTGGCTGCTAAACAGTTTAGTGGACCAAAGCAGAATTAATCAAATTAACAACTAGAAAGTAGAAAATGATTCAACGGTAATCTCTAAATAGAAAGATTTGACTGCATATAATTCGTATTTGTATTAAGTAAAATACAAAAATTATCATGTCAAAATTCATATTAGCATGTTAAAAATAATTTTTTATTTTTAGTTTTTACCAATTTCATATAAATTTTTATTAAATTTTAACCCATGTTATATTAATATTTTATCCGTATCATACATCATATGATTATGTTGAAGAAAATTTTAGTATAATCGTAAAAGTTGTTCTTTTATAACTTAAAAATAATAGATTCAAGTAAATATAATCACTTAGTTAATACTTGTTAATGTAGAAAAAAATACGTACATTTAATCTTTTTCAAATACCATGTTGAAAAAGCTTTATGTACGGATTGCCCAATTAGATGAGGTGGGGTTTCCACAAGCTAATCCCATATTTAAAAATGGATGTCTAATCTGAGAGTGATGCTAAAGATTCTTTAAGAAACGATTATTGCAAACTCCAAAGCCGCCATCCTTATTAGCGTGTCTAATGGCTGATTTGGTGGGATGATCAGTCAAGGTAGGTAGTCACCCACCAACTAGAAAAATCTATTGTAACTTCCAATGGCCTTATTTTTCTTCACTCACTTCTGATTTAAATAGTTTGGTAGTCTTTACAGCGGTGAAGCAGTAGGTCAAAGTCTACGAACATGGGTGCAAATTTATAGTCAAAACGCAACTCCAACTTGTTATTAACACAGCAAAAGAAACAAAGATGAAGAGAATCATCAACAATTTCTTGATCAAATGGTAAAAGAAAAATTGTAACACGTTATAAGATTTGAATGAACCGGCCGGTCAACATTGGTTAGATAAAAGTTGTAACATACTATAAATTGTAACATATTATATGAATTGCGTTCGATTTCAAGAGACTCAAAGATGAACAGGACTAAACCAATGAAGAGACTAGTTTATGTACAGAAGTCAGAACTCATTGTATCATTTTCTGCTTTTGTGGATCCAACTTTAGATTGGAACACTGTAAAGAGAAAGGCTAGAAGGGGTGACTTGGAAATTTACAGGCCCTTTGCTTCTATCTGTGGCTTTCCTTTACCAGAACTGATGATAAATGATTCCTAGATTGAAAAAGATCTAAGGTAGGATCTGTGTTGAGTGGGTTTGGATTTACATTTGGAGGGAGCTAAATATATTCCTTAGGAATAAGACCTAACCGAGCTGAAGTTGACAAAAGATCTTGACTTGAAGAGACCACCAAAGAGGAACCTGGTTGGAGATTCCTGAGAATCTGATTTTGTGTCTTCAGGGCTGCCTTTAACTTTGAGTATTGTCTGCCCGATTACTTGCCGGATAGAATTTATAGTCTTGGCATCAACAGGATACCCTGATGCTTCGCGAACATAGAATATGTTAACTGCTTTGCCTGCTTTTGTTGTAACCTCTGCTCGGGTGACAGTGAGGCTATTCTCCCGGAAGATTCGAGTAACATCTGAAAGCAATCCGACTCTGTCTGTTGTGCAAAGCTCCAGTTTCAAACCCTGGAAGAAACATGTTAATTAGCAATACTAATGAAAGGGGTCCCTAAATGCAGGCAATAGAACAGCAAAAAAAAAAAAATCTAACAGAAGCAAGGTAAATCATCCATACGGGACACAACTAGATATGAGATGCCATAATTTGACAGAAGAGTCAACAATTGAGCAGCCGGCGATCTTTGACTAGAGGGTCTGCGGTATGGTTTAATTATGACAACTTATAATCATATCATAATTTTCAAGAATTTATGTTTATAAAATACTTTGTGTCAATATCCTCACCAACCTACTTGAGTACATAAGATAATTTAACTAAAAAGAGGGACCAGTGATTGCAAACAAATTCCAGACTCTGAGATTAATTTATTCACAAGTTCTAGGATAATACAAACACATGGAAAATGATTCTTTCTCCAATTGTATGTTCTTTCTAAACAAACCAACACTAAAGAAAAGGTATGAAGAAAGCTTGATACTTTGATGTCAAGAAATGAATTCAGTAGAATATTGGGGTTTTCTGAAACAAAAAATCAAGAACATAGTGCCAAATTCCGATATGCGTACTCACCTCAGATACCCTTCTCTCAATTGCTGCTTCAAGACACTGAGTTAACCTTTGTCTTTCTGCATCTGATTTCACAGGGGATCCGTCTATGTGCCGAATGCAATATTCCTGCAAACACAAGATGTAATAAGCAAAGTAATTAGAACAAATGAATCATTTAAGTAGCTAGCAAAGAAAGAAGAAATGGCATTACCTGATAAGAATCTGGCCCCTCAGTATCAATATTTGCATGAAACACTACATATTCCATATCTGTCAAGGTGCAAACCGTATCGAAGAGAAGTTTTGGTCTATCTTTACACCTAATGGTAACAACCGAATAGTCCTTATCATACCAATTAACAACATCCACATTTGGCTTTTGCCTATCATCCAAGACATCATCACCCATTCGTTCATAATCCCTATCAGCAAACATCATCTGGTGAAGCCTTCTCTCAGTATGTGTGACTGAATGAGAGACTACAGTTTTAGCTAAACTGGATTTGCTGCTGCCCTTAAGTAAATTGCAAAGAAGTGTCTTTATCCTGGACAGCCTTTCTGGGTCAGTAATCGCGGTTCCTGTTTCCTCATCAGTCACTTGCATCACAGCTGCAGCACGGGTGTTATGTGTCCACACTTCAGCATTCACTACATTGCATTTAAGATGCCTAAGGACAGCACTCACTTCGGATAGCAATCCCGGTCTGTCACTTCCTGTTAACTCGATTACTGTGCGGTCCATCGATTGCTTCACCCCGACAGATCTCATTGAAGATGTGAAGCAAGATTCCGGCCCTAGAGACTGAAGATAAAATAATCAGGCATGATAGAAAACAGGAAAAAGGAGGGAGAAGAAGGAAATCGATTACTATTTTTACTGCTTACCTTCATAATATAATCTAGAATCCCTTCATCTATGATTTTGTTCCCATCCTGATCAGTAACATTAAAAACTGGATGCAAAAGAACAAAAATTTGAGAATCAATTGCCACTTGGTAAACAATTTGATTTAAAAATGAAACAGGAGAAGAACAAATCTTACCATCCATGAACCAACTGCCATCAGAAGATATGTAGGCTTTAGTAATGATAAGGTTAAGATCAGTAAGGATTTGTACAACTTCAAGAAGGATTCCATGTCTGTTTGCACTGTCAACCTGCATTGCAGAATGGAATAAATTCCAAAAGGTAACATAAAAAAGGGGAGATGGTCAAAGAGTGTAAAAAACTGAAAAAGAAAGAAAATCAAAAGGTCATACCCGAATCACAGTTGCATTCTTGCAGGCTTCATTATCAATCACAACCCTGAGGCGCAAGGTAAGTAAATATTACTTCAAGTTTCCAAAAACTCCAATGAAAATACAATAAAGAAGACCATTTTTTGCTTACCTGGGTGGATTCATTCTTCTGATGAGTTTCTCATATTCATCATCCATGTCATGTGAAAAGCTCATGTTCATATCTAAAAAGCAAGAAAACAAAATCAACCAACGACAGAAACCAAGGATATGACTTCAAAATAAGAGCACCCAATCAGAGACCATATATGAAGAAAAAGAGGACGGATGAAAGAGAAAGAAGAAAGGTTGGGAAGGTGGGGGATTAACACTTGAAACTTTGAGAGGAGAAAGAAAAGTAGAGCAATTAAGAAGAACTCAAAAGAAGAAACAGAATATTGACTATACCAAGCCAGAAAACGCCAATCAAGACTCGGAAAAGTCATTAAACAGAGAGAGACGAAAACTCCACCGCCCCCCAAAAACAGTTAGTTCTCTGTGTGCAAAGAAGAAGAAAAAAGAACAATTCCCACCAAACCAAAGCCATTGAAAAACTTAAAAAACAAGACAAACCCAGTACTAGAAAAAACCAACACAAATACCATAGCATAAGATTCTGGCTCTAAAAACACTGAAAATTTTCAGTGTCACAGAAAGAAAAAGCACTCAAAAACAGAGGAGATGAGAAGAAAAAGAGCCTACCCATTATAGTTTTTCCTGAGAAATTTGTGATGTGGGATAAGCAAAGTTCTCTCTTTTTTTATTCTCTCTTAATAAAGAAGATAGTATGTATGAAAGATGAAAGAAAAACAAATGCAGAACTCTTTATAAACTAAAAAAGAATCTTAGACACCCCTGAATTCCCACTCTCATTAAGGTAACAAAATCACCAAAATATCCCAAAAAATAGAAATTTTTGACAAATAATAATAACAATTCTTCTTGAATCAGAAGCCACACCCCAACACGATACTCCAAAAACCTGCAACTTCTAAAGGTACTCCCTCCCCTTCACACACTCTTTCTTTCTTTCTTTTTTTTCTTTTATTTTTCCTCCTTGTACTTAAATTAGAGAGAAAGTTCCTTCTCTTCCTAGCGGAGGCGTACTTTAGCAAAGAGTCACCACGGCGTACTTTATAGACGCGAAGGTGGGGGAGATTGCTAGAGTGCGCTTAAAGGCTGGTTAGTAAATGAAAGAATTAACCCACGTGTTAATTAACTGAGGCGGTCGATCTTCCAAGGTTTGTGGAGAGAACCGCGGTTGTGTTAAATTGGCTGCCTTGTTAGGATTGGTTGGTTTAGAATTTAGATTTTAGGCTGTCTTTAACTCCCTAAACCCTAGCCCTTTATTACAAAAATGAGAATTTTTTTTGCCCCAATTCAACCCACCGTCCATCGATTTTTTTTATATGTTTTGTAATTGTAAAATTTAAAAATTTCACTGATAAATATATTAAATGATTTTCGTTAAATTAATTCATTAATTAACTCATAAATTTATTTTTTATATAATTACAGATTTTTTTATTCGTTTTACAATTTAAGATTAATTAACTCATAAATTTACTATATCTTATTAACGGATGCTTTTATCAAAGAAAATTAAGTTACTCTTTAAAAAGGATTCAGTTAACAATAATTAAAATATTATTTAAGAAAAAAAATTTACATTTAATGTATTGTTTTTATTAATTTTATAACAAACAGTACATTAATTATATTTTTTTTGTCAAAACCATTCGGTATCCTCACACCATTCTAGTATAGGATTAATCCGGATTCGAGCCGGGCAGGACTCAAAGAGCGGCAAAGCTCTCTCTCAAGAGTTTTAACATAGTTGCATACCCAAGACTCAAAACTCGAGACCTCTGGTTAAGCTAGAATAGCTCCCTACCAGCTGATCTACGTGCTCTTGGGTTAATTATATTTTTTTTAAATATTATCTCGACTAGTGTTTAGACAATGATTAACATTTCATACCTTACTTTCACTAAATTTAAAAGTAGGTAGTACATTAAATATATATTTCATTTTCGTAAAGATTATCTTAATCAATGTTGCTAAACACTGGTTAATATTTTCCAATTTTATTTTACGTTAGTACACTAATTTTATCTTACGTATCATATTTTAATTTATTGATTTTTAATTTTATAGACAACACCGTAAATAAAGATAATTTGAAAAACATTTGGATAACTTATTTAATATAATCTTTTAGTTGCACTTAAAACAGGGTCTTTGACAAAATGATTATACCAAAGGAAAAAAAAAACTTTTTGGCATTTTATTTTGATCATTACCTAGTTACTAGTAAGTCTCCTCTTTAATTTTTTTTTTTAATTTTAACCATAATTTATGTGCGGGATATTTACAAAATAAACAAAATGATAATCATTACATAAGATATGTCATGGACTTAAGGTCAATTTGCATTAGCAGTTCCTAATATTTTTCCTTTTCTTTCTAAAAAAAGAACATAATCTGTATAACAAGAAAAATTAATTGTGAATATAATTGTTCCAATATTGTTATAATTTAATAACATTTTTCATAAAAGAGATCATAGTATGGGATAGAGAAAGGATAACAAGTATTGTGATTTTAATTTCAGATATACTGAAAATCACTGCCTAAAAATAAAAGTATAAATCAATTAGATTAATTTTGGAATTTTAAACATTGTTATTGTTGATTTATAAGTCCATAACGTTTTGAATCAATTTTATCCATTAATATCAATTCTTCAACACAATTTGCTTAGCCCTATAACTTTCAACTCGAATTTAAGTGACAAAATTTGACAAAGCAATCTATAGTTGAGTACAAAACAATTTGAAACAACAAATGTAAATTATAGGCAACATGTTTATTCACTTATCCTCAAAGCTCAAACAAATTAAGAATATTTGGCTCACAAAAATCAGTCCCCAAAGCTTTAAATTAGGGGTGTAATAATGTTGAATCAAAACGATCTAATATTGGTTTGAATTTGAGTCGATTCTTTGACCAAAAAAAAAATTCGTGTCAATTCAAAATTTTGAAATTTGAAATTCAATTCAAGCTTAATCAAGCTTAAATTTTTAAGCTCAAACTTGATTTTACAGAATAATTGAGTCACTCAAGCTTATTTTAAAAATAAACAAGTTAAATTCAAGTAATTAACCATCAAATTGAACTTATGAATAGCTCACGATTCAAATCATGAAGTAAGCTTATTTAAAAAATAAACAAGTTAAACTCAAGTAATTAACCATCAAATTGAACTAGCGAATAGCTCACGATTCAAATCATGAAGTAACTTGACTAATTTAGTCCCTACTTTAAATACAATATTGTTTTGTGAGATTTGAATGCCACCTCATGGTTAGGTAAAACCCCTGCTGGCCTGCGTTTGTTCTCTATATCTAAAATATAGTCAAATAAGCAACCAAATATATATATATATATATATATATATATATATATATATATATATAGTCAAATAACCTAATATATATAATTTTGCTAAGGAGTATCCTAAAGCAATAATATTATGATATCAAAAAATATATATTTTTATGCATTAAAAGTATCACCTATTCACATTAAGCTATATACTATATCACAAAAATATCATTATAAATAATATGTTAATTAATCTTAAAAATATTTTTGAAACACTTGTTACTAAAACCCTTATATATATTATATATAGAGAGAGAATATACATAGAGATAGAGAGAGTCTTGGTGCATCCTTGCTAGCTCATCCCACACTCGCGTGTCTTAGGGTGTGCATGACTTACCCACATTTACAACCCTTTCAACCTCTCATTTTAAGGCTTCTTAATTAGTTTTTGCTACCGCATGACTTAGTTTGTTTTTTTTTTAATTAATTTTTTCGTTTTAAATGAGCCATGATATTCGTTCTTAGTCTGCAACTGCAATGCAAGACAGGAAGTCAGAAATCAAGTTATGAGATTTTTTTTTTAATATTGTCATGTTTTGTCGCATTAGGTGAAAGACTCAAGGTTTGGGGAGGATTTGAGAATAAAGTAACATGGCTTCTTGTTACGTGGTATGTTATTGACAAAGGTTCCAACTAATGTCTTAGTCAGACATATGTGTAGTACTGTTCTTCTTAGTATGTTATTGTTTTGAGATATAAGCATTTGAATCAAAACAAGTTAAATGTTATCTTTTGTTGGTGTAATTTAATTTGTTATTGAAAACGTTTTGCTTAAAAGTCGCTACACGAGTATCATTTTTCAAGAATCGCTGCTCTAAAATAACAGAAAATTATAGGAAGAGTAAACAGGTAAGATATCATACATTATGCTCTCTCGGATGCTCTATATATTAATAGTTCTGAAAGCATTGTAATGTAAATCTGATCAAATATGGTAACCGATATTGAAAGAGTAAACAGGTGATTGTTGGATGAAATTTAATTTCCAAGTGGAAGTGCATATAGCAAGGCATAGAAATGAGGGTCTGATCTGATGAGAAGGTAGACCTAATCATTCAGGCATGTTGTATCATATAAAATTATGTCTGTATCATGTAAAACATGAAAATTTTATATTAAAACTCGTGTCAATATATCAAATTAATGCAAAATTTATTTTTAACTACTACTAAATTCATATACAATTTTTATTAAATTTTAATCCGTGTCACTTTTGTTTTTTTATTATTTTCATATTGTGTCTAGAATTATTAAATCTATTACAAGCACGAAGCACCACAAGAGAGTTGGGCTACAATAAGTACATGTAATATAGCATAGACCATAAGAGGTAAATAAAAGAATGCATGTGTCATACTATGAGAGTAGATTGGGTGCTTCGATCTCACATCAAATACGAAACGAAAGATCATTGGGTATATAAAAGATAGCGCCGCACACTCCAATAAATCGATTTTATGAGAAAAGGGCAATGATCACATGATAAGTAGTATCAGAGTCAACTTTTGACCACTCAACTCCTCGTCGAGTGCCCCAACCAGATAGTGCATCGTGATGCAGTTCCATGCCAAGTGCCTTAGAGGGGTAAAGCATGATGAGCTCCAAAGAAAGTTAGTCATGAAAATAACGTCGCGGTTAGGAGAATAGATTAGGTGCTTCAATTTTATATCGAACACGAAAGAGAAAATTTTTGACTATGTAAAAGGTTGTGTTGCATACCCCAATAAATTGATATTGCGAAAGAAGATAATAATCCCATGATACATACGTGTAGCTCCAGGGCGAGAACTAAACTCTTGGGGATTTGTCTTCATATCATCAATAACTATGGTTTTCCCATTTAATTTTCATGGGATTTTCTCCGACCATGCATGTAATAGCGTCATCCAGCTGCTGTCCTAATCAGTCATGTTTGAGGAAATGTATGCAGTCGAGCATCACAAGTGCCCAAGCATCTGGGTTTACACCAGAAATCAAGATTGACAATTATTCTCTTTTATAATTAATTTCTACTTTAAGTGTAATATTTTTATTTTTTATATTTACCCTGCGAATATGCCAGGGTATTTTTTTCTTTAATGGTAGGAATTCGAAGTTAAAGGATCAAAATTCGTTGAGATCCCATAACTAGTCAAAATAGAGTTGATCTTGCTAACTCTATATATATTAATTGGAATATATATACATATGTGTCAATTTATATATAAATCTAGTAATATTATATATATTAAATCATTTTTGTCATGCATATACACTCTATTACCTAAGTGTGATAAAAAATGTCATACATAAAGCATGGCATCAACTATCAAGCTACTTCTAACTAAGAAACCGAGGATTAAATTGTTCGTGTGTCTAATTAAGCCATATTTTTATGAGAAAGAAGGTCCGGCGTTTATGTTCCTTTTTTCTTTTATACATGTATCCTTCACTTATTTCTAAAAAATGTTTCTTTAATTTTCAACTTTTTCCTTTTCTTTTTTATATTAAATTCTATCCAAACATAGCCTAAGATTTGCTTTTATATTAATGTATGTATTTTATTGTCGGAAAAGAATTCCAATAGAATTGAAATTGTTCCTAAGTAAGGATGATTCCTACCATATTCGAATCATCATTAGGTCAATTTTTTTTGGACTAGCCTCAACCATGAAGCACTAACAAGAATTAATCACATACTTAATGTGATATGGAGACATTTTGTGATTTATTACTCAAATTGTTTTATACCAAATATTAAGAAATTGAAACATGTTTTACTATTTATGCAATTAATATTTTTATTTTTTTTAACATACTCTAAAAAATATGTCACTATGTTGTAAAACTTCTACCAATAGTAGTAAGATTATCTTTTAGGTGCTGTTTGGTTTTAGGAATTTTAGATTACTGGTAGGAATTTTTTTTCCATAATCAAATTACCATGTTTGGTTTGCAGAATTTTTTCACACCGAGAGTTTCATATTCCCAACAGTGCAAAGAGGGGGGAAAATGGGGTGAAAAAATTCCTCCTTGCCTTGAGGTATTTTTTTTTCCGGAGAAAAACTACTTTTTATGCCTATTTTACCCTCCAATAATTATATTTTGTTTCCATTTTATCCATAAACCTATCTAATATTACAACCATTGTTTTTTTCTTATTTTGATGAAGAGAAAATTGAATTTAAAATCAAATGGACCAATAATAAGATGGACCATATGATTTTTGATTAATCAAAATCAATTTAATATAGTAATAGTTTGTTAAATCAAAATAATTTACATAACAAAAACCTTATAAAAAAGGGACTAAATAAATAAATGAGTATCTTAAATAAATAAATAAATAAATAAGTAATTAATTTAAATATAATTTATATCAAGTATTATTCACTCTACATCAACTAATAATATAGAGGGTATTATAGTAAAATAAATAATTAAGTAATCTTACTTTCATTTAACCAAACACAGAAATCTTATATTCTCACCAATACAATCAAACACAAGAATCTAATATTCTCGGGAATCCGTCAAGTAAAATAATTTTTCGTTAAATAATTTCCAAAGGTAATCCTAAATTCCACGAATCAAACAGCCCCTCAGTATAAAATAATAAATGTAGATTTGAGCATACTCATTTGGCATTTGCGATTGTGACTAGTGCACGTATATTAGGGTTTAAAGAGTATATTCAAATCTCTTATCTTAAGTAAAAATAAATAAATGTTAAATTGCTAGATCATATGGTCCCTACTCTTAGTTTCTCTTAGACTTTCTACCCTATAGAGTAGGGATCAACCATGCAGATTCTGATTCTTCTTTTTTATTTTTGTTTATTTTATGGTTCTTCTTGTTAATTATAAGTATAGATCGAAAACTACTAACTGCCATTCCAACTGTCTCTAAATCCAAATAATATAAAATAATATTGAATTTATTATCAAATATTTTAAAAATACTAAATTAGTATTATATAATTTATAATATTTTATATTGAAATTATATTTTATTAATTTTTTTAGTACAGAAAAATTATTATTTTAACAACAATCTTGAATAGTGTTCTAGAAACACATATAAAATCCTAAAAATATTAATTAATATAATAACAAAAACTATTTCATTCACTTTGACAGGAAATGATTTTGGATTAGAGTTTTTATAGGTTAAGTATTATACTAAATGATTCAAAATATAAAAAAAATGTTTTGTACTTTTTTTATATAATTTTAACTCTTAAAAGTCAAATATACCCTCAACATTTTACACAAAATAAAAATAAGCCTCCAATATTTAATTTTACTATATAAACCATTAACATTTCAAAAATAATCTAATTAAATCTAAATCAATTATAAATGTTTACAGTAAAATAAAAATGTTAAGGTCTTATAAAATTTTAACTTCTAATTTATTTTACTTAATTGCATTATTTTGAAATGTTAAAAGTTTATTTATACTAAAATAAAAATTTATAAACTTTTACAATAAAATTAAATATTGAAGATTTAAATCAATTTTGTGAAAAAAAATTCAAGGTATATTTCACTATTAAGTTAAATTTTAATAAACTATAAACATTTAATGCAAATTTTAAAAGTAAAAATTATATATATTATACATATATCTCACATGAGAAGGTTATTTTATTTAAATCTAAATCTTTTAAATTTAAAAAAGAATTAAAAATATTTTGAGTCAAGTCAATGGGAGTACTGAAATTGATCAACCGACCTCTTTGTTAGTAAAACATAATTTATTTCCTAAAAAAATAATAATTTACTGACCAATGTTTTTTTTTTAATTTTTAATTCTTCGAACTTGGGAGTGGCAAAGCTGCACGTGACGTGAGTCAGAGCGGAGACCCCGTGAACAGATTGCAAATGGGCCAGCGTGGCAGTCAAGCATGTAACATGTGCGTTGCTCGTGATATTCTTTTTCTTATTTTTTTTTCTTTATTTATTGTATTTAAAATAATTGCTTCAAGGGTCTCCTGGGGCATCCAAAGGGTCGTCGCCGATTCAGCGTCGACGTCGGTGAAAGATAATTTATTATATTGAAAATTTATAATATTTCCCTTGAAAAAATAAAAAGAAAAATTAGGAAAAAAGATGTGGGTTTTCGTTGCCAATTCCTAGGGAAGATGTTTGCTTCGACTTTTGACCCCTATTTTGAGGGACGGTGTCCTTGTTCAAGGTCTTTGAGAAATGACACAACTATTGGAAATCTCAACTATATTTTATTCTACCAAATATTTATTTATTTTTCATAATTTTATAATATAATTTTAAAATTTTATTTCATACACAATTAGTAAAATTTTAAATTTTATTGACGAGCCTAATTGAATGATATATACTTTTTAAAATACATAAAATGAATTTATTTAATACATTATTAATGAAATTTTTAAATTTCACAAATAAATTTAATAAAATGACACATATATATCGGTGAGACAGTCTCTTAACTCTGATTGTAGTTTTAAAAATTTTTCCTATTAGCCTATCAAATAAAAACTCAATTTAAAAACCCATTTCAAAAAACTAATCTCATTTATAAAATTTAAAAATTTTACTATCAGTGTATCAAAAACAAAATAATAATTTTAATATATATTTATAATCAATTATATCATTTTATATTTCCATTTAAAAAAAAAGAAAAGAAAGATTAAAAAAAAGTGAAAATTTTGAATGAGCAAGGTTGAGGTAAGCTGAAGTAAAGAGGTCAAGAGATGAAAACGCGGGCAAGCATTAAATAAAACGACAAGTAGGCCACGTTCTCGGCTGCAGGTTTCAGAGTCAGGTGGTCCCAAAGGGCCAAACAATAGTAAAAGGCGTGGCCCATGAGCCGTCTTTTGTAGATATCCCAATCTCACAACGCCCCGCAAATGGATGGCAGGGAAGGACAGTCTGTCCTCAATCCAGCAAATACCACTAAATATTTGCCCTTAAACCGAAAAGTGTATCTCTACCGAAAGTGATACATGGCTTGTGTCCAAAGTTGTGGGGCAAAATGGTGGTGGAGCTCAACATCCCATCTTCCCAACTCATTTTGTTCACCCTTTTCCAATTGTTCGTGATCCATAAACATTTTTTCGAGATTAATATAAATGATATTGTTTGCTTTAATCCAAATGTCTCATAATTTTGTTCCATAAAAAAGCGTATCACAAGTTTAAGTTTTTACTTATGATATGGGAAAAGCCCAAATTGAGTTGGTCCGATGAGGCGTCGCTCGAATAGTCACGTGTCACACGGTTATTGAGCCACGTCGCAGCATTGAAGGGAGGTATCCTCTCGCCTGCAAGAGACATCCTCCTGCCTACGAGAGACGTCCTCTCGCCCAAAGGGAGGAGGCCTCCCGCTAAAGGGTGGATGGCCTCTCGTCGCATATGTGTACCACTGTCGTGCGATAGGTGTCTTACCGCCTCTCATAAGGAAGCCTCCCGCATGGTCATCGTAGCCTGTCGCAACTCTCAATAGAAGCTTCTGTCTTGACATGAAGGTCTCCATTGTTTACAGAGAACAAATTCTTCAAGAGCACAAAAAGATAAAATTGCCTTCTGGTAATTACTACTACAGTAACGGTAACTCGTTTCTCTATAAATAGGCCATAAGTATTATTTTATTATCTAATTTTTGACTATTTCTGTTTACACACAATTTTTCCAAGAGTACTGAACTGACTTAAACATCAGAGTGCCTACACAGAAAACCATCCCCTGTGTCTCTCTAACTTCTTTGTTTTTTGCAGAATCTTCCAATGCCATGTGTAAAGGAAACTAAAGCTCTACGTCAACAATTAATCATTGTTGTTCCATGCAACAACAACTTATATATTATAGTAAAATCTCACAATATTCGATGTGAAATTAGAGCGTTATAATAGTAATAGTTAGAAGTATGAACAAGTCGAATTAGTTGTGAGCTACTCGAGATAGACTTGAATATTACTCAAGTTTGATGTGTTTATTTTCGAACTGAACTCGAGTGACTTGAGTACTTTGTTGAATCGAGTTTGAAGTTCAAAAAGTAAGTTCGATTAAGATTGAACTAAGTTTCAAAGCTTGAATTTTCAAATTGAATCAAATTCGAACTTGATACTGAATTTTTTCAATTCAACTCGATTACATCATTAATTAATAACAGTGGAGGAATCGTACCGAGCAAAATTATATATATCTTGATATATTTCTTTGTACTCAATTTTTTTGTTGATAATATAACTTGTTACTTGTCCGCTTCTACCCGTAATTTTTTTAGTCTTCTAGGTTTTTTATAAAAAGTCATTTAAGTACTATTTTACTTTCTTTTTTTGTTTTTATTGCCTGTCACACTCGTTCCCATGCTGAACTTTCATAGTTAATGAAGGTAGCATGCTGGTCGCAACTTGCATGTTTTGACAGAGATGTCTTTGAACCAAGTCTATTGTAGATCTTGAAAACTCAGGTTTGGATTTCTTGAAATTTAAGACTCGGTATGTAATTTAATTTGATCGCAGCTTGTCGAAACATCAATGAATGCCATTCTACACTTATGATTCATGAGTTCAAAAACACTGCTCTAATACTCATAGGTCATCCAAGTTGCACGACATGCGCTAGCTGTACCAAGAGAAAGAACAATAGCTACGAGTTAAGACACTAGCGACCAACCCAACAGCTCTCCGGTCTATCAATATTAGCATGCACGAGGACGACTACTACCTCATGAAAGTTGCATTTCTCACCTAACAAGAACCCTAGCTAATTTTAATTCTAATTAGATATCACATGTCACAATCCCACAATTCATTAAGGCTATTAATAATCTCTGTAGTTTGCCTTTAAGAAGATTTTTTTTTTAGGAGTTAGGATGAGGATTATTTGAATTCGAATCCAAATCTTACAAAATGTTACAACGCTTTTTATTAATCATTCAATTAAGAGATTGTTGATGTTTTTAAAAACATTGATAATTTAATTACTCGGGCATCAAAGGATTGATAATTTTTAAAAGATCTTACTGACAAGTGCTCTTTAAAATTCTTTGAGATAAGTTAAAATGTAGACGTTGATAATTATTGTAAGAATTTCAAAGCATTATTGTAAGAATGATCTTATAAACTATTTGAGTTAAATCTCAAATTTTTTAATCAAATATTTTCGTTGGCACGAAAGACACGATGAACATGAAAATAGTTCTACCATCTTTTTCCTTAAATTGCTGCTAAATTACGTCGGGTGAAGAGATTTGTTGGTTGAGAGGCTGGTAGCAATAGATCTTATGTCTTTAATTTTCAATCTTCAAAACCAAGTTATAAAAGATATGGTTCACTTGGGTTTGTTTTGCTTCAACAATACTATATTTAACCCTTATCACTTTTTAATTAGCCCTTTACTAAATCCTCATCACCATTAATATTCATTAACGAATAATAACAATATAATCGGTTGACACAAATGCCAACTATCATTGATAGGGAACTTGCTTAGACCACGATTTACACGTTGTAAGACAGTCTATTAATGCATTTTCACTAGCCCAAACAATTGTTTTTCCTTCGTAGGGAGGTACAAAAAGAGATAGAAGATTCCAACTTTGAATCTAATTTTTTTATAAAAGATAACAACCGTTAAATCAAATTTTGATTGTTGTTCAAACAACTATTTGAGTTTAAATCATACATAATACATATATATATATATATATATATATATATATACATATATATATATAACACCTGAAACTTTAAGTTAATTTAAATTATACTCATCTATCTTATTTTGTACATAAATGTTTGGTTTTTTTATCAACGAAATTCAATTTTCATAATTTTTTAAAATATTATATCAAATTTAAATTTTTTTTAAAATATATTTTGAAAAATCTAAAACTCAGATTTTACAAATATATATTTTTCAATTTTTTTAGTTTTATAATGATTAATGTTGAGTTCCTAATAAAAAACTAACGTAATGGGATGGAAGGAATAGTTAATAATGGGTGACTTAGAATTTTCATTTAGATTTTAATCAACTATACCAACATCCAATGGCTACATCCATAAGAATCACAAATTGCATCAAAGGTAAATCATAAGCCTACTCCATATGGCACATAGTGAAACTAATTGTACATCGACCTTAATCTCAATAATTAACCATGAAGTTTTAAGTTCAAATCTCGTTATGCATGAATTTGTAAGTCTAATTATACACCGAGCTTCGCGGAGGAGTGGTGCAAAGGAAAGTTTGTGACTGATCATATACATAAAAGCCCCATTTCGAGCCAGATGGTTACATAGGGCTAGGAATTTTGGAACCAATCCAATGTGCTTGTATGGACGGTAGACCAACTTTGCAGTCTCTAAGCCGGGGCTGAGTTTTCAGGGCGTTCATTCCAAGAGCCCAAGGGCCTGAACATGGTCCCGAAAGATCAAGCTTTACACTCAATTCTTTTTATTGTAAATTACAGATATTATCATCCGTTTTAATAAATTGAGATTAATGTCGCTCAAACTTCATCATAATTAAGAGATTTCACTCTTCTCTAAAAGTGTGTTTAGTGGCCGCACACTCACTTCACTTTCTCTGAAAAAACTGCTTGGTTTGATAAAAACCTTTCAAGCCAGTCTGTGCTGCTCTCCTGCTTGGTGGTCCATTGACAAGCTACGTACACCTTAGTTGTTGCATTCTGTCTCCAATTCATAAAGAGGATTGCTAAAGATACATAGACGCATGAATCATTTGTCTGCTTAGTGGAAAATATTCCAAAGCCACTTTATTCTATACAGTGACTGTAAGTTAACTGTTGGGTTAATTTCGATCATGTTTTTTGTGATTTTGATTAGATTTAGCATTTCATGGAACTTGTCATTTTTAATTTGTATTAAATTATACAACATATAAAAATTATCTTCTAATATGACAAATATCAAATCAATATTTTAGTTTTTATGATTCATATATATATATATATATATATAGAGTCAAAATTTTAATCTATTTATCATATTTTAACCCCATGTTTTCGTATCGTGTGCTCATAAAAATAATGAAAATGAACTGAACTAGTGTATATGTACAGAAGAAAATGCACTATGGAGGAACAGTGATCTTTTGATGGTATACTTATTTAAATCATCAATGTTAATTAGCATGATACCTACAAACTCATCATTGAACAGAAATAGAGCAGGTTATTGAAATTCTCTTTTAAAAGTAAAAATATGAACTGTTCTAAATAGTTTTACTTTGGCCCAAAAAAAATCTTTTTTTTCAAGCATTTGAGTAGAAACAAAATCCTGCAAACAATTTCTTGATCAAATTCAAAAAAAATTAATGACATACTGTAAAAATTAAATTTAATATCAAACAACTTCATCACCCTAACTATAAAATGAAATGAAAATAAAATCCTATTAATTAACGTTTGCCAAAATCACATATTGGTTGGATGATTTGTCTTTTCATGCAATTATACTTTTTTTTTTGGTTACATCATGCAATTATACTTACAGACTAGAATATATGACAATTGGTGTCAAAGTCTATCTAGCTTATAGATCTTATGTCGTGAAGGGAAAGAGATGATTTTGAACTTATAAATAAAAAATCATCCAATCAGCTAATAAATAAATTTTTTAAATAGAAAACGTGAATCTCGTGACATAAACAAAGTTTGATGATATACATATGTATAGAGGATTACTATCTTATCTATTGTCAGTGAAATTTTTTAACTTTACAAGTAAAATTAGGATAATAACATGTATCTTATTTTATTTATTATTTATTTTTTAAATATTTTTAAAGAACATATATCATCATTGTAATCTTACTTATGGAGTTAAAAAATTTCATTGACAGTAGATAAGATAATAATCCATATATATGTGACAGGATGTGAGACTTTATTCGTACATATACATGCATGCATGCATAAATATATTAGGATGCAAAATTTCACTTTTTAATAAATGATCTAACTTGAAAATTGAAAGATTTATTTTTTTTTCTTTTTTTCAATTGAATTTAGAACATAATAGCACGAATTTTGCATGAGATTATTGAGAGAAATTTCTCTTCATTTAAAAAAGATACTCTTTTGTTGTTTTTTTCTTAATGGGGTTAGTTTGCCGACTATATGTTGGGAGTGTATGCTAATTGCTGTTGAGTCTCGAAAATTAGAAATAGTTCCCAAAACAATTACATCAGTTTTACCACTACATTTTTCATGAGACATTTTTTAAGGAAAAAAAATGAATTAAGTTGAATTATATGTAAGAATTATGCAGAAAGAATTTTGTTTGATAATAAATGCATGTATTATTTTACTCAAAAAATTAAGTTTGAATAACTCTTCTTCTTCTTTTTTTTACTTCAAAATTAGATTGAAATTTAATCCAATGCTAAGAGAAGGGGAGAGAAGAAAAGAAAGAACATATTTTTATATGATCTTGAATTTATTTATATACATTCGATATTTGAAAATGTAGATGATTTGAACTTTGATCATTAAAATTTAATATTATACCAAAAAAATATACATTTATTAGCATAATTTATTATTATCCATGTCATTATCGTTTTGATATGTGACATCATTGGTGACATCTAAAAAAATCTAAAGAAATTATTTATTCTTAAGTAGCTTATTGATTAAACAAACTCAATCCTATTGAAATGCTGATAATGAAAATTTTAATTTCAAATACGAGATTAAGAGATTGTCATATATTATTTTTATAATAGTTTTTTATTTTTTAATATATTTTTAAAATATGTATTATTTTATTAATTTTATTTGTAAAATTTAAAAATCTATCGGTAATATATTAAATAATTTTTATTTTGTAATTTGATTTAAAGTATTCAAAAAATGGGAAAAAAAACCTAGCAAATGATCTGACTCGTGTTGTTATTGTCAAACTGACCTAAGGCTGATTTAGAATCTTGATTACCACCAGTGAGACCAGTGTGATGGATATCTTGAAGAAAATGACAAAAATTTAAAAGGGTGAAATTACCCTTTCATCCTTACTTTTAATTTTTTATTATTTAATCAAAAAGCATATATTTTTAATAATCATTTTAATTTTTTCATTCTCACTAAAACTAATCGGATTGCTCATTCAAATTAGTCCTAATAAGCCACTTCCATTCCCCCTCTATGCCAACTTTCACAATTTTTTGCTTTTTACTTTTTGAATTAAAAAAATTAACATAGATTTTTGGGTTACAATTTACAAATACAAAATTAAGTGTAACTATTGAAAATTTAAGATTTAGAAAAGGGCCAAAATGTATAATATAAATTTTTTCAAAGTCAATGTTAATTTTTTAATAATAATTTTTAAATTAAAAATGTGCCTCTTCCATTATATATTATTTTTATTTTTTAGTTAAAAAAATTAGTATAAAGCAAAAAGTCGCAACCAAACACAAAAAAATAGTTTTTTGGGAATTTCAGAAGTGGCTTTTTCTTTATACCTTTCTGCAATACATATTCAATGGAATAATATGATTTCAATTTGTAAAAGATTCAAGAAGATGATAAAAAGATTCAAATACACATATAAGATCTGATGTATTTCTAAAGGTGCTTGCAGCTTGCTTTACTTTTTGTAACATTATAGGGTATTGATAATTCACATAAAATGATTTATTCTACTAATTATATATCAATGAATATATATTGTGTTAATCCCAAAATTATTAAAAATTTAGGTCATGTTTGGCGCATAGGATAATGGATAGATAGGATAAGAATTATTTTATCTTATATTTGATACACACATTAAAAGAAGGATTGGATTATAAAAAAGATTAATCATTTTCCTAATATAAGATTATTCAATCCTCTTCAAAAGGTAAAGATTATTTATAAAATCATGAGATTAGAAATAAATACTCATATTTTGTTTATTTTATCTTTAAATTTTATATTTAAAAATTAACTTAAACATTTAATAAAATAATAAGAATCATTGTTTATTTAATTAATCCAAATTATTTTTTCTTTCTTTTTCATTTTTTACTTCTTTTTTTTTTATTTCTTTTCCTTTTTTCTCGTTTTTGAATTAAGAAAAACTATAATTTTGAAAAAAAATTGAACAATTCATTTTTTTCAAAAATTATTTTTTGAAAATAATCAAAATTTTAAATCATTTTTTAGAAAATAAATTCTCAAACATTTTTATTATTTTAAAATATATTTTTAACTAATTTTTTCTTACATTTAAATTTTATTTTTTTCTTAGGTTTTTTTCCTCTTTTTTAGAAGGAAAAGACAAAGAAGAGGGGTAAAGGAAAGAAAAAATATCTGTTAACCATATAATTATTAGAAATTATATATTTGTTAGTTTATAAAATTTGAATTGTTAACTTTAACTTGTATTTTTCTTTTTCTTCTAATTGGCAAAAAAAAAAATAAAAGAAAGAAACCATAAAAATAATGAAAATTAATTAGGAATTATCTTTTTAAAAGTTAATGTTGTTAAAAAAATTAACTTATTTACTAGAAAATTTTATTTTTCTAATATATATGTTTAACTTACAATCAAAGAAATTATTTTAAATGTAAATCATATAAAAATTAAAAAAGTGAAAAAATGCAGAGAATTGTTTTATAAAAAATTAATTTCTTAACAAAATACATTTTTCAAAAAGTAATTTAATTTTTTAAAAAGTAAATTTTTTGTTAAAAATCAGCTAATAAATTTAACTATTAATTATATTATTATAACTAGTATTTAAATTTTTAATGTTTGATTTATATTTATAACAAGAAATTAAAATTTTAAATTATGTTACTTTAAAA
Source organism: Heritiera littoralis (assembly GCA_031772115.1). Classification (NCBI taxonomy): domain Eukaryota; kingdom Viridiplantae; phylum Streptophyta; class Magnoliopsida; order Malvales; family Malvaceae; genus Heritiera; species Heritiera littoralis. Next base: position 11,194,207 of record JAPDPK010000008.1, on the reverse strand, counting down.
AAGAATATTATAAAAAATCATTTTACACTACTTTTAATTTTACACATAGCAAATATATAGTGAAAGACATAAAAAATCATTCTATATTATTCTTAACCCTTATTCATACCAAACATAAGATAGGACAATATCATCTAATATTATTCTATCCATAATTTTATATTATCTTATCTTGTCATATCTTAATCCTATACACCTAACATGATCCTAATGTCTTATATTCCATACAAAGCTATAAATTTTCAAACTACTTCTTCTTCTTCTTCTTCTTCTTCTTATTATTATTCTTATTATTATTATTATTATTATTATTATTATTATTATTATTATTATTATTATTATTATTATTCATTTGAAGTTGTCATATATTATATTTGTTCAAGTATTGAATCATCTATCAAATCTAATGGATTTGACTTGATTCGGTCCCAACTTAGGTTAAGATTTTTAAGCCCCGAATTGACCCAATGTATACAATATTGTTTAATTTGTTAAAAACGAAATTTTAATTTTAAAATATTAAAATATTAAGCTTTTAACATTTTTTTTAAATTAGATTTTTAAATCTAGACTAAATCAAATTGAATCTAGGTTAGATCTTCTGAAAAACCAATCATCTAAGCTAATCCAATTTGATTCATGAATAAATTTAAAAATAATTTTTTTATCAGGTTACAAGTGTATGAAATCATTGAATGGTACATCTTTAGCATTTCTTTCTTTAAAAAAATTTTCTATATTATCTTTATTGTGGCATGTTTTATTTTAGGTTAGGATATGGTCCATAAGCCAGGGACCCATGCTCTTATTTGGGAAAAATAATAGCTACTCCTTCCATTTTTTTTAATTTTTAAATTAGAAAATGTAACCATAATTACGGTTCACTATGATCAATTATGAAGACAAAATCATGGCTTCAACCTAGCTGCGAGTTGGCCCACTTCCACACAGCTGGAAATTGTAATCCTTTCTATTGCAAATTCTGTAGAGCTCTGAAAAAAAATAATTTTTCTTTTTTTTCTTTTTATTTATTGCAAAGAAAAATGAAGATTTGAAATGGTAGATCTTTTAATAGAATAATAATTATTTGTATTTTAATCAATTATAGAAAACAATAATTTATCTTGAACTGAAGACATGTATTTTTTTGATGAAATTTTTTTGTACAATTTTAATTAAGGTTTACAGCTGTTAATTTTTTTTTAATGTCAGAGAAGAGAGTTTTTCATCTGTGTTTTCATTGTGAACTAGTTCTGTCCAATTTTTCAGTGAATTCAGACAAAAATTTAAGCTCGTCAAATATATTTGGATTTGAAAATCAAGATCCAATAAAATCAGATTGAGCTTGGATTCATCATTTCAATTCCAAGTTTTGCTCAGTCTAACCTGGTAATTATAATTTTTTATTATTTTTTATATTAGTTCATTTTTTTAATTACTTTTGAATGTTTTTGTGCAATTTAATTTGAACTTAAATTATATTTTTTGTTTTTAGTTTAAAATTTTCATGTTTCTTGTCATCTTTTTGTAATAATTTTTTTAAACTTATCATGTTACATTTATTAACTATTATGTATTTTAATATTTTTTATATTTTATTATTTTTAAAAAACATTAATAGCATTTAAGCGGATTTAAATTTATTTGTTATATGTAAAAATGAACTAAGATAAAAATTTAGACCCAAAAATCAAACTAAATCCAAGATTCAACACACTATAAATCCCTTAATACATTAACTAGGGCCGTGCTGAACTCAAGCCGGCCCGGCGATGAACACCTCTAGACTTGAGAGATTGGTAGCAATAGATCTTATGTCTAATTTTCAACCTTCTAGACCAAGTTATAAAAAGAAATGGTTCGCTTGGGATTATTTTGCTTCAATAATGCTATATTTAACCCACACTTATCACTTTTGAATTAACCCTTTACTAAATCCTTATCATCATTAATGTTAATTAATGAAGAATAATAGTATAAGAGGTTGACATAAATGCCATCATTGATAGGGAACTTGTTTAGACCACAATTTACACGTTGTAAAACAGTCTATTAATGCTATTTAACTAGCCCAAAAACTTTTTGAGTTTTAGAAGATGAATAAACAACAAACACAATGGGATGGAAGGAATAAGCAATAATGGGTGACTTGAAGTTTCATTTAGGTTGTAATCAATTACACCAACATTTAATGGCTACATCCATATGAATCACAATCACACCAAATGTAAATTATGAGCCTAATCTATACATAGCACATGGTGAAACTAATTGTACTTCGACCTTAATCTCAAAAATTACATGTGGCACGAAAGAGATCTTGAAACTTTGTAGTCTTAAGTTTAATTTCACTCAGTTATTATATCAATTTTAGATTTGATAATTTTATATATAATACAATACAAAAATGATATGAATTCAATATACAGAGGTAACACAAGTTAAAATTTGATAAAAATTGTATTCGAATATGCTAAAAGTTAAAAAATGGTTTTGTATTTGGTGTGTTGATATGAATTTTTTGTGTTTTGTATGACATAAATACGATTTTACATAATATATAAGTATAAATTTTATATATGAATTATCAAATCTAGTCTAGTTATATATTAGATAAAAAAAGTTACATTGGGCTTGACAGAGGAGGGAGGTTCAAAGAAAGGATTGTGCTTAATTATGTTTACTTCAAAGGCCCCATTTCGAGCAAGATGGTTAGATAGGGCTAGGAATTTTAGAACCAATCCATCGTGCTTGTATGGATGGGAGACCAGCTTTGAAGTCTCTGAGCCTGGTGCTGAGTTTTGCTGGGCTTTCTTTCCAATGGGCAAAGTCCAGAGCATGGTCCAAAAGATCAGGCCGCACACTCACTTCAATTCTTTGAAAGAAACTAATCAGTTTAATGAAAACCTTTCAAGCTAGTCGGTGCTGCTAGCCCGCTTGCTGGTGACCTGAGTCCTGACGATAAATCTGCTCATTGGTGTATAAAATTTATATGTGTAAAAATTACGAAAATTTTGTCTAAAATTTATATCAACACATTAAACGTAATACTTATATTTTAACTTTTGTCATATTATATTTTATTTTTATTAATTTTTAATTTGTATCACTTTCATATTCGTATTATTTTTATGTCATCATGTATCATATCTGCTTATGCAAGATTCTGTCCGTTGTTAGAACAGCACTGCAAAGTTTCCTCGAGTTTTTTGCCGGGTAGATGTAATAAGTGTATGCTGGCCATGTAGCTCGTAACAGGACAGCTAAAAGGCCTTTTCCTGTCGAACGCTGAACAATCCATTTAAAATTCATCCTGTCAGTTCCCACAGCCATGATTGGTAAATTTGCAAGGAAATCTGATTCCAACAAGATTAAGCCAGGTAAATTTGGAAATCTTTTCTCTTGATATTGCCAAGTATTATATTTAAATGTGGCGAGCAAACCAGACATTGGATGCTTGCCAAAGTACCTTATGTCCTTATCATCAATAGCAGACAAGACAATGGAATCCATTTAAAATTCTGATTTCCTGCAAGAGCTTGGGAGTCTTGAGAAGACCAGTGCCAATCACTTCTTCCTTGCCATTGATTATGTATATTGACCATTGGACCACTCATACTTGAGCATTTCGAGAACTTCTATTACTGTATAAGAAACCATGTATGGTTCTAGTGCTGCATCATTAGAACACAACAACAAACCTTCTAGCATAAAATTTCACAAGATCATTAAAGGTAACATTATAACCTTTCCTTACAACCTTCTAAAAACATAATCATTAAAAGTAGAACTAATTGAAAGACAACACGAGTTAGAATCTGATATAAATTATATATGAATGTGACAAACTTTAAACAAAAGATTTTCATACAAAATACGACATAAGCACTATTTTACTTGCAACTGACATGAACCATCAGGTCCAATAATTGGAAGTTAAATTCGATGAACAGATCTCATAGGCTAAGTCATTATTAAAACCCAAACTGAGATTAATAAAAGTAGTAATAGTGTTGTAGGTAGGAGATCTAGAGCGTTAACCCAGAGCCATGAAACTTCTCTGCAGTAATTTGGTCTAGCTTTTCCATCATACGAGTAGTCAAATAATTCTTAGCGTCTCCAACCTCGCCACGCCTGAAAAATGCCTTGAACTCCTCACCGGAGGCTAGCTTCCCAGTTTTGTTCACCTCCAAATTGCTCAGATTATCGAAGCTGCATAGCTTCAATATACCATCCACCGCACCACTCGCCTCTTCTTCCGAGGAAAATGGGCGTCCGAGGAACTGAGCTAGCCTCGTCAACTGGGCTTTGGGCCGCTCTTTTATTTCCTCGTACTTCAAGAACAAGACCCTTTCAGGCTTCTCCAAGCTTTCTTTCCAGTACCCACGAACATGGTCCCAAAAGGGTCCGTACAAGCTCACACCTCTGCAGAACTTATCGAAGGTCTCTTCAAGAGAATTCTCGCCCATTTTGTTGATTCTCAGCCTGTTTGTGAAGTGCCAGAGTGATACGAAAGTATCCTTTGGGTTCCTGCACAAATACACAAGCTTACAAGCCGAGTTCTTCACAGAGTCTGGCAATGAAATAAGTGGTATGTGAGTGCCAAATAGCCTTGGAGCAGTTAAGGTGGTGAGGTCAGCAACCTGGCCATCAATGTAGAACTCGAGCTCCAAAAATGGCAAAAGAACGTGAGGGCTCTCTGCCAGTAAAGGGTGGTTTTCAGTGTTAGGATATTGTACTCGGTTCATCAAGGCAAAAACAATGGCCTTCAACCAGGTTGTTCCAGATTTGGGAGTGGTAACAAGGAGGACATCAGTATCCTGAGCTTGAAAGTGGTTTTGGCAAGTCAGAACTGCTTGCAACTGACGAGTAGTGTGCCAAAAGCCCTGATACTGATGGAGATGACTAGCAACCCAACCTTTCTCAGTCGGTAGTGAGGGTATAAGCTGCCTGCATTCTTGAGTGAGACCCTCTACTCTCAGATACATGGGAGGAGAAACAGGAAGTGGATCATTGGACAAAGGACAAGATTCAAGCTTGAGCATGGTGATTCCATTACTGGCTTGAGTGTGGCAATCTTTCTCAGTTGGTAAGGGTTCTAGCTGCTTGCATTGTTGCTTGTGATTCTCTTCTTGCAGGAGTTTAGGAAGAAAAACAGGATCAGGTAAATCAATGGGAACTGGACAGGACAAAGATTCAGTGGTAGCCATGGTTAATGCCCCTATTCACCAGCCATAGTTTATTTATAGAAGGTTTTCAACGATCAACACAGTTTTAAAAGTGATAAAAGTCCTGAGAAAGATTAGTCTCTGATCATTAAAACTGACTAGAATAGTTGTTATTTACACCAAAAAAGGGAAAAGTGATAAAAGTGAGTTGGGGGCTTGACCACAAACTTTAATTTTTGAGGTTTATGGAACAAGTAATTATAAAGATCACATGGATTAAAAAAAATTAATCGCATGTTGACTCTGATGATAATTAATTTTTTGTCTTGAAAGTGAACATATAGTCTCATGTTCAACTCTTATGATAATTTGTTTTAATAATATTTAATGAATGAAAGAGAGAATTTTCGGTCTCTGTCTTAATTTGAGAATTATCGAATTAAAATCTTTTTAATGAATCTCATGTTTTGATTAATCAAATAAGAGAGAAAGGAGCATATATATATATATATATATATATATATATATATATATATATACACACACACAAAGCTTTTGGAAATTATATATTCATATTAAAAGAAAAAAGTGAACTTGCTAGTTTACATTATCTCACACTTAGGGAAAAAATTAAAGGAATTGTGAATACCTCGAATTTGGTTTTACATTTTTTTAGTAAAATTTGGTTGTAAACTTAAAATCACTTCATAAAAAAACTTTATGATGAAATCAATTAGGTTAAACTTTGAGTATTTAATTTTATCATTCGATCATAGATTTTTTTATTTTTGGCACCTAATGTAAGAGGGTTTTTTTTTTGTTACGAGAAAAATATTTGATAATTGAGGTGAGTATGAAATTATTTAAATTTAAATTCAAATTTTACAATATGTTATAATTTTTGTTAATAACTCGATCAAAAATTTATTGATAACGAAAGTTTTAGTTTTTTTGTATAGATAAGGAAAGTTTTAGTTAAATCTTGAAAAGTATAATTTTAATGGCTAGCAAAAGCATTGGACTTTACTGATAAGTGATTGGAAGAAGTGAAAGTAAATTTTTTTTAAATATTTGGACATTGTTCGAATTTTAGAATTGTTATTATTGAAAGAATTTTATCATTTATCATTTTCAATCCGAATAAAATTAATCTTAAATTATAAAAAAAAAATAATGGGGCATTGGAAGTTTGGACTTCACAGCCACAAGGGTTAAGGGTTAAATATTCGTGAATTTAAGGGGCTTCGGCAAGCTATTTTTCTTTGCCGTCCATAAAAATAATTAATGAATTTTGGATTATTACACCGGAAACCTCATTAAGACAATTTCGTACGATGCGCCAATAATCATGGGATATCACAAAAGTTTTTTGTTGTTACGTGTATACAATCTCAACAACTTCCATGGTAGGACAAAAATTTTGATTTTATGGTATGATTAATGTAAAAATATATAATTAATAATAATTTAATATCATTTAAAGTAAAATATGTTATAAGTATTGTAAATATATGAGAATAAATATCAAATTAGAATCAATATATATAAACACATGATAATCTATTACAATATATGTTTATATTTAATTTCATATGTTTATGACACTTTCATCATATTTTATATCTAACAATATTAATTTTTATTATGAATGATGTGCATTTACGTTGATTTGATAATAAAAATAAAAATTTTAACGTTAGTACAATCTCTAATTTCATAAGAAGATTGTATGAGATTATTGAGAAACTTAGAGAACAATCGCATGAACTTTGCACGAGATTGTTGAGAGAAACGTGTCTTCATTTTAAAAAATTTTCTTCTTTTTTTTTTTTTAATTTCTTTAGGGGCTAGTTATCCGACTATTTGTTGGGAGTTAATGCTAATTGTTGTTAGAGTCCTGAAAATTAGAAATAGTTCCCAACAAACAAACAATTACATCAGTTAACCACTACATTTAAGCGAGACATTTTTGACAAAAAAATTCGAATTAAGTTGAACTATATTAAGGAATTATGCTGTAAAAATTTTTTTCGAAAATAAATGCATGTATCGTTTTATATTCAAAAAATTAAGTTTGAATATCTCTTTTTTTTTTTCTTGCAAAACTAGATTGAAATTTAATCCAATGTTAGACGAATGAGAGAGAAGAAAAGAAAGAAGAGAGAAAAGCGAGTGGTATTTTTATATTATCTTGAATTCATTTTTTTTTATAGAAATATTTGAAATTGTAAATAATTGAGCTTTAATTGATCATTAAAATTAGAAGTGGCATCATTTAATATTATCCATGTGGACCATGTCATCGTCGTTTTTGATGTGACATCCTTCCTGACGTCTTTCATCTCCATAATTTAGTTTTACCAGTAAAAGATCTAATTTGAAGGTTTTTTTTTATTTATTTGGATGATTAAAATGAAAGAACCTTCCTTAGTTAGGGGACTAAAAATGTAGACATTATTTACTTTTAAGTGGTTTATTGATTGAACAAACTTGAACACAAACATATATATATATACATACACACGTGCGCGCACACTTATATATATATATATATATATGTAAAAAGAGAGGTTTGAATTTAAAATCCAAAAGTTTTAACAACATGAGTGGGATTAAAAGATAATTAATTTTTAATTTTTAATATATTTTTGGATATGTATTATTTTATTAATATCGTTTGTAGAACTTAAAAATCCATCGAGTCCATAGATCAGTTAACGCAAATGGTTGAAACTTAAACACTGAGTACAAAATATTTAAGTTCAAATCTTTCCAATTCCTTGTTAATAAATGATTTATAAATTTAAAAAATTCATAGTAAAAGTGCAATAAATATGTAAATCATAATAATATATTAATAATTTAGTTTAACATTAAACATGAAGTAATCTATTTTGCTCTCAAATTTTTTTGTAAAAAAAAAAATTCACTAACAATGTATCAAATAATTCCTTACATACGCGCCAAAGTTTCAAATTCATTTAGTCAAAAAGAAATTAAGCCAATGATTTTTGTTGTCATTTTGCTATGTAATTCGGTTTAGAATATTCAGAAGGGAAAAATGAAAATCTAGCATATATTGACTCACTCGTGTTGCCATTGTTGAAAGTGACCTAATGAGCCACCTACATTCGCCACTATGCCAACTTTCACAATTTTGCCTTTTTACTTTTTGAATAAAAAAAGTAAAATATTTTTAGGTTACAATTTATATATACAAAATTGAGTGTAACAGTTGAAAATTTAAGATTTATAAATGGCCCAATTGTATAATTTAATTAATTTTATAATTTATTTCTTAGTTAATGTTAATTTTTTAATAATAATTTTAAATAAATAAAAATTTGCCTTTTCTATTATATATTATCTTTGTTCATTTTTCATTAAAAAAAAGTATAAAGCAAAAAGTTGCAACTAAACAAAAAAAAATCTTTTTGGGAATTTCAGTAGTGGCTTTTTCTTTATACCTTTTTGTAATGCAGATTCAGTGGAATAATACGATTTCAATTTATAAAAGATTCAATAGAAATAAAAAGTTGAAAATAACATATAATATATGATGTGTTCCTAAAGTTGCTTGCAACTTGCTTTACTTTTTGTAAAATTACAGGGTATTTGTCATTCACATAAAATGATTTATTCTACCAATTATAAATCAGTAAATATAAATTGTTAACCCCAATATTATTAAAAATCTAATGACTTATATTTAATACAAAGTTATAAATTTTAAAACTCAATTTTTTTATTTGAATTTAAGCACCAATTTTTTTTATGAAATTATGAGTAGAATTTTAATTAAGTATTACAACTATTTTTTCTTTAATATTGAAGAAGCAACTCTTTTACATGTGCTTTATTATGAAATAGTTTAGTCAAAGAAAAAAATTCAGTTCGAAGTTAAAATTTTGAGATACATTTTAACACTTAAATCAATGTCTAAATATAAAAAAATTTAAAAAAGAAAACATATCGGATTCAAAGAATCCAGTGGTTGAATGGTCTTACATGCTTTTCTCGTTTCCTTTATAATTTATGAGCAATTATTAATGATATCCCGCATTGTTCATGTCACGAGCTCCAACATCCTGTTCGAATGCATCTGTGATCTAAGAGAACTTCGCAACAAATAGAAAGAATCACTTTACAGCTTGGCATTGCAGCTTTGGAAGATGCACTTAGAAAAGAGATCCCAATAATTTCTCCACTCCTCAATAAAAGACAACTAAAGAAAGTCTGAATTTGATGTTGAGTGACAAGAAAGACATTGTTTGCATGCTTGCTTGCTTCTATTGTTGTTAAAACCTTCTAGATTTATGTTTTCAAGTGGACTCCATAATGTTGGAATCTCCCTGTGATCATTGATGAAAAAGAATGGACTTGACAAAGTGGAAGAGAGCTAGCTTTAATATGATACATCATCATTATTACTGTTCCACTCGCAAGACTGCTACGTCAAGTTTATTGAAGACAGACTCATTACACAAAAATCAAAATGGTTACATGTTCGCAACTTTCTTTGAGCATTATACATTAACAGAAAGACAATTTTCATGACTTAAACCCATAATCTTCAAATCACAAAAAAAACTACTTTTATCATTGCACAAAAACTCATCCTCATCAAGCTTGAACTAAACAAGATCAATCAATTGATCATCATCATCATCATCATCATCATCATCATAGCCTTATCCCAATTTATTGGGAGAAGCTACATGAATCAATGAACTCACTTAAATTGTCCATATGAAGTAAGAGACATCCCAATGATGTTCTGATGTTGGTTCATTTCACGAAATTAGACTAATTTTGATGGTTGGATGTCCAAATCTACCACCACCCTCCTCTTAAATCAACTGATAGAATGCTAATATGGTTAGAACATGCTCAACCCAATTAAACTAGAGCTGTATGTGAAATATTTAACAAGAAAAAGTTCTTCGAGGTTAGCAGAAAATGAAATATTTATACATCACCAAACAGGAGTACTGTCAACAGTCTTTAGCATATTCAAAGACTTCTGCCTTTCAAGGCTCCAAAAACAGAAACTATTACCAGAACCTGTGTACCAAGCAAACTTTAGCATATGCAGAATATGGATGCATCACATTGTTATTGATTCCTTGTGTCAAGACCTCTTTCAAAAGCTTTCTAATTCTAAGCTCCATAATGAACTTCCCATCAACAAAAATGGGCAGATCGATGATTGTCATATGAATTTGATACTTCCAAACAGACTGTAGATGAATTATTTTCCGTAGAAGCATTTGCAGAGTCTAGCCTAGAAAGTGCAGTCAGAAATAACGAAAAGAAAGCATATAGAAGCATCTGCACAAACATTGTCTGAAGTGCACCCAATTTTTGTATATAGAGCAAGAAGAAACCTCCTCTCCAGCTGAGAAACAACTGCAGGAAGGAAATTAAATGAAAACAACAATATGCCACATGGTGGAAAAACAAAAAGAAGGAAGAAGAAGCTAAGAGAGGCAGAAATTACATTCAGAATTCCACATTAGACGCCCCCAATAAGAAGGAACTTGGGTCACTGGATCCTAGAAGTGGGATGTACTCTGATCCTCTCACGCGGACACTAAAGCATGCTGCAATAAAAACTAATATAAGGGATGCAGCAAAAGAATTATCATGTGCAGACAAGTCGTGGGTGGATGATTTTTGACCATTTTAAGATCTTCAGATATTCAGCACACATATAAAAGCAAGGAATAGTGTGTAATTCTTGGCATCAAATAGAGTAAAAAGATACATTAGCTTAATAAAGAACTCTTTTATAATATAATACACAATGACTTTGGGCAAGAAAACCAACATCAATATACCATTCTCTATTTTCACTACACTTTGGAGCATTGTATCCATCTTTATCTTCATATCATAATTATCATCCGTAAGTGGGACAACAAGAGTCAGTTCCCTGTATATATCACGCACAAACCAGCATATCCTCTCAGCAAATTCAACTTCACCATCAGATATTCGACCAATTGCTAACCTCATCAGCTCTCCTGTCAAATCTGCAAGCTGTAAGAGGAGTAGTCAGCCCTTCCATCATTACATTCACATGCGTGTGTGTTTTGGTTCAGTTAATCAGATGTTTGTTTGTATGCATGTAAAATTTAGAATATCCTGTTCATATGCTTGCATCAAGTAGGTACGACTGGAGCAGAAGATATAGTGATATGCAAACATATTTGTATCAAATGTTTTCATCAGTCTCTGCCTCAAAATGCAGATACAATAAGTAAATAGCAGAAAATCCAGGCAGCTACCCCTAAGAGATAGTCAAGGAGATTAATTTGAAAAGGCTCCAGAGATGGATCACTAAGTGGTAATAAACTAGCATTTATCTCATCAAGATTCAAAAGAGCTCCAGTTTGGCAGAATTTGAAGAACGTTGCAGCTTCAACATACTCTTGTACCTGCAAAGACACAATCATAATGAATCAACTCAGTTGTTTCACTTTGGCACTAAAGTATAAAGAGAGAGAGAAGCCACCCCAGGAGAGTATGCTCGCCGTAGCTTCCAAAAATCAGTCCCTTGCAGCTCCTTCACCAGCCGGGACATCTGCTGATCTGTCACTACTGCTAAATCCTTTTCTGCCTTTGCCAAAACTTCCTCTCTGTTGTTTTTACTGATTCTGTCATTAAGCAAACACTGTAGCTAGATAAGAAAGCAGAAGCGAAACCAAAGCAAAGTACATACCATACGAACAGAATAAAAAACAGTTCATTTCTTGAGGAAAAACAAACTCATACCGATAAGGAAAATAGATATTAACTAACAGCAAGTGGAACAATGTATTCCAATTGAGTAATTGCATTACAAACAAGATAAATAAGCAGCTTCCAAGAAAACTGGGGAGCTCCCCAAATAAATTTCAGTAATACCTGTGCACCTGAAATATGACTTTTTTACTATTCATAGTCACATCACGACTGGCTTTTACCACCCTTTCCCGTTTTTCATTCTACAAACACCATTTCGGTTGATTAGTCATTGCACAAAATCATCCTAATTAATCAAGAAAATGCTTGCAGGAAAGAAAGCCACATGATGCAAAGTAACTTTATAGCAGATACATGCTAGAAATTTGAACATCCACATTGCAAGTAGCCAACTTCCAGAGAAGCTCAACTCAACACTTGCCCAAATATCTCAACCCCAAAGCTTCACTGATAGAATAAAAGGCCAAGATAGGAATTTAAGCCCAAAGTCGAAGTATTTGTTATTTCCTATAACAGCCATACCCTCCATTTTTTCTCTTTTTGAGGGTTTAAAGCTTTAAACTTGGGATTTTGAGTTCTTAAGGTCACTATTTTACCGTTTTGGAGAACTTTCATTCAAAAATTAAACACTTGGTGTAAAAATTTCAGGGAATTTAAGAGACCCAAATTAGAGCAAATATTAAAATAGCAGGCTAACAGCTCCTACGATAGAGATAAAGAAAGCAAAATGGAGATGAAAACTTGTTAAAAGAAAAAGAGGAAAAAAGGCAAAAGAAAGAAGGAAATTACAAGGGCATTGAGGTAATCAGCGTAGGTAGAAAAAGCGTCCTTGATGGAGCAATGGGTGCTCATTGTCCTTGATCTTTTCGTCGAGCTCTCTAATGGCAAAGAAGGAGAGAAAAGAAAGAATTAGCCACCAATAAAGTTAAAACAAGGAAGATAAGAATCGTTAAAAAGAAAGAATGAAGGTATAGTAGCGGTTACCAGAAGGATGGAGGCGGTGGGGTTTGAACTTGGAAGCCATTATCGGCACCAACAATGATATCCTACGAAATGCTGCCGAGGAGCGATACAACAACATCTGTCAGCTTTTACTTTGCGACCCCTGTATTTCATAGTCACTAATTTTTTTTTTAAAGGATGACCAAAACGATGTCGTTTAAGAGTCATTCTACTAGTGGCAGAGTTTCGGCGGCGCAGCCTCCCAACCTCGACATGTCTGGCTCGTTAAAACCGTGGGCCTTGGCAACCAGTGGGCAGAGCTGCTTCTGATTCTGAAGCTCACCTCTTTAAATTCGACAATTTCGACGCAGAAATTCGTTGTGAAACTGAAAATAAAATAGAAAATGGTGACGATAATTGTAGCAACGACCACCGATCCGGCCTCAATTAACCCGGCCACCGCCCTCTTAGCCATGCCCGGTTGGGTTCCCGGGCCCTCTTTGTTCCAGGTCCCTAATTATCATTTTTTAACCACATAATTAATATTGAAATTAACAATCTTTACCATGATTTTTTCTTTGTTCATTTATAATTTTTATTGTTATTTTAGGACATAAAAAGCTTTACTAATCAAGGCGTGCGATTACTTCAACACCACAAGAGCATTGTCGAAGAGGACGATTTGGATCGCCGTTGGGAAGAAGCTACCGGCGAGGCTGTCGATGAGGTTATATTCTTCAGCAAACACACCGCCGTTTCCAACCGCCCTGCTCTCACTGTTCACCCAATCGGTATTTTTTTTTCTTTGTGAAAAAGACTTCTTTTTTTTTTTGAATTCTTGAGTTCAAATCAAAGGTTTGTTATTTGTGAGTGTGTGTGTGTGTGAAATGTAGGAGTACCTCATTTGCGTGAAGGTGATGTTCCGCCGCAGGGTGGGAGGCCCGGTTGGGCGGCGCCGCCTGACCCTAGGATAGGTCCCTGGCTTAGGCTTTTGAAGAAAATTGCTCAGTCTCATAATTTGGTTCCTGAATTTGAGGTTATTTTCTTGATTATTGCTACCATTTTGTTCAATTTCATGTTTTTGTTTCTTAGTACTCTTTTTTTTTTTAATTTGGTTAGATAACTTTGGAGGGTACACATCATGGACCTATAACAAGCAAACCAACTTTGTTCTTGGAGATTGGTAATGCAATATGTTTTATTTTAATTTTTTGTTTATTTTAGTAGTTTAGCTAGAGCTTCATTTTATTCTGTAAAAAAGAAAAAAGCTTCATTTTATTCATATTTATTTCGATGTGGCTTTAGTTGTCCTAAAATTTGCATCAAAATCATTGACGGACATTAATGCTGAAATTCAAAACAAAAAATAATAGATGAATAAATAAGTGGAAATGTTGCTATCTTTGTTGACATGGGATGGGATGGGATGAATGTTGCACTTCGTTTTATGAAGTTAGGATACCGTCCTTATGTGATTAGCAATTCAGAGTTTCTTTAAAGTAGATTACACAGGGAATCTTTTCCAGTCGGGTTGGGTGGTTGTTTTAGGAAATATACATGTATACTATCCATGCACACGAACTGAGGTGTAGAATTGATATATGAATATGGGTTTTGTTTGGTTTTTTTCTTTATGTGCCACTTCCTTGAGGTGAACTTTGTCCTCAACTGATATAACCAAGCAAGCATTTCTTTTTTATGCAATGTCTAGTCATTGAGGAGATCATCATTTACAGTACCCTCAACATGTGACTTTTTTGCTTTTAAATAGTTTGCTACCAGAAGGAAGAGCAGTTTGTTCACCAGTGTTTACTTGATTTTCGCTGGAAAAGTTGTTTACGTTGTTTTGTATTGTGACGCAATTTTTTTGCTGCTTGATGCTGATAATCTTCCTTCCTGCAAAATAATAAAGCTACTGTTGGATGGATTTCTGCAATGGGTGTTTGGAATTTAATTGCTTTCCTTTTCTTTGTTTAATATGCTTTCTTTTGGTTGATATAGGCAGCACAGATGAATACTGGAAGAGGCAAGATGCTGCTCAAGTCATTGCTCTAGTTGAGTAGATATTTCATATTTGTCATATTTTATGTTTCAAGATTAGTCATTAGCACACCCCACTAGTTATTATGCCTTTGTTTTTTTTTTTTTTTTTCTTTTGTGGAATATATTCATGGCATTTTAGTGAACTTATTTATGTTCAATGTTAGTTTTAACCTCCCAACTTAGTTGATACTACGAGCTTAGATGGTTGAACAAGGGTAATTTTTTTTAGGTTTAATAGCCAAATATATCTTCAACCTTTTACATAAAATGGAATTAAGCTCTTAACGCTTTATTGCGTGGAAAGCAATCTATAAATTTTTATTTTACTGTAAATAAAACCTCAACCTTCTAAAATCATGCAATTAAGTCTAAATTTGCTAAATGACAGTAACTTCTGTTAGTATTGCACATGTGGTATGTCACGTGGCATCCAACTAAGCTATCCACATCAGCTTCTACGTATGATGTCTAAACGGCAGTTACGTCATTTAACAAATAGACTTAATTGCATAATTATGAAAGGTTAAGGGTTTGTTTACAATAAAATAAAAGTTTATAGATTGATTTTCACACGATAAAATGTTGAGGATTTAATTTCATTTTATGTAAAATGTTAAGGGTACATTTGGCTATTAAGCTTTTTTTTTATCTTTTCAATATGACACACTGAATTTATGGCACAAAGTAAAATAGATAGATTATTAGAAGTTATTGGCTTTGTTCCCTAACTTTTTCTGTTTGTGCTTGAAGTTAGTTTGGGAAGGACTTGGGCTTGGAGGTGGTGAGGCAGTTGGAAATTGGGGCAGGTACTGGCCTAATGACTGACATAAAAATCATTAGACTTTCTTGATGCTCCCATTACAATATTTGTTTTGCTTAAACTCAGTCATGCTTAAAGATTTCTATCCTGATAATCTTCATGGTAAAAAAGCAGTTATTTTTGCCTTATTTTCTGAGTTCTGACGTTCCCTTTTTGTTTGGTATTTGGAAACAAAGAGTTTCTTATTCATGATAATATGCCTTGCATTAGTAACAACCTGGTGTTTATATATTTATGATATTCAAGGGAGAATGATAAAAACAAAGTGCTTCTCGGAATTGGTGGTGGACATTATGCTCCTCGGCACACAGATGTAGTCTTGTAAGTAATTGTTATCATTAGCTTTTTTTTTTTTATCTATGCACATTTTTCTTGAAATTTGTTCGTGCTACCCCATATTTCCTGTTATGCTGAACTTATCAACATACCTCTTTAAGTTTTTTGTTTCTCTCCTGTTTTTCGGGAAATAGAAAAGGTGTTTGAAAGAGGTTTTTCACACTAGTAATAACCTTTTCTATGTATGTAAACTACTAAATGCAGAAAAGAAGGTGTTTGGGTGGGCCACCTGCTTTCTGGATATTCTTTGCCAATGGAAGATCCAGGTCAGTCAAAGGTAAACGGAAATACAGATGGTATTGGTGGAACATGGAGAGAATCAATTAAAGTCGCATTTGAGGCCACAAAATCAGCTTTCCCTGGTGGGGAAATTTTGGCACATCTTGATCACAAGTAAGTTAATAAATTTTTTACCTGACCACATGGCTCTACGTTTTCAGTTATATGTTAGTATTATTAATCTAGAAATATGTGCAAGTATTTGGCTACAGTTAGAAGCAATTAAGGGCTCAGTGCCTCTAGAGTGATACTTATATGTAGGTTTTAGCTGAAGAAACAGAGTCTGCTTAACATCTAAGAGCTTAGCTTAACTTAGTGATGCCATTTGTTCATTCAAGTGGGTTGCAGAATGATTTTTGGTAGAGATTCTTGATCTAACTAATAGAGCATTTCTCTTGTAGACACACTTGCTTAAACCCTATTGGTTCTAAGTTGTTTTCAAGACTCAGTGCTCCATTCGAGAATGGATTGTGAAAGGTATCAAACTGCAAAATAGGGTACATAGTGACTCCTGTAGTTTCATTTTTTCCATGGTCGCTTGGAACAATTCTCAGTGGCTGCTTGAGATAGCAGGCTCTAAATGATTGTTGAAACCCAATCCGTTGCTCTCTCTCTGCACCTTTATTTGTATTGAAAACTGGTGGAAGTTAACAAGGGGATAAAAGAAAATTAGAGGTCAAAAATCATTAGTAGAGACTTTAAATGTCTCGTTTATAATTTTTTATGAAATATTATCCGCTGTAAGTTCTGCTTGAGCACATCTTAGATACTGTAGCACAATTCCCCTTGATGCTTATTTCTGGTTTCAGGAGTTTCAAGAGCTGGCAGAAAAATGCAATCACTGCATTTTTAGGTGAGCAGAACATTAAAATTGGCAAACCAAATGATTTCATTTGATTGATGTTGGTTTTTGGATGGACTACTTTTCCCTAGCAATCTGTTCTAGGGATTTTCGCCGATGCAGAAGAATCGATTAATATAGAATCCATACTAGTTATTCAGCAGCATCTCAACAACGTTGGTATGTATTTACCGCAATAAGGGATGATCAGAAAAGGCACTGCTGATACATAAATGCTTAATGCTTTGCGTTTGTTCTATCAAGCATTGTTTTACTTTGCTCATTTGTAGTCACGGGTAGTTGAATGAAAATTGCATCTAGTAATTAAGAAGTTTAATATTCGTACCTTGCTGTACTTATTGATGGTTTTGAGTTTGGAGATCATGAGCTCCGAGATCTCATCATTAAATCTCCCATTGCGTATACTAAATATACCTTATGGATCATTATTTTCATACATCTTTACATTTTCTTATTTATAGTTCATACCCGCGGTGTATTATTGTATGAGATAATTTTTCTATATTTTCAAACAGCAGCATCTTTTACCTGTCATAACATCATACATTTTGAAACAAAGTTTATAAGCTTGGTCTAGCTATTATTATCTTATTTTAAAAAAGATTAGATATAAGATTTGATTCTTCCTTCTTCCTATTTCCTATGAAACAATAAAGAGTTTACAAGCTCACTTCCCTTCGTATGAAAGACTCTGTGAATATAGCCACAGTTACCTTTCCTTTAAAATCTTACTGCTGATATTGAATACCATCTCAATTGGCTTCATCCATGTGAGACAATTCAACACTAAGTTCGAACTCGAGAATAGACACTTGGTTTTAGTTTGATCAAGTTTAGTTTTTAAAATTTGAGTTTGACTTGATATAATATTCAAACTGTTAGATCTCGACTTAATGTGTTTGAATCCTATTCAATAGGTGTAATTTATCGTTTTTTAGTCGTATATTTTAAGAGAAAATAATAAATAAATAATAAAATATAAATATATATTAAAAAATTTAATTAAACTTGTGATCGGTTCAAATTGAATATTATGATAGTTGGATTCAATTCGTTTCTCGAGTTGTAAGAGTTTGGTTTAAATTTAAAACCAAACTTGAGTAAATTTTAATTGAATTGAAGAACTCAAAAATAATTTGACTTGTATAAATTTTTACATGCGACTCCATGCCTTTAAAAAGTCTCACTTGTTTCCAGCCCCTCAGCCCAATTGGTTGCCAAGGGATTTGCAAAGCCAGAGAAAATCAGCATTTTCCTACACACGACCCTGCCCTTTCATGTTCTCAGTGGCTGCTATTGCTTTCAAGGTGTCCGCTGGTTACTTAGCCTTATCAAATTTGACTTGATTCCATGACAATTCACAAAATACTATTCAAGATTAAATATGAATCCTTCTTACAAATTTTAAATATTTTCTACTTTTGACTAAGCAAAGCGGTGGCTTAAAGCATGCTTCCTTCCAGCCAAAACTGATTTGGCCATTCTGAAACTTGCATGTTTTGCCAACATTCCTTGGGTTGTCGGGAACCAATTCAAGGGCCACCAACCTTCCACTCCTCCACCGTTGACTTCACTTGAACCATTGGATCAAGCACCAAATCATGGGTAAATGATGTAATTGAGTCTAATTGAAACAATCTAATATCAAATTTAAGTTTGATTTGATCAAAAACTCTAAATATATAGTTTGATTTGAGTTCAATTGAATTTAATTTTTAAAATTTGAGCTCAACTTAATAAAATAATACAATTCAAGCTCGATACGACCTAGAAGCAAATATTGGAAGCAGTAGATCAAGCACGACATCCTTGGCACCAAACCATTGGTGCTGAACATATGACCTTGAAAGCATGCATGGAGTTGGCTTTATTCAGGTGACAACAAATGACTTTATCTTCTCAACAAAAATCCGAAAAACCCATAACCCAACAAGAAAAAGGAATTAGAAATGGAAGGAGGGGGAAGGGGGCTTATGCAAAGTCATTTCCATGAGTTGTCTACTTGCCAAAAACAAAAACCATCCGAATTGGCCGACCAAGTCCCTTTCAAGCATTGGGTTTTTGTCCATTTGCCAATTCATGCTGTTGAAATTGAATCAGAACGAACAAATAAGATGGCAGAATTTAGCAGATATGGTCCCCTAGACTGCCTCACGTGTCCAATTCAAGCCAGGTAGATTTTGTCATCTTGGCTGGTTTTGTCGGTTTGGATTCTTATTTTGTTCGAGAATTATTTGGGTTTTAGTAGACTGGATAATTTGTATATGAAATTTGTCTTTTTGTTATATAAAATTGGAATTTGTATTATGTAAAAAATAAAAATTTTGTGTTAAAACGTATATCAACACATTAAATATAAAATTATTTTTTTAGTTATTTGTTATATTCATATATAATTTTTATTAAATTTTAATTTATATTATTTTTATATTTTTTATTCAAATTGTTTTTTGATCGTATATTATGTCATGTTTAAAATTTACGGCTCAAAGATTTAGTGATTGATAATGTTTATAATTGCAGCTTAAGCAGTCATTTTTTAAAAAAAATAACATTGAAACCTTTAAAATGTAATTCAGCAGCCATCACACCATTGAAATTCAGGCAAGATTCATGTCATAATAAAGAAAAAGAAGGTCATGGATATTATTAAGAATAATAAATTAATTATAAATGCTGAACTGTTAAGTTACTTCCAAACTTATACTACAGCGCCAATTGCTTTCAATTTATTTATTATATTCATTCCTTGGCTCATTAATGTTATATATTTTCATTATTAAGGGTTTTTTATTTTTTTATTTTTTTTCACGTTTGATAGCAGTTTGGCAGTCCCCAATTGAAAAAGCCCAAATGTTGACAAAAAGAAATAGCATTTCCAAACAAAATTTTTAATAAAAATTTGAGTATGCATTTACCAAAAAATCAAATGTTTTCCAAAAGAGCCTTCGAGCTCGACAATCTTAAATAGTGGGACATAATTAATTTATAAGATGAAATAGCAAAATCATCTTTTTCATAGTTAGTAAAGATTTTAAACTCCAGTGATCGAATTAATAGTCCGATATTTTTTTTCAGAGAAATTAACACTATGATATATAATTATTAGAGTATATTAAAAAAATAAAAAAAATGAATTGAAGAGATGCGTGACATGTTTTTTAATTCATTTGTGAAATTAAAAAGGTTCAATATCTGTTGATATACAAAATTGAATTAATTTTCAATCGTTTAACTCAAAATTTTAATGTGTCAAAAGATATCAAATTGTGAATTATTATTATAAGTTGGCAATGTTATGAATATCAGTAAAAAAAAAAAATTATATTTATACCGTAAAATGAGTAAAAAGCTTGAAAGCTTTGACAATGAAAACGAAGTGGATTCGTTTAATAAATTTAAAATAAGCCCCCCCCAAAAAAAAAAGAAAACTACCAATACAACAGTATTTAAATAATATTTGTTTGTGTAAGAGTAAATCTGACAATAGACATATCACATATGCATGAATGAAAAAAATAGGAAAGCGTGGAAGAGTAAACACTGATTTTTTTTTTCAACTTTAAAGAGCGGCGTTGAGATTGTTTGGATTCTAAGTTATACTCCTTCCGTCCCAATAAATTTGTCATTGTTGACTAAATAAATTATCCCATTAAAAATGTCATATTGAAAAAAACAATAAATTTTAATACTATATTTTATCTTTTACCATTTATTATACTTCAGTTTTAATCATTAAAAAGTTTAATACCTACCACTTTTAAGGATAATTTGGTCAATTTGAATCATTTATATGATATGACGTAAAGAATCTTTAACTTTCTAAAACTACGTATTTTGTCAACAAATGACAATTTTAATGGGACAGATGGAGTATCTTATAACATATAAAAACTTTTACTTTAACCACTTGATTAAGAAGATTATTAACAAAACTGATGTGTTTTCTTTTCTTTCTGTGTTTATTCTCGAATTTACTCTCAACACATAAAAAATCAATGTGGCAGGGATTAAAATTGACTACATGATAGTTCGACTGAGTGGTTAAAGATGAGTTGTGGCATATTTTAAGTTTTAAGTTCGAATCCAAGCATTTTATTTCCAGTTATTTAATTTTCTCTTGTAAAAATTAGTTTTAAAATATTTTTGCATGGTAGAAAAAAAGATAAAGATTAAAAAGGAAAAAATAGATTAAAAAAAATACTTTGTTTTTTTTATGTAAACCATAAGTATCATTTTCCGTTTTAACGGTCTGAAACTAATTTTACTTAAAATTTCATCATAGTTCAAATTTTTCATCTATCTCTAAAAGTATATTTAGTGAAAATCAAATCTAAAAGTTCTTTTTAAAAAAATAAATTAAAAAAATGTACTTTGTTTATTGCATATAGAATAAACAAAAAAAATACACTTGAGATCTTGAATTTGGCCCATGGTTAACAATATAGAAGATAAAATTGGTGCATGTGAAACTGTTATCAAGGCCATATTTTATATATTTTTTTATTATCAGTGCCAGCATGAGATTTCACTTAGGATCCCCATGCAAGAAACTTCTTTTGTTTGTCTTCGCTAGCTAGCCAGCTAGGTCAAACCCACTCTTCCAAGCCACTCACAAATGGAGCTCAATCTAGTATATAATAATAGTGGAATATTTTAAGAACTGAGTCAGGTACTTGTGTCTCAAGGAATTGGTAGAGGTCAAAGGGGGAATAATAATATTAGCGCTAACTGTTTGATCGTCTGTTTTGGATTTTATGGGAGGTTTTTTCTCTAACATTATAAGATAAGAAAGAAAATGTCTTAAAAAACAATATAAAAAATTAACAAGCTGTTAGAATAAATAAAAGTAGATTTTTTTATGTATTTAGATAGAATTTGAGTCCTGAAATTTTTACTGTTACGAGGATTTTACCGTTTACTTCTTGTGATCAAAATAAGATTAATCTTAGATAATAAAATGGATAATAATACCTATGCTTATACAAAAAAAACAACATAAGAAGATAGGATAATTTAATTTAGTTTGAACCTAGATCAAGTAACTCTAAATATGACATGATGACATAATATGAAAATGATACCAAAAAAAGAAATGAAGAGTTAAATTTTGATAAAAATAATATATGAATTTAATAAAAACTAAAAAAATGTTTTATATTTAATGTGTCAATATAAATTTTGACACGAATTTTCATTTTTTACCAGACACGAAATACAATTTGAGACAACCCAAAATGCATACACAAAGTGTTAGGTATAGTTGAACCATTAATCATAGAATATGTGGGGAAAAGGAATGTTAGGTCTCAATTAAGACATTCCATTTATTAAATTTAAGATTTATTTTATTTTTTATAATTTAAGGACCACAAATAAGAGTAGAATAAAAAAGGTTAATTTGTTTATTATGTTAATTGTTACCTAAAATTCTTTTATATAAAAAATGAGAGAGAGATGGAAAAGGAAATTAAAAGGAATGTATGGTGGCATGAGGCATCTACATCTACCATTTTTGCTATTAATTTCATTTTCATGGTTGAGGAAATCTTTATTTGGTAGCTTAGTATTTTTGTTGACATTATTCTATTTTAAAATACTGTACCTTTTTTGGATAAAGAACAATGTAGTTTTGAGACTAAGTTATCTACACAACTAGCTCTCCAAGGAAGTTTGTTTAAACAAAACCTCATATTGCCTAAAACAACTGTTACCTACTCTCCCAACTTGAATAGTACAAAGCTAAGCATGAGACAGAATTGGACAACTTGGAATTATTCATATATAGTTGCTTTTCCACAAGATAAGGAAATTTAAGCATTTCCACACAAAAAAAAAAAGAAATTAAAGCAAAATGAGTGAGCAATGAGTATTAATTTATGTCATCTTAATGATGCAATTAATCAATATAACTATATATTTTGAATTAATATATATGTCTGTATATATTTATATATCCAATATTTTGTTGAGGTAATGCTTGTGAATAAACACGTACATGCATATAAATATATGAGAGAATTATTTATCTTGGTATAAATTTAAATATATATTTAATTGTTGTAATTTTATCATTATAAAAAAGTAATTAATTTTTAATTAATTTAAATTTGACGTGTGTACATTATATGAATAGAATATAAAATTCAATAATTAGATTAACAAAATATAAATCATATCAAAATTTATAAAAAAGGCAAAAAAATTTAATTTTCGAATTAACTTGATCCTCTTATATATATATATATATATATATATATATATATTATATATAAAATCTCATTTAAAGTCTTTTCCCATTAGAATTATTTAATTAGGAAGCAAGAAAATGTTTTTTTTTCATATGTTAGTTGTCTATCATTTTCATTTTGCCTTCACTCCTTAAAAAGGAAACATGCTTTTGAGGGATTAATTGAAATCAAAGAAAGCAAAATGATAGTCCTATTTATGACAATATAATGGCAATAGTTTGGTATAGAATTACCATAAAAAAAATGTTTGCTATACAATTTATAATTGACATTATTTTATTTCATTTCAAGATGGAATTTCAAGTATACCATGATTCATAAACCATATGGGAGTTATCAAACACAAATTTTTTTCTCTCTATTTATCTTTTTTGGTTCAATAAATATGTTGGTTTTTAATATAATATAAATTACATTTAAGATTTTCAAAATTCACTTATAATAGTAAAAAAAATCAATGAAAGATACTTGCAAATTATAGTAATTATCATTGGAGAAAATCAAGCTTGTCACTATAAATAAAACAATTTAACTTTTTTTTTTACTATCACTTATTAGTTTCAAAAGTAAAAAAGGTATATATATATATATATATATATAAAGTTTGAATTAAGATAAATTTTCTTTTTTATTTTCATGACCAAAAAAAAGATATATTTTTTAATTTTATCATATGTGTGTGTATATATATATGCTTGACTGTTAGAAATGATCTTGATTCCAATTATTCAAAAAATTATAATATTTTTTTTATTTACCATCTTTATTAGGAAATTTCAACAAATAAACTATTTTTCATTATTAAGAGCAACCATAGGGTTAGTCCAAGGATTTAGTGGACCAGTGAGATAGTGCCACGTAACGGATACAAAATAGTACGGCAATCAAAACCGTACCTAATTGTACCTATTTTCCGCCTTTTCACCGTCTTACGTCATCGATCATTTTAATCCTAACCTGGCAAAATACACGCAATGATAAAAAGGTTCTACGTTCCTCTTCCCCCACACTATCATTTCCCCTTTCCCCTCAACTGGATACACGTGTTGCACAGCCAATCCTTGAGATCCTCTACGTCGTGTGCGGCGCATCCCCATAGTAAGTCCTTATGATGAGCTTCTATCCACTGCCCGGCACTTCTTTTCAACAACCTTGCACCCATCCATCATTTATGCCTTGTATCATACTCCATCAGCATTTAGCATCTTCTTTCTCTAGCAATCCTAAGTACGGTCTTTATCTTCTCTTCCAATCTTCATAAAAACAATCAAAATTAGTTTCATCATTTGAGATTTTTCAAAACAGAAGAAAATCTATAAACTTCAAATTGGGAGAGAAAAAAAAAAAGAAGAGGCGTTTAAATTATAAAACAAGAAGAGCTTTACCTCTGTATCATGTTTTTGTTCCATTTGTCAGGACTTAACATTGGCTTTCTTACCTATCTCAAGCAAGACAAGGAGTGAGAACTCTAGTACGGTGGAAGTGAACATGGTGGATCCTAGGTCAGGACTTTGTAAAAGAAGACGACTCAACTGTTGGATAGATAGTTCTGAGGGGTGCTTGTGTTATGTTGGGGACATAAAAGATCCAAATGGTAGTTAATTTTGTATACTCACCCAACAATTAATAAAGCAAACGATTGTGTCTACTCCAAATGACTATCATGGAGAGACTCTTTGTGCTTTTTTGAGCTTGAAAACTAAGTTAACTCAGAGACTGAGTGAGAAGGAAATAATATTAGAGTATTTCATAGCTAAGTTAATGCACTACATGGTTCCCAAAAGAGTGGTGTTTGAGGAAGAATTGCCCAAAACTTCAACTGGGAAGATTCAGAAGTTTGTTCTGAGAGAAATTGCGAAGAGGATGGGTTCATCTTCCAGCTCATGAGGAGTCAGATTTAAGCTTTGTACCGAGTTTGTCAGTTATTGTCATTTTACATAGATTAGCAAGCTAAAGTTTTGTTTGTCTTTTTTTTTAATACTCTCAAATTCTTAAATGAAAACTGATCCAATTTAATTAGTATCCAATTTTTTTTTATAATAGATTAGCGTCCAAAAGATCGAAAATGAAACAAATTGTTGCGCAAAAGAGAAATCTAATACTTGAAATCAGGAAAGATCTCATTAAACTTATTGTTTAAATTGGTTTTTTTTTTTCTTTTTCTCTCCTGATTTGAAGTTGTATGGTTTTTTATTTTGTTGAAAATTTTAAATGATGAAATTGAAAAGATGAAGCAGATTGTTGTTTTGCTTGAGATTGAACAAGAAAAAATAAATGTGTTTTGGCTCACTTAAAAGAAGATGCTGACAGAACATTAATGTTGACATAGAATTTGGTGTAAACTAAAGCACCTCTATTTAAGAATAAAATTTAAATGTACCCTATTATGAGAATTAAGATTTTAGAGCACCCTACCTAAAGAAAAAACTCATTGATGTCCTGTTTTTTATTAAAAAAACATGGTTATTGTTAAGCGGTAAAAGTAATCCAAGGTGCTAATAAATATATGCGTATCAATAATTTTAAGATAAAAATGAGTTGCTTGAATGACATTTATCAACATAAAAATTTGGTAATTTTAGACATAACATAAAAGCCATATATGAATAAAAAATATGAATGTAAATGTTGATAAAAATTGTATATAGATACGTCGTACGTGTCCAAACCAATATAAACGACTTTCACTACTCTTATCTTCGATAGGTGCCACTCTAACATTTTTGTGAATGTCCTTATTAGTCTTTTCTTGTATATCCATACATCTATTGCAATATTCGCATTTCTGCTACACTTGTCTTTTGTGTATGCAATCTTTCAGTTGCCCAACATTCACTACCATAGAGCAATATTAGTCTAACAATTGTCCTGTAAAACTTATCTTTGAACCATATATGAATTCCTTTGTCACACAACATACCTATAGTGCTTCTCCACTTACTCCAACCAACCTATATCCTAAGGGTCACATCACCATCGATCTCTCCATTCTTTTGAACAGTTGACCCTAAATATCTAAAATGATCTTGCTTAGGGATCGCCACCCCATCTAGCATCACCATGTTTTTGTCATCCTCTTTGTTTGAACTAGACTTACATTTCATGTAATCAGTCTTTACTCTGCTTATTCTAAATCCTCTTGATTCCAATATCTATCTCCATAGTTCTAACTTCACATTAACCTCCGCCCTAATCTCAGCACTCAAAACAATATCATTTGCAAACATCATACACCAAGGTACATTATTCTGGATGGATTTTATCAGCTGGTCCATTACTATAGCGGACAAAAAGGGACTTAATGCTGACCCTTGATATAGTCCTACTCTCTCCACACGTACTCACGTGTGTTTTTTTATCTCTATATATGTCTTTAATTATTTCAATATATTTTATGGAGATTTTTTCCTTCATTAAAGACTATCATAACATCTCCTTAGGTACTTTATCATATGTTTTCTCCAAATCTATAAAGATCATAGAACATTTTTACCTTGTACTCGACAACGCTTTACAAGATGTCTAAATAAGTGTATTGCTTCCATACTCAATAACATCTTTTTCATCATTAATTTAACTAATTTGAGTATCAAAATACGTCTCGAAACAATATCTATGATGATTTTGTAGCTTTTTTTAGATTTTGCATAAAATCCTACCAAATACATTATCTACTTCATCCACTTAGATATGATAATTTTAAATATAATATGATGATACAATACAAAAATAAACACGAATAAAATAAAAAATAACACAAATTAAATTTTAATAAAAATTGTATATGAATTTAGTAAGAGTAAAAAAAAATTGTTTTGTTTTTAACATATTACCACAAATTTTTACATAATAATTTACATATTTTACAAAATATACATATAATATATGATAATTATTCTATACACTATCAGTAAAATTTTTTACTTTACAAATAGGGTTAAGATAATTATACATGTAAAATAAAAAATAAAATAAAATATATATATAATCATTTTAACTTCATTTATGAAATTAAAAACTATAAGATATATATATATAAAAAATAGAGTTTATATATGATGCACTGACAGTGTATAGTTTCTATACACTGTCAATGCATCAGAAGTTGACACCTCATCAATAGGCCCTTATGAGCAAATAAAAAAAATTTATTTATATTTGCATATAAGGGCCTAATGATGAGATGTCAACCTCTGATGCATTGACAGTGTATAAAAACTATACACTATCAATGTATCATATATATATATATATATATATATAAATCTTATAAAATTATATATGAATTGTGAAATTTATATTCAATGAACCTCTCACCGCCATGAGAAAGACATCAATAATTGTGAAATCCAATCCAACGGCCGATCCACGGTTCCGTAATGAAAACCGTTGTGGTGGATCATGTCCGAGAGAAGAAAGAGAGAGATTGTGTTTGACTCGAAAAAAGTGGGATGATGAAACTAAACAAAGTGGGGGACCCACACGAGAACGACAGCTCAAGATCTCCTCCTACATACAAACACGTGTACAAGATTTATCGTCATCTTCATCATCTTCGCTGGATTCGCAGTTGCTGTTTAAACTTCCCTTTGTTTTTTTCCTTCCTCCGCCGTTTAACTACAAAAATTTTCTCCGGCGAACAACAATACAAACAAAACCGTTTTGACTTAAAGAAGAGAACTGAGATTCTCCGACATCGTTGTCAGCTTCAAAAGAGAAGTGAAAAGTTAAGGGGAAAAGAGAAAAGCCAGTTGCTTTTTTGGCTTTGTTTTTCTCTCTTTTTTTGGTTGTTGCTGCTGTTTGGTCGGAAAGAAAATTTGTGTCTTTTTCATTTTTCCCTGAGAAAGTGAACAGGTAAAGTGGCGTTATCAGTGTGGTTAATACAGTTCTGAAAATGGGTTGGGGATAATTAATGCCAAAACTGAGCCTAATAAATAAAGGTTGCTTGGGAGTCTCTCAAAAAAAAAAAAAAAAGAAAAAGAAAATAGAGCCGTTTGTATGGTTTGCCATGGCAATTGCTAACAGATAGTTAAGGAGTTTTGACCCTTTTTATTACGTTTTTTTCGATAATTACAACTCACTCATTTCTTTATTAAATTGGATTTTCTACCTCTGTCTGCATATCTCTCTATATTTATTAACTCTGTTTTTCCCCTTTCTGTTCTTTCTCTTTGCTTTGGCCTTCCATCTGCTGTTAAAAGTTCTCTTAAAAACAACCAAAGCTTCTTTCTTTTATTCAAGAGTTGTGGTTTTGTGCTTTGTTTTTAAAGCTTCTTAATTTTTATTCCTATTCAGGTGAAAAGAGAGAATTGCTTGGTCCGTGTTTGCTTTGCTTTCTTTAGGAACCCCACCCAAACTCCTAAGGCTCTTCGGCTCTTCCTTGCTCTTAGGATCCCCTTTGTTTCAATCATAGTCTGGTTTTTACTTGGCTTTTGCAGTGAAGATTGGTGCAAGTTCGAGTTTTGAATCACAGAGGAGAAGAAGAAGAAAAAGGTACAACTGGAATTTATTTTAATAATTTTTTGACTGATTTTGTATGATTGTTTCTCTTTTCTGGGGTTTTTCTATTTGTTGGGATCTGCTTCAGATCTTTGATATTCTCTCCTTTTGGTTTTTACTGAACCTTTTTCATGTGTTTTTGAGTTAAACGAATCTGGGATTTTCTTAAAAAAAAAATAACTGAAATGGGTTAGATCTGGTTAGAGCTAGAAAACAGAACAGACGGCGCCATTGTCGAGAAAAGGAAAAGCTTCATTTTGGGGTTTTAATATCAGTTTTAAACTTTTGAGTTATAATTTAGCGGTTGAAAGTTGATGTAAGCTTTTCGGAAAGTTAAAAGCTTTTTTCCTCTTGTCTTTTTGTATATTGAGGACTGACTAAAAGAAAGATTCCGCATGGTGAACCGAAAGGGTTTGGTCATGGATCAATCTATGTCTTTGTAACTATTACTTTGTACACTGTTGTTGTTGTATGTAATAGGATAATGTCTGTTTATCTAAGATGATCAACGAGCTTGGATTCAATGGTTCTTCTGATCTGATTTATATACTTTCAGCAGTGGTATCATTTTGGCTTTGCTTTTCTTCTTCTTGGCCTTCTGATTTAATCTTTGAAGATCAATTAGTTTTAGGGTTATGGCTGTTTGGTTCATTTCAGTCCTCTACCTCTGCTTTTCGTTTGAGTTCATGCATTTCTATGCTTGGCAAAGTCTTTCATGGAGGTGGATTATAGTTTGCTTTGGTTTCAATTGATATATGAGCTGCTTTGTATTAGCAAAATCTTCTTATTCCATCCTTTTTGGGCAACTTTATATTTAACATATCTGCTGGTAGCCGTTCCCGAATTGCTCGTAGTATGAAACTTCAATAATATTAAGTTTTTGTTGCTAGCCTAACTTGTCCTGCATCTCATGGGCAGAGTAGCTCTCACATGCCATATGCTGTATGGTTGAAGATATTGCTCTCAGTAGCCACGAGCCAACCGATGTAAAACATGAAACTTGGTAATAACACCCTTTCTAATTTTCAGTCTCTTCATCTTGGTTTCTCTCTCTCTCAACTCTCACGTCTCTATTTAAGATCTTTGCTATCTTATGGTAGAATTAGCAGCCATTTGTTGTAACTTTGCTTTCTAATTTCTTCATGTCATGGAAATCAAAACTTGACTGCATTAACGTGCTTAACATGACTATCAAATGGTTTCAAATGTGTCGGTCTACATTTTCACCTTCTGGATGTAGTGTCTTGTGAATGCTCTTCTGCCAGCTACATTCAATCATTTATATATGAAGATTACAATCTTTATCGGATATTTTTATGTGTTTGCAGATAATGAACAATTTGTTTGCCATTCAACTATAGGCTACAAGAGTGAGTCAAAGCCTTATTCCTTCTTAGCTGACACTAAACCCTTTGAGAACAAAGAAAAGCCTCTGGATTCTGGTGGACTGAATGCTGAAGGAATTGTGAAGGAACATCAGAATGGAGTCATGCATGATATAAAGGGCAATGGGGATTCAGATCACTCCGTCTATGTGGAGAATACAAGAGATGAATGGCCAGCATCAAAGCTTGATTATTCTATGAGTGTAAGTGACTTTGCCAATGGTAATCAAAAGGCGGTCAGAGATTTTGTGACATCAAATTCTCATTCTTCAAAGAATATGGCTTCATTTCAGGAATCAGTTTTTTACTTGGACAAAAGTGTGATGGAATGTGAATTGCCTGAATTGGTAGTTTGTTACAAAGAGAGTACATATCATGTTGTAAAGGATATCTGTATTGATGAGGGAGTTCCAACACAGGACAAGTTCTTGTTTGACAGTGGCATGAGTGAGAAGAGGGATTGCAACATTCTGCCTTCTGAAAAGGATCAAGGTAATATACTGATGAAGGAAAAATTGGAGAGTGATATATCCATGCACGATGTTTCCATGTCTCTAGAAGAAAATCAATCTGGCAAGTATGTTGGCAATGAATGTGGTTCTAAGAAAAAACCCGACCCCGATGCATGTGTGCAAGATGTTTCCTTGTATCTAGAAGAAAATGAGTCTAACAAGGGAATTTCAAATCAGTGTGATTCTAAGGGTGATGCAATGAAAATGATCAAAGATGACGTCTCCAAAGAGTTGTTTACCCTTGGAGAGTTACTTTCGATGCCAGAATTGATGCCAGAATTGAGCACGGTGAACTCCGAAGCCATGTCTTCTGATTGCAAAGGTGACGGAATCATACTACATTCTCCTCAGGTAAACTTATCTTGGTGAAAGTTATTAAAATTTCACATGTGCTATACCAAAATTCCTTTTAAAAATAATGTGTATTCACCTATATATGCAAGGACATGTGCGCCATTACATTTTAACACCTCTTATATTCCTTCATTCATGTTGCCCATAATGAATGGACCATTATGCCAAAAGTAAAAACTAGAAAAGAATATCATGGTAATTTTGTTTTCCATCAGAATGGAAATATTTAAGTTAGAAATCTATTAGGGGTTCAGAAGAGAGAGAGGGTTCACATCTTAGGAAGTAACATGATATATTTTGATTTGTATGCAGAACTCAAGCGAAAAGGAAGTCATGGTGATGCCCCCATTGGTTTCTGCAATTGAATCAAACAATAGAAGTGAGGAGGCAATTCTTTCTGCTCCTTCATTGGTCTCTGCAGCTGAAGAATCAGACAGTGGGAAAGGGGAAGCTACCCAGATCAACCCTGCTCAGGCCTCTGCTTCAGAGGAATCAACTGGCAGCAGCCTTGTCAATGAGGTATCTAACGATAGCAAACCGGAGACAGGAAGCATTACATTTGACTTTGATTCTTCAGCACCTACAAGCAACAAAGATGAATGTCGCCCCATTCTTAACCATGAACCTCTTGAGACTGGAAGTACATTCAAGCTTGAAAATGTTGATCAGCCTTCAAACAATCTTCAACGTGGTAATGGAGAGTCCAGTTTCTCTGCCTCAGGGTCTATAACAGGTCTGATAAGTTACTCTGGGCCAATAGCATATTCTGGCAATGTTTCTCTCCGATCAGATAGCAGCACAACAAGCACACGTTCCTTTGCCTTCCCTGTGTAATTTACCGGCAAACCATTTGTTTCTTGCTCCTAACTTCTCCCTTCTATATCCAATTCATAACTAATTATTAGCTGTTTTGATTTTTTTTCCCTCTATGCAGATTGCAGTCTGAATGGAATAGTAGTCCAGTAAGAATGGCAAAAGCTGACCGGAGAAATTACCGGAAACATCGGGGTTGGAGGCAGGGCCTCCTTTGCTGTAGATTCTGAAAGGTTCTATTTAATCCATAGGTTATACAAATTTATTATTTTTGCTTAGCAAGTTATATACATCACCCCCTTCTCTCTCGCCTGGCGTGTAATGTGCAGTAGGTTTTAGAGTTTCATGCTTAGAGTTTTGATCTCATGCATCCAAATTGAGCTGTAAGCAATATCTTATAATTCCTATCCATCATTATAGTATTTCTTTTTGGTTTTCACTTTCTTATTCATAATATCAGCTTATATCAGATAGAGGGAGTTCATTGTTCATAGTTATTTTCCTACTATTGCCTCAAATTTTCCTGTTCCTAGATCAAATTGCATTGTTCATCTGATTTGAAAAATTCTGAAGAAATTTGCTTGGGGAAAGTTTTGTACTTGTTAAAGATTTGATTGACTATATTTTGTCACATATTTTGCATATGCTGTAAGCCCTGATGAACATGAAAACATTCCAATTAACATATAAACAAGACACACTCCATGTTTTTTCCATTAAGCATAAAAGCTACGTACAACTGAAACATACAGCAATTAACAACACAATTCATACTAGTAGTGATTTAAAGCCAACAAGCAGTTTAAAGAAGACACACAACAGCCAAGCAATGATAGCAGAGTGAAATACAGATATGAAAACAAAAGCCATGACCCTTTATTGACAGAATTTTAACTTTTTTATTTGATGAAGACGATTGTACTCCCATTAATGCTTGCGCTTCTTCAGAGGTCGAGGACATCGCTATTAGCGGAGACGGAGGCGGCATTTCGGGTGGACAGTTATGTTGCATTCGGATTGTCTACATTTTAGGGCATCTACATTGCAAAGCTCATGGCATCCCTCACATCGAGGGCAATTCCAGATGGTTTTGACAAGATGGAGTGGGTGTGGATGACCACCACAGTCTATCATACTGCTTCCAAGCTTGATAAATGGCATTTGCCCAAGAGCACGGTCAGAATGAAGAGAGTTATCACAATCAGCACAGTAGTAAAAAAAGTAATTTGGGTCTCTTTCTTTCTCGCATAGATCGCAGTAATGCTGAGAAGAATCAGAATCATCAAAATAAGTTACGAGTAAGAGGATGTCTGTCATACTTGTACCAAGCTCTGAGTGGTAGCGTCACACACTTTAAATCTAAAGTGAAATCAGAATTACAACGCTCAGTACATCTATTTGCACGTGAACCTGGGTATATATCGTCGAGACAACCACTGCACTTCCCTCGATAGAAACAGAAGATGCTCATGACCTGGATGCTCCAAAGTGTCCGATAAAAAACTACATTGAATGTCAATCCTAAAGTTGCAACTTTCTTGGCATTCGTAGTTAAATCCATGGAGAAAACGATGACAAATGCTGCATTTCGAAGCTTTTCTCTTTTTTTCTTCTGGGAGCTTAAGCAAGTGCTTGTGAAATGGATGTCGTATTTTTTTAGGCAGTTCAGTGCAATTTTTATGGAGAAAAGACTTGCATTGCTCACAACGATAAAAAGGAGTTGAGAGAGGCAGCATACACCCATCACAACCGTTATCTTCTTTTATCTCGTCACTAAAAGTGAGTATTAATTTGTGGTCATGGTAGGCATGTTTGATTTCTGTTGCTACCAAATCTCCTCCACTACTTCTGTCTTCAGTAAGAATAGGAATCATATTCATAGATTCATCTTCGTCTTTCTCTTTCAGGATAATTGTCCTATCCCAGATTTCTTCATCGGTAGCACAATTTACATGAGCAACATAATTGCAATCAGAGGTAAAACAATAGTAACAGCCATACCTTGCATCCACTTTATTGTAACAAATACTGCACTTCCAATTTTCAAGTTGAATTTCTTGAAGAGAATGAAAAATCACATGTTGATGTCGTGTAATCGTAATTTTGCATGGCAGTGAAGTGCAATTCTTGTGAAAGAGAAGGTCACATGTAGAACAGACATAAGGGTTGCGATCTCCAGTGGTACCACAAAAATCACAAATAAATGACATTTGTCTTGAGAGAAGCATCCATGGGTGGTCATGACTTGCAGTTGTGATTGTCCGTGGAGCAAGACATCTTCAAGAGTAAGCTCAATCTTGCAAAGAGAGCAACAATAAACAAACCCTTGCCAATTTATTTTGCACAAATAGCAACGACATTCCTCTGGATGGATGGGTGGATATGGAAAGAAAGTAAGAGGATGTTTACGGTCGTAGGGGTGATTAATTTCAGGAGGTAGCTCAACACATTCCTTATGAAGATAAAAGTTGTCACAATCCAAACAAAGGTAAACCGGAAGAGATGATGGTTTCATGCATCCGGCGCAATTAGATTTGATTTCCTCTGTATGGTTTTGAATGAAGATCAATGGATGCTTGTCCAAATAATTTGGGAGATTTTCAGCTGGGGTGGTTGAAGTAATAAAGCACAGTTGACGTCCAGATCAAATTTACAAGCATCACGACGATAAAGGAATCCCCCAGAACGACATCTACAAATATTACAGTTGAATCCACCACGCGAATAAGGAGATTTTGACAACAGAGTGAGAAGGTGTTGAGGGTGGGAGGGATGATTAATCTGAGGGGCTAACTCTAATTCCGCACAATTCTTGTGGAGATAAAACTTACATTCATTGCAGCAGTAGCTCGGAAAGTCTACGGAGTTTCCAACATGCAGAGCAACGAGCTTCTTCTTCAGTTGCAATACACTGCTCTGGGTCTTGGATGAAGACCAATGAATGTTGATGGCTAAAATGTTGAAGCTCCATTCTCTCCCTCTTTCCTACTCTCAGTGTAGTAATCTTGTCTGAGTGATATCTATATCAGAAGAAATATCGATTCACTTTTCTCCTCTCTTGAGCTTTCTTGCATTAATATTAGAAAAAGGGACCAGATTTATAAGGAATTCTACGGTAAGAGCCAAAGCCTAACATTTAGTAAGATGCCTGAGTTTTTTTCACCTGTTTTATTTTAAAAATTACTAAAAAAAATAAACTCAACAACAAATAAAAGAGAGGAGGGTTGGTGCCAGCAGCCATGGCAGCCTTCAACCCAAAAAAATCAGAAGCAAGGTCCATTTTCACTTGACAAAAACTTTTTGCTTTTGATTTGGAGGAAAGAATACAAAAAAGGGTGCCGGAGGAATGGACCCCAGTAGGCCAAGCTCCCTGAATCCCTACCCTTTCCACGGAGCCCTCACACAATGCTACCGTTCAAGCGTCAATTCACGCTCCATTACTTTGAGTATTCGACTTGTCGACCAAGGGCATGTCAAACAGTGACAAGCATGATGGTTTTGACTGGTTCACTCAATGCTGCGTGATAAGTAAGTATGCTGGGATGAGTGGGGCTGAGGTTACTTACTTGTTTGTCTTGGATCCTTTACATGCGTGTACGTAGGGTAAATGTTTTAGTCTGGGCTTTGTTTGAGTTTTTTGGACAGAAGTCTGGGCTTTGTTTATAGGACTCGATCATACTCCTCCATGAATTCGCTGGCATAATTGTCTAGGGCTAGTAAATGCTAACTAAATAAAAGTGATGGACAAGATAATAATAATAATAATAATAATAATAATAATAATAATAATAATAATAATAATAATAATACTTTAAAAATTGTGAGCCTATATAATATTTTAAAACCCACAAGGGAAAGATATGTTGTTTTTAAATTTGACCAAAATGTTAAAAAATTTGGAGCAGAATTAATGGTTCTAACGCGAGAATCATTATTCTAATCTAAAAAAATGAATAAAATAAAAAATAATGACAATATCTATAGTTACACCAAAAAAATAATAAGTAAAATTTTAATTAAATTTTTTCATAAAATATTATATTATTCCGAAGACAAAGCCTTTTTAAAGAAACGAGTGAGTTTCCTTGAATACTCGTTAAGTAAGAAAATTTCTTCAAGAATCCGATCAAAGTATTGAAGGAAATCTTTAAAAAAATTTCAATATATAAATAATTAAACTATAAACAATGCATAAAATAAATTAGGTTAAAATCATGAAAATAAATCTTAATTAAATCTCTTATAAAATATTTAATTAATTCGGAGATAGAGCCCCTTTAAGGAAACGAGTATGTTTCTTTCAATACTTTTGAGTTAAGAAAACTTCTTTATGTACTCGATCAAAGTGTTGAAGAAAACATTAAGGAAAATTTCAATACTTATATAATTAAATAATAAAAATGTACAAAATAAATTTGGTTGAAATTGTGAAAATAAATTTGAATTAAATTCTTAAAAAATAATTAATTCGAATATGGAGTCTCTTTAAGGAAGTGAGTATATTTTCTTAAATATTTTTGAAGTGAGAAAATTTCCTTTGTAATTCAATCAAAGTGCTGCAAAAATACCTTTAGGAAAATTTCAATATTTAAATAATGATATTAAAAATAAATAAAAATTAAATTAGAAATAAAAGACCATTTAAATTAAGACTGTTTAGGATAAAACATAATTAATTGGTATTGTCCATCAGACATGCATCGTGAGAGTGTTAATACCTTCCCCACGTAATTGTACTTGAACTTTAATTTTAAAACATAGACAATTCTTATCATTGTTTGAATAAGTGAGTAATCACATCTAGATAAAAAAGATTGATCACAGCTCCATAATCTTACGTTTAGCTGTTAGGTTCTAAGATAAAAATCGTTACGACAATTTAACTTGTATAAATATTATGAACTTGTATCAATTTACTTGTTAATTAGCAGCTTCTGCATATTTTCTTGTATCAATTTAGTTGTTAATTTGTAACTTTTGTTTGTTCAACAATATCATATTACTTTATACTAAATCTTTATAAGATTATTCCCTTAATTCCAAGAGTTAAATTTCAATTTACTTACAGTGATAATATTCATGATGGCAACAGAAGCGATATAAATATAAATTTGTCAATTGAAATTATCCTAATGCGTCTAAGCATTCCACCACATTAAATTAGGAATCCACTCTTGATAGACATTATATTCACACAACTAGGACAATTTAAGTTTCACAGGAAAAAAAAATATCAAGCTCAAGGTAGAAATCAAAATAGAACTGAGATTTTCAATAAGATGCTCTACAAAATTGGAGAGCATAGGCCTCAGAACCTATCAATTCTACACTCAGCAGAAGTTTGAGCAAATAATAACACATGGGCCAAAATCTTTTAAAAAGAAAAGATATTTATCTTGGAGGAAGACAAAGGAGACATTCTTCCGCATTAGCAAATCAAATGACAATGATGATTTAGAAAAGAGAAATTCTAAACCTACTCATTTTTTTTATTTTTTTTTTCATTTTCTTCAATAAATTACTGTTTATTTCATAGAAATAGAGTATAAATAAAAAAATGATATATTTAGAATTTTTCCCTAAAAAAAACCGAAATTTTAAGACAAAACAGCATGGAACAAAAAGCCAAGAAAGAGCAAAACGTTAAAATCATGGCCTTGCAACTAGACCTACTCATTAGGCAGGCCGGGTTGGGCTGAAGACACATAATATTATATTTTGCCTAAGCCTAAGCTCGGCCCGTAAATTCAGGCTTAAATTTTAGTCCAGTCTCATTTTTAATTTTACTATATAAGCTCGGCTTGCTCCACCCATATTTTATTATTAAAATGGAGAGGGAATTGTTGTAACTGTAATTTTAATAATAAAATAAATATAATAATTAATGTTAAAATTATAAGTTTCTGTTACTAATAGTTAATATTGTTTTAATAGTCAGTTATATTTTAATTAAATTCTTTATAATTATGGTGTGTAAGTTACAAATGATTTTAAAATCATCATTATTATTTGATATGAGTTACAAGTGTGTGAGGCTATAAATAGAGGTCCTAAACCTCAAACAAAGTATAACACCAATCTATTCACAACTTATTCTCTACATCAACTCAATATGCTCTTGGACAAGAGAAGGGTGTTTGATTTTAGAGTTTTTTACTCTACATGTTAGTGCAGAATTGTAGAGTGTACAACGAAGATAGGTTGGGCTATTGTATCCTGGAGGCGACACGCTTAGAGTTCCTGCTGCACCGGTGATATAATTCCCGCAGAGGCGTGAATCGTCTTAAAGAGAGCGAGATATCCGTGCCTCACTCCAACTCTTCGTGATCAATAAAATAAATCTAACTTATATTTTC
This sequence comes from Heritiera littoralis, assembly GCA_031772115.1. Lineage (NCBI taxonomy): Eukaryota > Viridiplantae > Streptophyta > Magnoliopsida > Malvales > Malvaceae > Heritiera > Heritiera littoralis. Next base: position 11,155,840 of record JAPDPK010000008.1, on the reverse strand, counting down.
TTATATTATTTTGATTACTAACAATTTCTTATTTTTGTTTCAGCTTCTAGCACCTACAACTCAGAGAGGAACTACAACAATTTCAAGGCGGGATCCAACAATTTTAAGACGATTCATAAATGTTGAAAATATTTTCATCTCAAGAAAATAAGAGGTAAGGTTGAATAGGCTTTATGATCACGGGAGAAAGCTTGGCTCTGCACTTATCTATGGGAGCATTACTTCATATACAATGGACAAAGTAAGATCCTATATTTTTAATTATCTTGGCTTCCAACTATTTATTTTACACTACGAGTGACTGCGTAGTCTACATTGCTGACTCTTCTTTTGAGATGTCATAAAAAAAATCATGGGAGTTATGCTAATAATAAATAGATGGAAATCCTAGATATTATATTAATAATGATTTGTGACTACATTTTTTTTATAACCATAAGGTTTAACCGTGGTAGCTAACCAATATTTGAAAGAAAGCATTAAAACACTTCCATCTAGTTAGCAAAGTAAATATAGTATTTGATTAGCATTTAGCATTATTATAACGTTTAAAGTTATTAAAAGCTTTAGATGCTTGAAATGTTTAACATTTAAGTATTATTTATAGGCTGTACCAATTTGTAACTCATAATAAATATTAATTATAATTTTTATGAGCATTTCCGTTTAATGCTTAAAAACAAAAACTGTTAATATTGCTATTACTAAAATTATTGTTAGTATTTTATGTTAATTGGTTAAAAAGCATGCATTTATGGGTTGGTTACTTATAATATTAATTTTGAGACGTTTCGGTAATTTATTAAAATGTTTTCAACCAAAAAAAAAAGGATATGCAAGTTAACTGAATTTTTATATGATCTTAAACAAAATAAATAGCATGAAAATCTTGATATGTGTGCATGAAAAATTAAATTAATATTAGTGAACTAGTGATTACATTCACCGCCCTGAGTTTCAATGTAAGCTTTAACTGTTGATTATTTATCATTTATACATATGATTACGTTTTACTTTTTGTAATTTGAAATGCTAAAGTTTGGGTGAAATGCTATTCAACTAAAATGATATGTTGATGTTGTCGTAACGGCTTCGCGCTCGACGAATTTTGAAAAAAGCGTTTAAAAACAAAAATGGGAGTCGCCACCAATCTTTTTTGTCTAGGTGTGATTGGCCACCTAAAAATGTTTATCTTTTTAACAAAATCTCAAAATTAATTAAGTTTTATTAAAAAGACAAATTTTTTGGTCTGCGAAACAAAAATTGGGTTCGGGGGTACGGTTACGCGTGGGGAAGGATTAGCACCCCCACGACGCCCGTTAAAAAACGGTACCATAATAATCATGTGTTATCCTTTAATTTTAATAAAATGATCTTAAATTAATATTTAGAAATAATTCCTATTTTATTGCAATCAATTTTATTCTTTTAATTTTGAAATCATTTCTTATTTGTACTAATTTTGAAACATTTAAATTTTATTTTTTTATTTGAAATAAATGAAAATCTTTTGTATTGAAAATTATTCCGAAGTACCCCAATACTCTGGTAGCATTTCGGATAATTTCCTCACCTAGAGATTTCTTAAGAATCACTACTTGTGAGTTCTATAGAATCTCATCATTAGAAGATTCACACTCGTTTCAAAAATTATTATGAATGCAAATGATGCAAACAGATAATAAATGATGCAAATGAATTTTTTTGATTGATTTTTTTTGTATATTCTTTATTTATTTGAAATGAAAATTTTTATTATTGAAAAATTGCACTAAGTATCCCAATACTCTGGTAACACTTAGTGAATTTCTCTCACCTAGGGATCAGTCAAGAAATCACTACTTGTGAGTTTCATGACATCCCATCATCGGACATTTGTTTACTTAAATTTAAATTTTATTATTTATTTCCTTTTTCTATTTTCTTTTAAAAAACTTATTTATTTTTATTTTTAATAAAACAAATTAAATTTTCTATTAATCTTTTTATTTTCTTTTAAAAACTTATTTATTTATTTTTATTTTTTAATAAAAATTTAAATTATTGAAAAATCATACTAAACATCTCAATACTCTGGTAACATTTAGTACAACTCTTCTCACCTAGGGATCAGTCAAGAAATCACTACTTGTGAGTTTCATAACATCCCATCATCGGACATTCACATTGGTTAAATTTAAATTTTATTATTTACTCAAATTTGAATTTCATTATTCTTGAATACATTTCCTAATCAATAATAATAATTAATGAAAATATGAATAAAAGAAAATTTTTTCAAAAACCTTTTATTTTACAACATGCATCAATAAAAACAAAAATAAAAACAATAATAAAAGCATAATAATAATAATAATAATAATAATAATAATAATAACAATAATAATAACAATAATAATAATAATAATAACAACAACAATAATAATAATAATAATAATAATAATAATAATAATAATAATAATAATAATAATAATAATAATAATAAAAACAATAATAATAATAAAACAAAAAGGAAGGGCTAAAAATATACCAAAATTAATTGGGTTTTAGACCCAAGAGAAGCCCCTCTTGAATGGCCCAGAAAGCAGCCCAAAGGTGTGGGCTCGGTTGGAATTGGCTAATTGGGCCAAGGTTGAAACGGGCCTAAACGCTGGAGCGGGTCGGCACGCGGATCGGGTCGGGGCACCTGGACGCGCGGGTCTTCCTTTTTCCGCGGGTCAGGCGCGCGGACCCGGGTCGGATCCGGGTCCACGCGCGGATCCTAGCTTTCTTTCTTTTTTTTTTTTGCTATAAAAACTAACTATTTTTTTTATTTCTTCATTTTTTCGCTTCTTTCCAAAAAAAATTTGAGAGCTTTTGAAAGCTCTCGGCCGGGGCGATTCCCGGCCGCCGCTGGGGTCGCCTCCGACCTCCGCCGGCCGCCGTGCTCGATCGCCGGTTGGAGTACCGAAAACTTCAAAAATACTCCCCTCCTCCTTCTCTACTCCGATTTGGCCTTCGTTTCACCAAAAAAAATCCTTAACCCCATAGATCTAGGCTTCACCGAAACCTTCTCCACCCTTTGTTTGTTTTTTTTTTTGTGTAGATCTGGTTGTGGCTGTGGTTTGCTTGTGGTTTTGTTTGCAGGTATTTGAAGACCGGTTTTGGGTTTAGGTTTTAGGTTTTAAGTTTTGGGGTTCTCGGTTCTGGGTTTCCAGATCTGGGTTAGGTTTCGGTGATGATGGTGGTGGTGGTCTCGGGTGATGGCTCGGGTGAGGGCTGTGGGTTGTGTTTGGTGGTGATGGTTGTGTTTGGTGCTGTTGGGGTTGAGGGTGATGTTGGTTTCGGATCCTCTGTGTTTTTGGGGTCTCGGGTGGTGGTGAATTTTTTAGGGAAAGAGGGTTTCCAAAAAACCTCCCCGAAGGGGCCAGTGACGAGAGCTTTTAGGCTCTCTGTGGTATTGGCAATGGTGATTGTTTGGGTTGGTGAAAATGGAGGGAATGATGGGTTTCGGTGAGTGAAGATGATGCCTCCTGGGAATTGAGGGAGGGTTCGACTGGGTTCCCCCCGTTGCTGGTTGAAGGAAGCCTTTTTGTAGAAAGGGGACTGGTATAGATGGGATGGGGAGACAGAGATGGTGACCGGCGGTGGTGTCAGGCGGCAGTGGCTGATGGACAGCCTCGGGAGAGGGGGCTGGCAGGGACTGATTGGACAATAAACAAAAATAATAATAATAATAAAGATAAAAATAAAAATAAAAAATAATAACAAAAATAATAATAAAAAATAAAAATAGTAATAATAATAATAATAATAATAAATAAAATGGGACAAAATTAGGTGTCAACAGCTGCCCCTCTTTGCTCATTGCTGAGAATCAGGAATATAGCAAAGACAATAGACACTAATTTTGTCCGACTTATGACTTGATTTTTTCTTCTTTTTTTTCTTTTTTTGTTCTTCTTTTTTTTCTCTCCTCTTGCAGCAGAGGTGATGAAACTTTAAATTTCTTTTCGTTTTTTTTTTTTTTTGAAATGTGCTCCTCTTGCAGTAGAGGCGATGAAACTTTAAATTTTCCCCCTTTTTTTTTTTGAAATGTGCTCCTCTTGCAGCAGAGGTGATGAAACTTTAAATTTTCCCTGAAAATGTGCTCCTCTTGCAGCAGAGGCAACGAGACTTTAAAATTTTGCCCGGAGGACTTAGAAATGCCCGGAGGGCTTAAATTCCTTTTTCTGAAAAGTGCTCCTCTTGCAGCAGAGGCGATGAAACTTTAAAATTTGCCCGGAGGACTTAGAAATGGTACCCGGAGGACTTAAATTCCTTTTTCTGAAAAGTGCTCCTCTTGCAGCAGAGGCGATGAAACTTTAAAATGAAAGATTTTACATTCAAAGATCTAAGAATTCACATCTAGAAATTTTGTCTCAGGAATTCACATCCGAGTGTTTGTTTCGGGAATTCACATCTGAAAATTCAGGTATTCACATCTGAAAAATTTGTTCGGGAATTCACACCCGAAAATTTCATTTCATGGATTCACACATGAAAGTCCAGGTATTCACGTCTGGACATCCAGGAATTCTCATCTAGATAATTTATATCGGGAATTTCTCATCCGAAAATCGCATTTATCTCGTTCTAATATTGATGTGTTTAATCTTATCTAGAACTTTGTTTAAAGAGCTTCAATTCAAAATTAAACATTCAGGAATTCTATTTATTTCTTTTTTTCTTTTTCTTCTTTTTTCTTTCTTCTTTTCTTTTCTTTTTTTTTTCTATTTTCCTTTTTTTTTTTGAACTTAGACTTCAATCGGGAATTCGCTTCCAATAATTTAAGGGTTCTTGTTTAGAAAATTTCTATTTCGGGAATTCACATCCGAAAATCTAGGAATTCACTTCTAGAAAATTTTATTTCGGGAATTCACATCCGAAATTTCTGTTTCGAGGATTCACATCCAAATGTCCGGTAATTCTCATCTGGATAATTTATATCGGGAATTTCTCGTCCGATTGTTGGTTTCGGGAATTCACATCCGAAAATCTAAAATTTCATTTCGGGAATTCGCATCCGAAAATTGACTTAGAGATTCACACCCAAACGTCCAGGAATTCTTATCTGGATAATTTATATCGGGAATTTCTCGTCCGATTGTTGGTTTCGGGAATTCACATCCGAAAATCTAACTTGGGGATTCGCACCCAAACGTCCAGGAATTCTCATCTGGATAATTTATATCGGGAATTTCTCGTCCGATTGTTGGTTTCGGGAATTCACATCCGAAAATCTAACTTGGGGATTCGCACCCAAACGTCCAGGAATTCTCATCTGGAAAATTTATATCGGGAATTCTCGTCCGATTGTTGGTTTCGGGAATTCACATCCGAAAATCTAACTTGGGGATTCGCACCCAAACGTCCAGGAATTCTCATCTGGATAATTTATATCGGGAATTTCTCATCCGATTGTTGGTTTCGGGAATTCACATCCGAAAATCTAACTTGGGGATTCGCACCCAAACGTCCAGGAATTCTCATCTGGATAATTTATATCGGGAATTTCTCGTCCGATTGTTGGTTTCGGGAATTCACATCCGAAAATCTAGTAAATTTCTCGCATTTCAACATTTTCTCTTTTTCTTAAAATCCAAATTCTTGCTTTAAAATTCTTGAAAATCATGTTTCCCAAAATTCTACTCAACTTAAAATTGAAAATTTTCCTACCTACTCAAGGTTAAAATTTTTTCATTTCTTTCCTAGGTGCATGTGATGAATGCAATGTAAAGGTTGTTAAAAAAATCATGCAAAATGATGGTAACAAGGTTCACAAGACCATCCCTTCCATCATCTTACCTTTTCCTTCTTAACACTGACTCCACAATCTCAACTGGTTTTCCTTCATTCTTCACTACCTAATCAACTCTGGTGTATTCCAATTGGAGACTTCAAGCATTAATATACTTCATTATCGTCTCAATTCTCATCTGCCCCATATCCTCCCAAAAATTGGTAATGCATGAATTTTCATGAATAGTACTATTTATTTATTTTTCATCACTTCAGTTTCATAACAGATGCAATGTCATCACATTCTCTTGATTTTTTATTGGTATGTAATTGGATAAAAATTAAAGGAGGGGTATTTATGATGAAGGGAATAAGAATAATTTTGTCAAAAAGCAAGGCAACTTGAAGGAAAGAAAGGGCAACAATTTTCAAACAACAAATATTCAATCAGTCTTGATAGAAAATTTGGGATTCTTTCTCTAACAAATCTATTTCCTTGACGTCCTTAATCTTTTTGAGTTAATTGTATTGAGATTAACCCCTACTTGACAAAATGTTTCATCCGTGACGATCTAGGGCAAAGATCTCTTCTCTACTTGCCAACTTGATCATTCATCTTTATTTGACTCAAACCGCCCTTTTCGGGTTTTCAATTTGAGTCATTATTTTTCTTTTTCTCTTTTTTTTTCTTCTTTTTTCTTCTTTTTTTTCTTTTTCTTCATTTTTCACCCTTTTTTTTTTATTTTTTCTCATTCATTTTTTATTCATCCCCAGCATCCTCATTATGGTCCATTATCACAGAATTACAATCTTCCTGCATTTCTTGGCCCAGTGTATGGTCCTCCGACTCAAATCTTCACATTTGATCAAAATGAACTTTTAAGGTACGTAATGTAGGCTAAGGTGAGGGGTTATGAAAGAAAGGACATAACAGGCCCAAAATTTGTGTTTTAAAGGGTTATAAACCAAAGGATCATTTTTTAATACATGACTTATTTAGGCACTTTGCCCCATTCTTCATCCATTCTTTTCGTTCTAATTCCATTTTTTATTTTTCTCCCTTTTTCACAAATAACTTTAAAATGTAAAGGGGTTTTCTTTTATTTGCCCCTTAAATTCTTTCATAGATTTCAAGTGAACAAACTTCTTTTTCTTCCTTCTCTCTTCCCCTTTTTTTTTTTTTAAGATTTTGCCCCCCAATGTGGAGGGTGATCCTTGGTGGGTTTCTTAAAAAATAAAACAAACATACTATGCTCAAAGGGGTTAGCAATGGACAATTTTCTTACAGTGAAACGTAGGTGAAAGATGGCCATTCTTCCTTTCAAATGTGAAAACTTTTATCAAAGAATCATTTACTGAGCAAATACTAACTTGTGGAACCATCTGTTACAAAATTGCCTGTCAGCTCCCACCTTCTCTATGTACAAATCATATTTTCACTGCAATATTCATGCTAAGATTTTGGACAAGATCATCGACACGAATAAAGCTTTGGTAGAGTTCTAATCCCAAATTATTATCAACATCGATATCATATTTATCGTTTAAAGATTTAAAAAATGGAGGAAACATGGTGAGGTATATAAAGAAGACAAAGCCAAATTTGAATCGAGGAAGAAAGAGAAATGTGATGAAAATGCATATGCTACTTCATTAAGATGATAAAAGATAAATGAAAGTCTATACATAAAAAGCCATTAAAGTTGGGCCATAACTTCGACCAAAAAACAGTTTCACATCATCATGAATGACCCACCAAAAAGATCCTTTTTGTAGTTATCCCCTGGCATGGTTGGACGGGAGATTAACATTCGATCATTCCATCGTCTCAAGATTCAATAAACCCTTTCTGATCAAACTTTGCACCTTACGCTTAAAAGCAGGGCAATTTTCTATTGAGTGACCCAAGTTCCCATTATGATAGTCACATTGAGCATCAGGGTTGTACCACTCTGGATATGGAGGCTCCAAGGGCTTTAGTGGGATCGGGGTAACAAGTTGGTTCTTGATGAGGTATTGAAATACTTCAGTGTAGGACCAAGGAATCGGATCAATGTCGGTCCTTCTCCGTTTATTTTGAGATCCTCTTTGGTTACTTTGGGTAGGTATAGGTGTTTGGAGACCCATTTGCCAACTGGACTGTGGGACTGGCTGATGAATATTCAAACTTGGAGGGATATAATTTATGGTGGGGTAGTGGGTTTGATACATTGGATAAGGATGATAGGGAGCAAAATCTCCCACATGTTGTCCCTCATAATTCATGGCATGAACATCTTCTTCATTCCCCGATGTGTCCCCTTTTCTTATATTCATGGCATCATCTCCTACAAGCTTGCCACTCTTGATTGCATTATCTATAATTTCACCGGAGATCATCATATCTGCAAAATTCTTTGTGGCATTTCCGACCATCATTTCATAGAACGGTGCTGGGAGTGTGTTAACGAACAAGATGGCCGTTTCTTTCTCTGTGAGGGGCGGTTGAACTTGGGCAGCTACATCCCTCCACCTTTGAGCATATTCTCTAAAGCTCTCCTCATGTTTCTTCCTCATGCCCTGTAAGGACAGACGGTCTGGTGCTAAATCTTCAATGTGCTTGTATTAAGCAATGAATGCTCGAGCCAATTCTTTCCATGAGCGGATATAGGCTCGATCTAGTTGGGTGTACCACCTGGCAGCTGATCCGGTAAGACTATCTTGAAAAATATGCACCAATAATTCATCATTTTGAGCATAGGCAGCCATTTTCTGACAGTACATCTTGATATGAGTTATCGGGCATTTGGTCCCATCATACTTTTCAAATTCTGGAACCTTGAACTTTGGTGGGATAACTACACCCGGTACCAAACAGAGCTCACGTGCATCCAAAGAGCCATATAAATTCATCCCTTCAATAGCTCGTAACCTCTCTTCAAGGAGATCTAACTTCGTCTGAGGCTTTAAGCTCCTTTTCATTGTTGATACACCCGTCTTCAATTTCTCTTGTTCTTTAGGATCCCCTGAATCATGAACAGAGATCGGGTCTGATGGGTTCCTTCTGAAGTTTGGAATGTCGTGCCCCGCAAATAGCATATGCTGTGAAGTATGGACTTGGGGTGGAATAGGACTCTGTGGATATGAACGTTCACCGTCTTGTGCCCACCTTTCTTGAGTAGTTGCTTCCCCTACTGGTTCTTTTCCTCTATTCATTTTAGTCATCATCTCCAGCATTGCAGCCAATTGCCCCTTCATCTCTTCTTGCGCCTTTTCTATCTTCTCCATTCGGCTAGCCTGTCCTTCTTCCATGGTCTAAGCTTGTGAGAGTCCTAAATTGCTTTGTAATCTTTGGTAGTCGAGAAGTCTTGAACCTTATTACCACAATTTTCTAATTAGAAAAGCCTTATCTTACTTCTTTCAATTTTTTTGGAACAAACAAATTTTTTCTTCTTTTTTTTTTTTTTGAAAAATGAAAAGTATTGACATATTCACTGAAGTATAACAAGTGTATGATGTGAATTTTATGAAAATCATGTTATTTGTATATGTATGCAAATGACATGTATAATAGAAATCTATGAAATGGAACAATTTTTTTTTCTTCTTTTTCTCCTTCTTTTTTTTTTAGTTTTTCTCTTTCTTTTTTTCTTTCTTTTTGGATTTTGTTAGTTTGCATAACTTTCTTGATTTTACATGTCGGGTATTTATGCCTTCACCTTAACCAAATCTTAGGGAAGAATAATTTCAAGGAAAATAATCAATCAATAGCACATGTACACAAATTTGATAAAAATAAAATTGAAAGAGTAAACAAATTCAGGATTGTAAAAACTTAGTCTAGTTTCACAAAGACTTTTCTGCAAAGTGTGATGCAATAATGTCAAATGCATGCCAAAATTCAAATTAAAATTTGCCTCTTATTTATCATATTCACTTATTAACTTAAGATGTCAAGTCCGAAACAAGCAAGAGGAATTGAAGAATAATCTTAAACCATATCAAAATCGTTTCAAAAACTCTCTCTGTTCTTTTTGTTTTTTTTTTTATTTTTGGTGAGAAGAAACATTATTAATCACGAAATACTATGTAAAATGTTCAAGACATGACACGATAACAAGACATTGTTGAAAGACATGTTCGAACAAAATGCAATTTATGCAAAATGTAATTACAATGAAGATCAAATTCTATTTTATTTCACCTAACCTTCATGATTCTAAAATGCACATGGCATGATTATCAATGTATGTATACACAATGATGATGAAATGAATTAAAATGATATATGTCCCTAACATGTTCGGGAAAAATGAATATTTGTATTCACAATACCTAGACACTAATCTTATTATTCCTTAATCCAATCATGCAAGAAAGATGGAATTCCTAACTAAACCTGAGCATTCTTCTTCATTTTTCTAGAAATCATTTTTCTCTGATCACCAAATAAAATTTTTCATTTTCTACTTTTTTTCTAAAAAATAAAATTCACATTCCCTATTCTATTCTTTTTTCAAAAATTGATTTTATTTCATTTTTATTCTAAATCAAACTTTTTCTTTTATCGCCAAAATTTTCTTTTTATTTCCTATTTTTCCTAAAATTCACATCCCCTATCGATTCTTTTTTCAAAAATTAATTTTATTTCATTTTTATTCCAAATCAAGTTTTTTTTTTTGAATTCTTTTCCGATAAATTCAAGGATAATTTTGTTGACATCCCTTTTTTATTATTCAACCAAGTGTTTTGCAGTGAGATAGTCATTAAAATTCCTACACAATCCAATTTTTTTGTTTTTGTCAACTTATTCTTTGAAAATTCTATATAGGAAAGTCAATTATTCATCTCTCCTTCTCTTTTTTTTTTTTTACTTCAAAAAGAAAGAAAGAAAATTTTCATTCATTTTTTCATTTTATTCTAACTCATTTTTGAAGAGATATTAATTCATCTCCTACTCAAAATCCCTTTCACTTTTATTTTTTATACCTTTATCTTAAGAAATTCTTCCAAGAATAATAAAGAATAAAGAATTTGTTTTTTTTTTTAAATTTAAAAAAAAACTTAATTGAATTTCTTCTTATTATTTTTAGTGAAAAGAGACATTTTTTTTTTGTTTAACAAATTTTCCATTTTTTTGTTGTAAAAAGAAAAGTTTATCCACATTTTATCATTTCATATTTTTATTTTAAAGAAAGAAAAACAAAAGAAATTAAAACTTTTTTATCTTTGTATATAAACATCTTGTAACTAAATATACATAAAACTTCTTTTTCTTTCTCTTGCCTTGGAGAATGTACTTTTATTAGTTCCTATTTTTAAGGACTTATTTTCAAAAATAAAAAAATCCCTCTTTTATAAAAGAAGGAATAATTATTCACATTTTTAAAAGAAAAATTACACATTTATTCTATCATTTTCATCACACATTTATTTTTCAAAAATAAGTGGTTTTTTTTTTTTACAAGATCCTTTATAAAGAAAAAAAAATATCTTTTCCATTTTTATTTTACAAAAATTCCTTTTTTAGAAAAAAAAAATCAAAGATTTAAATTATATACAATTCAAATCAAAATCAATTGTACCTTTATTATTGACATGAGAAAATAGGTAGAACAGTGTTCCCTCGTGCCCTAATTTTGGGATAATTTCTACAAAAATTGGGCATGACTCTATCTAAGGCTCGGCTTCTTAGGGCTTTTTACATGCTGGGTTGGGATATGAAGATCTAAAGGTTCCCAAATTATACCTCACTGTCGTCCACACTGGACTAGTAAGATTTAATTTGAGTGGGAGTATTTCACTTGCCATTGCGGAGGTGATTACCTCACGAGAGCAAAGGTACTCTACTCCTTCCTAAGAAGGACTGAACCCGGGTATAGAGCTCATGTTATGCAGATGCAAGTGCAAGTATGTGCATGAGGGAACATTTATTAAGCCATAACCCTTATCTACAATGCCCCAACAATTTATTAAGAATAATTATTTACAAAATAAATAATGCAGTAAAATAAATGTAATAACTAAAATACAAATGCAACGAATTATTTAGAATTAAAGAAATTAAACTTAAATATTAATTAAGACCATCAAATTAAAACTTAGGATAACACATGACTAATAAATGGCTTGACCCTCAAAAAGCGTCCCCAGTGGAGTTGCCAAGCTGTCGTAACGGCTTCGCGCTCGACGAATTTTGAAAAAAGCGTTTAAAAACAAAAATGGGAGTCGCCACCAATCTTTTTTGTCTAGGTGTGATTGGCCACCTAAAAATGTTTATCTTTTTAACAAAATCTCAAAATTAATTAAGTTTTATTAAAAAGACAAATTTTTTGGTCTGCGAAACAAAAATTGGGTTCGGGGGTACGGTTACGCGTGGGGAAGGATTAGCACCCCCACGACGCCCGTTAAAAAACGGTACCATAATAATCATGTGTTATCCTTTAATTTTAATAAAATGATCTTAAATTAATATTTAGAAATAATTCCTATTTTATTGCAATCAATTTTATTCTTTTAATTTTGAAATCATTTCTTATTTGTACTAATTTTGAAACATTTAAATTTTATTTTTTTATTTGAAATAAATGAAAATCTTTTGTATTGAAAATTATTCCGAAGTACCCCAATACTCTGGTAGCATTTCGGATAATTTCCTCACCTAGAGATTTCTTAAAAATCACTACTTGTGAGTTCTATAGAATCTCATCATCAGAAGATTCACACTCGTTTCAAAAATTATTATGAATGCAAATGATGCAAACAGATAATAAATGATGCAAATGAATTTTTTTGATTGATTTTTTTGTATAAATATTTCTTTATTTATTTGAAATGAAAATTTTTATTATTGAAAAATTGCACTAAGTATCCCAATACTCTGGTAACACTTAGTGAATTTCTCTCACCTAGGGATCAGTCAAGAAATCACTACTTGTGAGTTTCATGACATCCCATCATCGGACATTTGTTTACTTAAATTTAAATTTTATTATTTATTTCCTTTTTCTATTTTCTTTTAAAAAACTTATTTATTTTTATTTTTAATAAAACAAATTAAATTTTCTATTAATCTTTTTATTTTCTTTTAAAAACTTATTTATTTATTTTTATTTTTTAATAAAAATTTAAATTATTGAAAAATCATACTAAACATCCCAATACTCTGGTAACATTTAGTACAACTCTTCTCACCTAGGGATCAGTCAAGAAATCACTACTTGTGAGTTTCATAACATCCCATCATCGGACATTCACATTGGTTAAATTTAAATTTTATTATTTACTCAAATTTGAATTTCATTATTCTTGAATACATTTCCTAATCAATAATAATAATTAATGAAAATATGAATAAAAGAAAATTTTTTCAAAAACCTTTTATTTTACAACATGCATCAATAAAAACAAAAATAAAAACAATAATAAAAGCATAATAATAATAATAATAATAATAATAATAATAATAATAATAATAATAATAATAACAATAATAATAACAATAATAATAATAATAATAACAATAATAATAATAATAATAATAATAATAATAATAATAATAATAATAATAATAATAATAATAATAATAATAATAATAAAAACAATAATAATAATAAAACAAAAAGGAAGGGCTAAAAATATACCAAAATTAATTGGGTTTTAGACCCAAGAGAAGCCCCTCTTGAATGGCCCAGAAAGCAGCCCAAAGGTGTGGGCTCGGTTGGAATTGGCTAATTGGGCCAAGGTTGAAACGGGCCTAAACGCTGGAGCGGGTCGGCACGCGGATCGGGTCGGGGCACCTGGACGCGCGGGTCTTCCTTTTTCCGCGGGTCAGGCGCGCGGACCCGGGTCGGATCCGGGTCCACGCGCGGATCCTAGCTTTCTTTCTTTTTTTTTTTTGCTATAAAAACTAACTATTTTTTTTTATTTCTTCATTTTTTCGCTTCTTTCCAAAAAAAATTTGAGAGCTTTTGAAAGCTCTCGGCCGGGGCGATTCCCGGCCGCCGCTGGGGTCGCCTCCGACCGCCGCCGGCCGCCGTGCTCGATCGCCGGTTGGAGTACCGAAAACTTCAAAAATACTCCCCTCCTCCTTCTCTACTCCGATTTGGCCTTCGTTTCACCAAAAAAAATCCTTAACCCCATAGATCTAGGCTTCACCGAAACCTTCTCCCCCCTTTGTTTGTTTTTTTTTTGTGTAGATCTGGTTGTGGCTGTGGTTTGCTTGTGGTTTTGTTTGCAGGTATTTGAAGACCGGTTTTGGGTTTAGGTTTTAGGTTTTGAGTTTTGGGGTTCTCGGTTCTGGGTTTCCAGATCTGGGTTAGGTTTCGGTGATGATGGTGGTGGTGGTCTCGGGTGATGGCTCGGGTGAGGGCTGTGGGTTGTGTTTGGTGGTGATGGTTGTGTTTGGTGCTGTTGGGGTTGAGGGTGATGTTGGTTTCGGATCCTCTGTGTTTTTGGGGTCTCGGGTGGTGGTGAATTTTTTAGGGAAAGAGGGTTTCCAAAAAACCTCCCCGAAGGGGCCAGTGACGAGAGCTTTTAGGCTCTCTGTGGTATTGGCAATGGTGATTGTTTGGGTTGGTGAAAATGGAGGGAATGATGGGTTTCGGTGAGTGAAGATGATGCCTCCTGGGAATTGAGGGAGGGTTCGACTGGGTTCCCCCCGTTGCTGGTTGAAGGAAGCCTTTTTGTAGAAAGGGGACTGGTATAGATGGGATGGGGAGACAGAGATGGTGACCGGCGGTGGTGTCAGGCGACAGTGGCTGATGGACAGCCTCGGGAGAGGGGCTGGCAGGGACTGATTGGACAATAAACAAAAATAATAATAATAATAAAGATAAAAATAAAAATAAAAAATAATAACAAAAATAATAATAAAAAATAAAAATAGTAATAATAATAATAATAAATAAAATGGGACAAAATTAGGTGTCAACAGATGTTTTATATGCTTATGAAGCTAATGAGTTAAAGTTATATATTAAATGTTGCAACGTTATATGTTGAATGCATATAATCAATATTATTCTGAATAAGTTACTTTCACATCAAAATTTTCTTATTAATGCTTAAGAGCATATTTAAGGTCATATAAAAATTACTTATAATAGTGTCTTTCATGGCAAGTACTTATATTGGAATGTTTTAGTGACATTGATTGAAATATAATGATACATTTGAGTTGTTTTTTAAAAATTAAAGATTGTTTGTGGAACAAGTTACTTGAGATGGAGCATTGAAATGAGAACTTGTATGATGTTATTCATGTTAGATGAAATAAGGCTACTGATCATAATAAATTTTGTGATTCCTAGTAGTATGAATTTTACTGTTAAGAACAAATTAGACTACTGGTCACATAAAATATGTGATTCCTAGTAGACTTTTGGTGTTAAGAAAAATTAGGCTACTGGTCACAATAAATTTTGTGATTCCTAGTAGTACGAATTTTGGCGTTGGATAAAATTAGGCTACTAGTCACAAAAATTCGTGATAAATAAAATAATTCTATTTTATATTTTCTTATATTATTTTGATTACTAACAATTTCTTTTTTTTTTGTTTCAGCTTCTAGCACCTACAACTTAGAGAGGAACTCCAACAATTTTAAGGCAAGATCCAACAATTTTAAGACGAAGGAGCATAAAAATGTTGTACGCCCTACTATAAAAATATAGTTGTGGCAAGAAAGTTAGATACTTGAGAGTTTTAAATCTAGATCGTGTAATAAAATATTTGTGATAGCACTGCTATAATTTCTAGAATACATAACCATTATTACAATGGTAAATCCAGGTCTATTAGAAAGAAAAACACTATGATGAGATCCTATATGAGTGATGGGATTATAGTGTGAACTATATAATAAAGGCTTTTTCTCAAGATAAGATCTGGTATACATCGAGAGGGATAGGACTTTTTGCCCAAATAATCTGGAATCTCCTATGAGGATACCCAACCTAATGATCAGAGATCCTGAGAGTTAGGTTTAATGGGAAGAACGAATCATAGAGAGGTCGCTAACAGATACATACTAAGAAGCTTTAAGCTTATTTGTTCATCCCTATGGTGTAGTGTATCTATCCTGTAACGTTGGAGGGTTGATTCTTTAAGAATCTTAATGAAAATCTATAACTCATTATGAGTGGAGTGTAGCAGTTACAGAAACACTCTTGATAGATTTCACCTATGCGAGAATTGGAGTGGGGCCGCTCCTATGAAGCTTGGTTGGGCAAGTTTCTAGATTACTCACTAAATTCGGGATCAAGCACAAGGCCGTAATGTGCTGGCTTAATAAGAAGCTCGTAAACACCTGAATTATTATGTGTGTATTGCAAACTCTTGTCTCCCCAATACAACCAAAGTTCAATGCATATGGCACACTATTGGCTTAGGATCAAGATTTGCTAATACACTACGTAAAGGTTCAATGTGGTTGCACACCTGTATTACGCATAATAATTCATCTCTGTCCAAGTTTATAAAAATATGATTAAAACTTTTAAAATGTTTTTTTTATTATTATTAAAATGGAGAGGGAATTGTTGTAACTGTAATTTTAATAATAAAATAAATATAATAATTAATGTTAAAATTATAAGTTTCTGTTACTAATAGTTAATATTGTTTTAATAGTCAGTTATATTTTAATTAAATTCTTTATAATTATGGTGTATAAGTTACAAATGATTTTAAAATCATCAGTATTATTTGATATGAGTTACAAGTGTGTGAGGCTAAAAATAGAGGTCCTAAACCTCAAACAAAGTACAACACCAATCTATTCACAACTTATTCTCTACATCAACTCAATATGCTCTTAGACAAGAGAAGGGTGTTTGATTTTAGAGCTTTTTATTCTACATGTTAGTGCAGAACTGTAGAGTGTACAACGAAGATAGGTTGGGCTGTTGTATCCTGGAGGCGACACGCTTAGAGTTCCTGCTGCACTGGTGATATAATTCCCGTAAAGGCGTGAATCGTCTTAAAGAGAGTGAGATATCCGTGCCTCAGTCCAACTCTTCGTGATTAATAAAATAAATCTAACTTATATTTTCTTATATTATTTTGATTACTAACAATTTCTTATTTTTGTTTCAGCTTCTAGCACCTACAATTCAGAGAGGAACTACAATAATTTCAAAGCGGGATCCAACAGTGTCTTCGAAAAACGAAAAGCTTCAAACAACAAAAAATAAGATTTTTTTTACCGTTTCCAACTAATTACAACATCTGACTTAGTTGGGTATGTATGTTCTTCTGGAGAGTCATTCGATAAAGTTTGTATATATTCAGTACATTTTTTGCAGTCTACAGTCTACTGACAAGTTTGTACGGACAAAAGGAATTAAAGAAGTCTTCGCTTATTTGATTTTCTTTTTCTCAGAAGACAAACAGAAAGAAGAAATTTTGATTTTTGCATTGCCCCTTTGGCATAATAGCACCATAAATATATGCCATAACCCCCGGAAAATGGTTCATTTAGAATCTGAAGCATCTATAAACATAGTATATAGTATACACAGACCTTTTTAATTACTTCTTGATCCCCCACTAGGCAGAAAGAATATACAAAGAATAATTAACATGCATTTGAGCTGGCCTGCAACTTCTTAATTAAGAATGCTAAAAATTTTGAATTGCACGTCACAATCAAATGATCAAATGTTTTGTTTCTCATATATTAATATGCTGTCAATTGGCAAAAGCTCATAAATTAGTAATTACTAGAATTAGCAATACTTGGTGCTTTGATGGAGATTGTGTCCTAGGTTTTGTTATAATAAAGCAAAACCAAGGATCCTACCTTGATTATTGACAAAAACCCAACAAAAATGGTGTGAAGCCTCTTAAAAAGGAGTATAGAGGTGGCAAACGGGCGGATTCGGGCGGGTTTCGGTTCGGGTTTTTTCGGTTACGGGTTTTTTCGATTACGGGCTTTTTCGGTTGCGGTCTTTCTCGGTTGCGGGTTTTTTCGGTCTCGGGTTTTCTCGGTTGCGGGTTTTTTCGGTCTCGAGTTTTCTCGGTTGCGGGTTTTCTCGGTTTCGGGTTTTTTCGGTTACGGGTTTTCTCGGTTTCGGTCCGGTTTCGGGTTCGGTCCGGTTTTAATCGGGCGGGCTTAGCGGGCTTAGTCAAATTATTTTAAAATTTTATAAATTATAAAATTTATAATTTTGAATGTAATATAATTTAATTTTATATAGTTAAATAAAAATATAATAGAAATGCTAAATTAAAGTCAAAATTTAATAAATGGAATTGTATAATATATATATATATATATTGAAAATTTGGTTGGGATGATTTTGAAAACATTGGGAGTAGACCAATGAAAAATATAGTTATTTACAATAATAAAAGAGAAATATCATATAAACTATTACATTACAATTAATTAATCAAAATTTAAAGTCACGTGAGATCTATCAAAATAATACATAAAGTTTCCACTGTAAATGATGAACCAATACATAATTTTTAATTATAATTGATTAATTATCATAAAAAGAATTACAAAAGTAAAATGCTCGAAGATGTAAAAGACATTGAAAAGTTTTAAATCTTGCATTGCATTTGCAAGAAATGAAAGCACTTCTGCTATTGTAAACTTCTGCCTTGGAAGCATTGGATTTTTGTACTATTAATTTTTTTGTCCACAAAACTCCAACTACTAAAAATCATCTTTTGAATTGCTAACAACCTTTTGGCTTAGTGGTTAAAGATGAGTTGTGGCATATTGTAAGTCTTGGGTTTGAATCCAACACCCCCATCCCCAGTTATTTAATATTTTCCTTGTAATAAAAAAAATCATCTTTGAATTTCGATTATAATTAAAACAATTATAATAGACATTACATTATATTAGACTTAATAATTCGTGTATATATATATATATATATCTATATTTTGTATTCGTATTGTATCAAATATATTTGTATCATATAAAATATAAAAATTATTGTATTAAAATTTATATTGATATACCAAACAGAATTTTTTTTCTAATTTTTATCAAAATTTGATCCAATGTCTCGTTCTTTTTTTTTAATTATCATATTTACATTGTATGACAGTATATTGAGATAAAGATATTTCAAAATTTGGTTTTGAAGTTTTTTCATGTGATTCTCAAGGGAGGGAAAAGGCATAATCCCAAAGAATTTGAAATTTTTTGGTAATGTGGGAAAAGCTTATTTGGAGGGAATTGAAAAATGAAAATTAAATAGATCTCTTTTCACAAGAAACTCTCATAAATAAAATATTATTATGCATTATTTTTAATTTCTTTTGTTGTTTTGACTAAATTTATATAAATATAAATTTTTACATTTTAATGTTTTTATTACTTGAAAAATATTATTTTTTTTAATTTCCTGTGATATTTACATTTGTTATAAAATATATAATTATATATTAATAATTATATAAAAATTTATTTTTTAAATGAGCCAAATATATATAGTAAAACTAAAAGAAAGTGAAAATCCAAAAGTATTAGCTATACAAATAAATAACTAACAAATTATAAATAAATCACACTAAACAATTAAACATTTATATAAAATAGCTTTATACTCTTAACAATAACTTATTGAGTCATTGTGTTTTTTTTTGGTCAATATTGGGTCATTGGAATTTAGATACTCTTAGTTCAATAAATTTTTTTTTTTACTTTTGTTTAATTAGCTTTTCTAAATAATTATATTATATTTGAATAAAATTTTAAATTTTTAAGAATCTTTTTTACATTTATTTTGTCTTTTAAATACCAACATAATTAGTAATTAAAAATTAAATTTAATCGCATAACTAGTTAAACTAATTCTTCAATTATAATGTTGAATAAAATTATAGTATACATTAAAAAAAATAATTAATATTTTGAATAATTGGTCAATTAATTATCTCAATTTTATATTTATTTTGTTTTTAGTTTGTACATAAATCATAATATTACATTTTTTTATTAAATATAATCATACTCAAACACATTAATTAATCAAATATCTCACTAAAAATTTAGAACGTTAAATTAAACAAGTTATATACACCAATTGACATTATATTATAAATAATAACATTTGATATAATGTACCAAAAAAAAAACATTTGATATAATGATGTAAATGGGTAATATATAATCAGGTACCCGACACTACCTGACTCTATAATCAAATAATTATATGGTTCGGACAGTGTTCTTATTACCCATATCGGATTCGGGTAGTACCCTTAGGGTACACTATACCCGATTAACTTTTGATCAAGTAGTATCTAGTACCTAAACTTGTTTATCAATTATATGAAAGTAATCAAAATTATATGCTTGTACAAAGATTTGAACCATGACCTCTTATATTTATTGTTATATGTTTAACCACATGAGCTAGATTGGGAATTTGTTATATTTGTTGTAAATTTTATTTTTATTTTAACACAACTTGCAATTTAAAATTTATTGAAACATTGTTGGCAAAAAAAATGGTTTACTGAATAATAATAATAATAATAATAATAATAATAATAATAATAATAATAATAATAATAATTTATTCTTAAGATAATAAGATTTTAAAATTTTAGACATAAAGTACTAAAATTAAATTAATAGAAATTTCATAATATGTTAAGATACAATTCTTAAGATATTGATAATTTAACATATATGACATTTTATTATAATGTAAATCTTAATATATATATATATAGTATATTTGTTTATTATTTTATTTGTAACTCATTATAATAAATTTAAAAAAGCACTTTTTTGACTAAAAAAGTAGTTGAGAAGGTCAATATCTATTTAATCATCCAATATTATGATTATTATTGATCAAGTTAAACAAATTACATGAATACATCATAAGAAATTAAATGTTTGAAATTAAAAACAAGAGTATATTCTAAAAGCATGATAAGAAATTGGAATGAAAAATGTCTGAAATTAAAACTATAATAGCTATGAGAGATTGTTTAATTTATTCTATATTACATGGTAAGAGATTATTATAATTTAACATACAAATCATTATGATAAGATAAACATATTAATAATCTATTTTATATATTAAGAGCTTGTATAGTTGATTATATATCACATGATAAGATATTATTTTAAAGTTATAATAACATACAAATCATTATGATAAAGCGTTATTTATTAACTATATTATGTATTTTATTTGCTATCAAAAAAATTATTCCAAATTGAGTACTAATTTTTTTTTCATATTCACATTAACATAATAAATTAGATTAACATAATAATATTAGATATACACCAGTTGATTGAATATCTAATTAAAATGTTAAATAATAGATATTACTAAAAATTAATATAATGCTAGTTATTTAAATATAATTAATAATAATATTAAACAAAGTATAAAAATAAGTTTTATTAAAATTACCACTTATATAGTAATACAACTCTAATATATTATTCAATTACACTTTAATTTACTATTAGAATTATTATTTTTATCCACACTTTAATTTTACATTTAATAGATAATAAATAAATTATTTTTAATAAATACTTAATTCTATCAAAATAATACTTACACACTAAGAGATTATATAATTTTATTCTTAAAAGATTATTATAATATAATATACAAATCATTATTATAAGATACCAAATTATTTTTCATGTATAAGATTATTTAATATAATAAATAATTAATTATCACTAGCTTGATTTTTTAATGTCTTTTTGTTTTAAGGCTAATAAATAAAATTACAACTATAATTTTCTCTTTTAATGATACCCAAGTATTAAAAAATTGTGCTTGTATTGTTTAATTTAATTACTTAACTTTTTCTAATCTTAAAAGCTTGAATTTTAATTTTAAGATTAGGTTTTTTTTTAATCTAAATTTAATATCTTTCTATACTTGAAACTTTAAGAAAGTAATAGTTTAAATTTAATTTTATTAAAAATATTTTTAATGTGTTGCACAAAATATCAAATTCAAAGTTTCAAACAAATATTGAAATTATATAATTTTTATATGTTTGATTTATTATTGTATTAAAATTAAAATTTTATTATAAATAAAAATAATAAAATGTTAAAATGATTTTTATAATAAAATCAAATGTCAAATTAATAATATTTTATTATTATAAATGCAATAAGGATAATATTAAAGATTATTGATGATATTATATATTAATATTATATATTATGGTGTTTTAAATTAATTTAATTAAAAAGATTCAATATTTATTATGCTAGTAATATATAATTGATAAAATTGTATAATAATAAATAATTGTTTTCAAATTTTAAACTTTTTAATTAAAAAGTGTTTCAATTATTTATTATTTTTTTATTTAAATAATAATTTATATATATAATATAATTCGGGTTTTTTCGGGTTATAAATTCGGTTTTTTTCGGTTTTCGGTTCGGGTCGGTCTCGGTTTCGGATCGTATCGGGCTCGGGTTATGTCGGGTTCGGGTTGTGTTGGGTTCGAGCTTTTTCTGTTTCGAGCTTTTTCGGTTTCGAGCTTTTTCGGTTACGGGCCTTTGACTTTTTTGGTCAATTCGGGCTGGTCCCGGTTCGATCTCGGGCGGATTCGGACGGGTTTTCGGGCTCGAGCCAATTTTTGCCACCTCTAAGGGAGTATAATTTTTAGTTTTCCATTAAGTGTTTTGGATCTCTGCATTTTGTGCTTTGTGTCTGTTCTTTCAGTCAGTTTCTCTCCCTCTCTTTCCTCTTTGTCTATGGGGCTTTGGTTGGCATAAAAACAACCTACACTCATAAAATTACAAAGCTTTCGTCATACAAAGAGAATCTTGAGAGAATTGAAGAGATATGGAGCTGACGGTCTTCATTACTGTGCTTTTTTTTTTGGTTTTCTGAAAGGCAACATTGATTCATTGATAGAAGCCATACCCTGCTCGTAATAGACCAAGAGCATGGCCAACAGAAATACAATCAGACGCCCAACACTTACAGGCAAAAACACAAATATCTCTCGGGCACACTTACAGGGAATAGCAAAATGTCAGCTAAACTACATGAATCAAGTCACAAAAACTCAGCATAAGAATGAAAACAATCCAAGCTTGATACACGCAAATTACTGGTTAAGCAAAGTAACTGCGATTATGAAGGTTTTTCTTGAATTCTAGAAGTTGAGAGGGAAGAAGAAAAGAAAATGGATACAGAGGTAGTTACAGAGAAATAATTCTGGAATATGGCCAACAATGAGCCATTCCTCTTGTATTTCTGTATTTATAGTCATAGCTAAGTCAGTCATTGCTGACGTGTCAAAAGTAAGAGTCTGACATAGAAAACAATTAACAGAAAAGAAATCACGAGTAACAATTGAAGCGAACAAATTGCTTCCTACTCTTCCTTGCCTAGCAATTGTTGGAATCTGCGTGTATCAAATACCTCCCCCTCAAGTAAATCCTTGTCCTCAAGGATTAAAGTGAGGAAAGCGCTGTTGAAGCTGAGACCAATCTTCCCAAGTTGCATCCTCTGGAAATGAATTATTCCAGTGAACCAAAACCTCTGTAGCAGCTTGACCTTGTCGTTTAACCATTCGACGATCTAAAACAGCCACTGGTTCCTTAACTAAAGTACCATCTTCATCCAACAAAGGTAACTGATGTTGCACAAGATGGGAACCAACATGTTTCTTCAACTGGGAAACATGGAAGACAGGATGAATCTTAGCACCCAAAGGCAACTCCAAACAGTAAGCCACAGAACCAACTCGATTTAGCACCTTGTAGGGACCATAAAACTTGGCAGCCAGTTTTTAAACACAAACGGTTCACTACAGACTTCTGACGATAGGGTTGAAGCTTAACATAAACATAATCACCAATTGCAAAGCTTCGGTCAGATCTTCCCTTATCAGCTTGCTGCTTCATGCGATTTTGTGCCCTTGACAAATGAAACTGAAGAAGTTTGATAGCTGCCTCCCTAGCCTGAAGACTTCGATCCACTGCTTCCACAACAGAATCACCAGCAAAATAAGGAAGATGGACAGGAGCAGATTGTCCATAAACAGCCTGGTAAGGTGTAGTTTGGATGGCAGAATGATAAGAAGTATTATACCACCACTCTGCCAAAGGAAGCCACTTCACCCAAGTCCTTGGAGCTTCACTAGCCATGCACCTCAGGTAAGTTTCAAGACACCTGTTCACCACTTCAGTTTGACCATCAGATTGAGGATGGTAAGCTGAAGACATCTTCAATTCAGTACCTAACAGCTTGAATAACTCCTTCCAAAAGTGACTAACAAACACCTTATCACGATCAGTTACAATACTGTTAGGTGTACCATGTAACTTATAGACAGTATCAAGGAAAGCTTGGGCTACTGTAAGAGCAGTAAATGGGTGAGACAGAGGAATGAAATGAGCATACTTGCTCAATCGATCAACAACTACCATGATAGTATCTTTACCTCCAGATTTAGGCAATCGCTCGATGAAATCCATGGACAAATCAGTCCAAATTCGATTAGGAATAGGAAATGGCTGCATAAATCCCGGAGAAGCAGAGGTATCATACTTGCAACGCTGACAAACTTCACAACTCCTTACAAACTGCCGAACCTCTTTTCTCATGCCCTTCCAGTAGACAATGGCAGAAAGTCTCTTGAGAGTGGCATCCATACCAGAATGACCCCCTACCACAGAACTATGGAAGTACTGAAGCAACTCTTGCCTCAAAGAAGGATCTGCCCCAACAACCAATCTACCTTTCCTCTTAAGCTGTCCATCGAACCAAGTGTATTTACCAGGCAAATTAGGATCAGCCTTGAGCTTATGGAGAATATGAATCAAATGCTCATCCTTAAGCCAAGACTGTGTAATCCTTTGTAACAAATCACTGGTACAGACAGAAATAGCATGGCAAGATAATTGAGGTGCTCTAGACAATGCATCAGCAGCCCCATTTGAAGTTCCCTTCCTAAACAACACTTCAAAATCATATCCCATCATCTTTACTACCCAAAGCTGTTGAGCAGGTGTTGAAGTTTTCTGATCCAATAGAAATTTCAAACTATGATGATCTGTCTTAATTTGAAACTTCCTACCTAATAGATAGGAATTCCACTTCTTCACAGCAACAAGGATAGCCAACATTTCCTTCTCATATACAGACAAACTTTGATGCCTCATTGACAAAGCTTTACTAAAGAAAGCTATTGGTCTACCTTGTTGGGACAATACAGCACCTATACCATGGCTGGAAGCATCAGATTCAACAACAAACATAAGAGAAAAATCTGGAAGTGCCAAAACAGGGGCAGTAATCATGGCTTGCTTAAGCTTATCCCAAGCCTCTTGAGTTGAAGAAGTCCACTCAAAAGCATCCTTCTTGAGCAATGCAGTAAGAGGCTGAGCAAGAAGGCCATAATGTCGCACAAACCTCCTATAGTAACCTGTCAATCCCAAAAATCCTCGAACCTCCTTAACTGATCTTGGATAAGGCCAATCTTTGATACATTGAACCTTGTCCACATCCATAGCTACACCCCCTTCTGAAATAATGTGACCCAAATACTGCACTTGTTTAGAGCCAAAATCACATTTAGATGATTTCACAAACAACTGATGTTGGGCCAACAGTTGAAAAACCAACTCCAATTGCTTCAAGTGATCCAGCCAACTCTTAGAGTAGATGAGAATATCATCAAAAAATACCAGAACAAACTTCCTAAGATAAGGCTGGAAAATACTGTTCATGAGGTTCTGAAAAGTAGAAGGTGCATTAGTTAGCCCAAAGGGCATAACTAGGAACTCATAATGCCCTTCATGAGTTTTAAAGGCAGTCTTATGAATATCTCCTTCAGCCATTCTAATTTGGTGATAACCAGATCTTAAATCTAGTTTAGAAAAGTAACATGAACCAGTCAACTCATCTAACAACTCTTCAATCAATGGAATGGGAAACCTATCCTTGATAGTGACCTTATTCAATTGCCTGTAATCAATGCAGAACCTCCAAGACCCATCCTTTTTCTTGACTAATACCACAGGAGAAGCAAAAGCACTGTTACTGTCTCTAATGATACCAGCTTGCTTCATCTCAGCCACAATCTTCTCAATCTCATTCTTCTGTATGGCTGGATATCTGTAGGGCCTAACATTCACAGATTGTACACCTCCTTCCAAGGGAATCTTATGGTCTTGCAACCTCGCAGGTGGAAGACCCTTTGGAGTTTCAAACAAAACAGCATACTGTGTTAACAGTTGCTGTAATTCTTCAGGCAAAGCAGCAGCTGATTTGTTAAGGGATTCTTCTTGTAATTTGTTCAAAAGGGTCGTCAACAACAAAGTGCAAGTGCCCTTAGCTGATCCATTTATTTTATTCACTTGCTTCTTAGTAGCCATTTTCACATCACCAGCTACAATTCCCCTTACTGTTTTCCAGACATTTCCAATAGAAAAGGTCATAGTCAAGGCAGAAAAATCCCATATAATAGGGCCCAACTCCTTTAACCACTGTACACCAAGTACCACATCACAACCAAGTAAAGGCAATACCAAAAAATCAGTAGTTTGCTTCAGACCTGATGTTTCCCATTGGACTCCCTTACATCCTTCTTGCACCTTCATTTTATCACCATTGGCTACGATCACACTGGATCCTGTGACTGGTTGTGTGTTAAGTGCTAAATTCTTAACTAAAGACAACCCAATAAAGTTGTGTGTACTTCCAGAATCCACCAACAATATCACCTTAGCATTTTTAATAGTACCAGGAAGTCTCATAGTTTGAGAATCTGAAGTTCCAAAGAGAGCATGAAGAGAAATTACTGGCTGTACTTCTCCAACAAAATCTTCAAGCACAGGTTCTTCCAACTTCTCCTCACAATCAATAAACTCTTCTGCCACCTCAGTTGACTCCTTCATATCCTCAACAATCATTTGGTAAATTTGAGATCTAGTACATTTGTGTCCAGGAATATATTTCTGGCCACACCACATGCATAAACCTTTCTTCCTCCTATCATCTCGTTCTTCTCTTGTAGGTAATCTGGTTGGTTTAGGTCCAGCAATTTCAGGACGAGAAGTTTGTGGTCTGGTAAACGAATTAGGAAAAGGTTTTATGTTTTGATAATTTGGAAAGGTCATTTTGGGAGTAGGCAACAAAGGAGGCAATTCATTTCGAATAGGTAAGGTAGGAGTAACATTGGAATAAGGTGGGGAAGGAAGTGGTTTAGGTGAAACAAAAGGTTTTCTAGGAGTGTTGAACACAAGAGACTCCAATTGTTTGGCTAAGTTTAAAGCATGACTAAGGGTTTTAGGTAGGAACAGTCTAACAGGTTTAGCAATCTCAGGCTTAAGATTACTAATAAAGATACTCAGTGCATAATCATCAGGCAAATTCAACAGATTCAGTAAACCTTCAAATTCTTCATAATATTCATCAACAGAGTGTAATTGTCGAAGACTTACCAAATCTAACATTGGGTCAGCATACTCTGTATCATTGAACCTCACTTGCATCTCCTCCAAATATTGAGACCACTTGATCTCAGTCAAGACACCACGATTCTTAACAAAACGTTGATGCCACTGCAGAGCCTTCCCTTCCAGATGCATCATCACCACACGCACCTTATCACCTTCCTTAGTTTTATCAGCTTCAAAAAACTGCTCCAATTTAAGAAGCCAGCCGCGGAAGTCTTCTCCATCAAAACGAGGACATTCTAGCTTGGAGTATCTCACGATTGGTTTAACTCCTTCAACGAACTCCAGTCGATCTTCCTTTAGAGCCTCAAATGTAGCATTGCTTTTAGCAGATTGTAGAACTGATTTTTGTTTCAAATCAGAAGGAGTAGCATCTCCAGATTCATCGGTATGTGATCGAGAAGAATCCATACGATGCATAATCTGCTCAAACATCTGTCGCATATCCGCTCCCATAAGATCTATCTGAGATTGAACTTCTGCTCGCATATCCTTCCGTAGATTTTCATTGCTGTTAGTCACCTCAGATCTAACTTCTTCGATTTCCTTATGAAGTAATCCCAACTCCTTCTGCAATCTCGTGGTAATACCGTCTGCCATGGCCAAAATCGGAAGCTCTGATACCTGTTGATACACGCAAATTACTGGTTAAGCAAAGTAACTGCGATTATGAAGGTTTTTCTTGAATTCTAGAAGTTGAGAGGGAAGAAGAAAAGAAAATGGATACAGAGGTAGTTACAGAGAAATAATTCTGGAATATGGCCAACAATGAGCCATTCCTCTTGTATTTCTGTATTTATAGTCATAGCTAAGTCAGTCATTGCTGACGTGTCAAAAGTAAGAGTCTGACATAGAAAACAATTAACAGAAAAGAAATCACGAGTAACAATTGAAGCGAACAAATTGCTTCCTACTCTTCCTTGCCTAGCAATTGTTGGAATCTGCGTGTATCCAAGCTCTCTACAAACTCACAAGAAAAAACACCAACAGAGAAATATGAACGACAAGCAGTCATCATCCGCCAGAAAATCCACAGCATCAGTCATCGCACACCAACATTCATTACTGTGCTTTATTTTAGTTTCTTTGCATTGCAAAAACCTTGTACTTCCCTGCAAATCCAGCTGCAATCATCAAATGAACAAGGTAAACTCTATTTAAAGTCTCATTGTCCCTTGTCTCTGTCTCTCTTTTTCAATATTATTCAATGAGTTTAAGTGATTTATGATCATGAGCTGCAAAGGAATTCGGCTTTCTCCCCACACACTGCCAAGAAAGATCAGATTCACTGAGGAAATAGCAGTAAGAATCTATCCAGAAAAGATATTCTTTAGTATTACAAATTATCATGTCGTTCTTAGATTCATATATCCACGCAACTTTCTGCCTTTTGAAAATGATCAAGATAGTAAACTGATGAGGAAAAATTGGAGAGTGATATGTCCATGCAAGATGTTTCCCATAATGAATGGATCTTTATGCTAGAAGTAAAAACTAGAAAAAAAATCATGGTAATTTTATTTTCCATCAGAATGGAAATATTTAAGTTAGAAATCTATGAATATTCAACAAGTATCCTAATTGTTGAAGATAGTTTTCTACAAGGGGTTCGGAAGAGAGAGGGTGCATATATTAGAACGTAACATGATGTATTATGATTTTGTATGCAGAAGCAAGCGAAAAGGAAGTCATGGTGACATCCCTTTGGTTTCCGCATTTGACGAATCAAACAATGGCAGTGAGGAGGCAATTCTTTCTGATCCTTCGTTGGTCTCTGCAGTTGAAGAATCAGACAGTGAGGAGGCAGTTCCCAGATCAGCGCTGCTAAGGCCTCTGCTTCTGAGTAATCAACTGGCAGCAACCTTGTCAATGAGGTATCTTACAATAGCAATCTGGAGACAGGAAGCATCATATTCACTTTGATTCTTCTCACCCACAAGCAGCAAAGATGAGTGTCACCCCAATCTTAACCATGAACCTCTTGAGACTAGAAGTACATCCAAGCTTGAAAATACAGTCGATCAGCCTTCAAACAACCTTCAACGCACTAATGGAGAGTCCAGTTTCTCTGCCTCAGTGTCTGCAACAGGTCTGATAAGTTACTCTGGGCCAATAGCATATTCTGGCAATGTTTCTCTCAGATCAGATAGCAGCACAACAAGCACACGATCCTTTGCCTTCCCTATGTGATTTACTGGCGAACTACTTGTTTCTTGCTCCTAACTTCTCCTTTTATATCCAATTCATAACTAATTATTAGCTGCTTTGATTTTTTTTTCCCCTCTATGCAGACTGCAGTCTGAAGGAACAGTAGTCCAGTAAGAATGGCAAAAGCTGACCGAAGAAATTACCAGAAACATCGGGGTTGGAAGCAGGGCCTCCTTTGCTGTAGATTCTGAAAAGTTCTATTCAATCCGTAGGTTATACAAATTTATCATTTTCGTTTATCAAGTTATATATATCATCCTCTTCTCTCTCGCATGGCGTGTAATGTGCAGTAGGTTTTAGAGTTTCTTTTTTTTTTGGCCGTAGGTTTTAGAGTTTCATGCTTAGAGTTTTGATCTCATGCATGCAAATCGAGCTATAAGCAATATCTTATAATTTCCATACATCATTATAGTATTTCTTTTTGGTTTTCACTTTCTTGTTCACGATATCAACTTATATCAGATAGAGAGAGTTTATTGTTGATTGTTATTTTCCGACTATATATTGCCTCAACTTTTCCGGTTCCAAGAACAAATTGCATTGTTCATGTGATTTGAAAAATTCTGAAGAAATTTGTTTGGGAAAAGTTTTGTACTAGTTAAAGATTTGATTGACATGAAATTCACCATATTATGTCACATATTTTGCATATGTTGTAAACCCCTGGTGAACATTAAAACATTCCAATTAACATATAAACAAGAAACAATCCATGGCTCCTCAATTAATTATAAAAAGCTATGTACAACTGAGACGTACAGCATTAAAAATCCAAATTTCGTAGTACTACAGATTTAAAGGCAACAAGCAGTTTAAGAGGACACACAACAACCAAGCAATAATAGCAGAGTGAAAAACAGATATGAAAACAAAAGCCATGACCCATTATGAGTTTTAACTTCTGAGTAGCGTATCATCATTAATTCTTGCGCTTCGGCAGAGGCCGAAGACATCGCTAATAGCTGCACCCCCAGTGGACACTGAAGTTGCATTCACATTCTTTACATTGTAGGGTCTGTCCATAGCAAAGCTCACCGCATTCCTCACATCGAGGGCAATTCCAGATGTTTTTGACAAAAGTGAGTGAATGTCGATGACGATAACTGCTGTATTTGCTTCCAAGCTTGGTAAGTGGCAATTTCCCAAGAGCACAGTTGGAATGAAGGGAGTTATCACACTCAGCACAGTAGTAAAACAAGTGATTTAAGCCTCTTTCTTTCTCACATAGATCGCAATAATTCTGAGAAGGATCAGAATCACAAAAATAAGTCAGAGTAAGAGGATGTCTGTCATACTTGAACCAAGCTGTGAGTGGTAGCGTTGCACATTGTATATCTAAAGTGAAATCACAACGCTTCGTACATCTATATGCAAGTGAGTATATTTCTTTGAGACAACCGCTGCACTTCCCTTGATAGTTGTGGGCAAGAAAGAGAGGATGCTCATGACTTGGATGCTTCAAAGTGTCCGATGATAAACTACATTGAATGCCCATCCGAAAGTAACAACTTTCTTCAAGGCATTGGTAGCTAAATCCATTGTAAGGACGATAACAGGTCTCACATCTTCGAATGTAGTCCTCCTTTTTGAGCATAAGCAAATGCTTGTGAAACGGATGTCGTTTTTTTCTAGGCAATTCAGCGCAATTTTTATGGAGAAAAAACTTGCATTGATCACAACTATAAAAAGGAGTTGAGAGAGACCTCACACACCCATCACAACTGTTATCCTCTTTGATCTCACCACTGAAAGTGAGCATTAAATTGTGATCATGGAAGGCATGTTTGATCTCTGTTGCTACCAAATCCTCTCCTGCGCTTATAACATTAGTAATCAAATTTATTGATTCTTCTTGTGCTTCCTTGGACCTCTCATCTTCGTCTTTCAGGATAATTGTTCCATCCCAAATTTCTTTATCAGTAGCACAATTTACATGAGCAATATAATTGCAACCAGAAGTAGGACAATAGTAACTGCCATACCTTGCATCTACTTCGTCGTAACAAATTCTGCACCACCAATTTGCAGATTGATTTTGTTGAAGAGAATATGAATGAGAAATCACATGATGATGTCGAGTTATCATAATGTCACGTGGCAATGAAATGCAATTCTTGTGAACAAGAAGGTCACCCGTAGATGTAAAACAGATATAAGGGCTGTAATCTCCAGTGGTGCCACAAAAATCACAAACAAATGACATTTGTCTTGATATAAGCGTCCATGGGTGGTCATTACTTGCAGCTGTGATGGTCCGTGGAGCAAAAACGTCTCCAGGAGTAAGCCCAATCTTGCAAAGAGAGCAATAATAAAGAAACCCTTTCCATTTTACTTTGCACAAATAGCAACAACATTTGTCTGGATGGATGGGTGGATTTGGAAAGAAAGTAAGAGGATGTATACGGTGGTAATGGTGATTAATCTCAAGAGGTAGCTCAGCACATTCCTTATGAAGATAAAACTTGTAACAATCCAAACAAAGGTAAATTGGACCAGACAATGGTTTCATACATCCAGCGCAATCAGATTTGATTTTCTTTGTATGGTTTTGAATGAAGATCAATGGATGCTTGTGCAAATAATTTGGAAAATTTTCAGCTATGGATGATTGAAGTAAAACACAGTTGACGTCCAGATCGAATGCACAAAGATCACAATGATAAACAAATCCGGAGAAAACACGTCTACAAATATTACATATATATTCACCACTCCGATAAGGTGATTTTGACAAAAAAGTGAGAAGGTGTTGAGGGTGGAAGAGATGATTAATCTTAGGGGCTAACTCTAATTCCGCACAATTCTTATGGAAATAAAACTTACATTCATTGCAGCAGTAGCACGGACAGTCTACGAGTTTCCCACACGCACTGCAACAAGCTCCTCCTTCATTTGCAATACTCTGCTCTGTGTCTTGGATGAGGACCAACGAATGTTGATGGCTGAAATGTTGAAGCTCCATTCTCCCCCTCTTTCCTACTCTCAATGTAGTAATCTTGTCTGAGTGAGCTCTATATGAGAAGAAATTGTTTTCAAAACAAAAGTAAATGATAATGACGATAAAAAAAAATACTCAAGTTGGGTAGGAATGGTTTGATGAAATATTTTCTTTCAAAGGGATTTTGATATACAAATTAGTATTATTGTATATATACTGCACTTCAAGAGTGTTATTTTGTCTTGGGTATTTATTATTTACGTATATAAATAATATCCATTTAAACATATATCATAGATGGAAAGGGGTGTTTTGAAGGATTCATCTGTCAAAGTTTTTTGGATCTTGTCCATATATGTTGGCCTCTCGATGATCCTAGGCCCATCTTCTTGTGGGTTTATTTGAAATAGAACAGGGATTAGGCTTCACGAGAGCAGATGTGAGACCGAGCATTGAGTGCAAACAAATCGGTACAAAATCATAAATGACCCTGAAATTAATGCTAACATTCAATAAAACTTTATGCAACTTGGCCAAATGCCTGACAGGATTTCAATGTTTGTCCAATTCGATTGGCATCGATAGCAAGTTTTTCTACCATATTACAGTGTAATCAATCCATCATAATAACGGACACGATGCATAGGCAATTAGAGGAAATCTGGGATGCACAGGAATATGAGCAAACCCAACTAATAACTAACGGCTAGCTTGGAAATCTGCTTTCAACAAGTACCATGGCTTGTTATTTTATGTCTGAGAGACCTATCAGCAAACCTTGAAGTTCAATCACTGTTAAAATTCAACAAAATATTTAGCTTGAGTTGCATAAGCTGAAAATGCATGGTCTTAGCCTAAGCTAAAACTTTTACATTTTAAAAGTAAAAATAAGACCATTTAAACTAATATCAAGGTCCAAAAAGTAGTGTTTTCGATTCTGGTTCCTGGTAGACCCTTCTTGTCCGTTGTTTTTCATTTCTTCCGTGGATTTACTACACATGCACGTGTAGTGTCTTTGAAAAACGAAAAGCTTCAAACAACAAAAAATAAGATTATTTTACCGTCTAATCTCTGTTTCCAACTAATTGCTACATTTGACTGAGTTGGGTATGGATGTTCTTCTGGTGAGTCACTCGATAAAGTTTGTATACATTCAGTACGTTTTTTGCAGTCTAGTGCCAAATTTGGTATGGACAATAGGAAAGAAGTCTTCACTTATTCAATTTTCATTTTCTCAGAAGACAAACAGAAAGAAGAAACTTTGATATCTACCTAGCCCCTGCGGCATAATAGCACCATAAATAGATGCCAACACACCCGGAAAGTGGCTCATTTAGATTCTGAAGCGTCTATAAACATAGTGTATACTATACACAGACCTTTTTAATCACTTTCTTGATCCCCCACTTGGCAGAAAGAATATACAAAGAATAATTAACATGTATATGAGCTGGCCTGCAACTTCTTAACTAAGAATGGTAAGAATTTTGAATTATTTATCATAATCAAATGATCAAATGTGTTGTTTCTCAATTTATTAATATGCTGTCAAAAGCTCATAAGTTACTAGAGTAAGCAACATACTTGGTGCTTTGATGGAGATTATGTCTTTGGCTTTGTTATAATAAAGCAAAACCAAGGGTCCTATCTTGCTTGTTGACAAAAACCCAACAGAAATGGTGTGAAGCCTCTTAAAAAGGGAGTATAAGTTTTAGTTTTCCATGTAAGTGTTTTGGAACTCTGCATTTTGTGCTTTGTGTCTGTTCTTTCTGTCAGTTTCTCTCCCTCTCTTTCCTCTTTGTCTATGGGGCTTTGGTTGATATAAAAACAACCCACACTAAGAAAATTACGAAGCTTTAGTCATACAAAAAGAATCTTCAGAGAACTGAAGAGATATGGAGCTGTTAGTCTTCATTGCTGTGCTTTGTTTTAGCTTCTTTGCATTGCAAAAACCTTGCACTTCCCTGCAAATCCAGCTGCAATCATCAAATGAAGAAGGTAAACTATATTTAGAGGTCTCTTTGTCCCTTTTCTCTGTCTCTCTTTTTCATTTTTAAATGAGTCTAAGTGCTTTATGATCATGAGCAGCAAGAGGAGTTCATCCTTCTCCCCACACACTGCCAAGGAAGCTTAGATTCACTGAGGAAATAGCAGTAAGAATCTATCCGGAAAAGATAGTCTTTAGTATTACAAAATTACCAGCTTGTTCTTAGACTCATATGCCTTCCATTTCTAAAACAGGTTAAAGGAAATGAAGCTCAACAATCAATTTCAAACACCAAGCTGAAGGAAGATATGTCAGGTGTCTTTATACACATCCAAGACTTTATTAAGCTCCATTTTCTAGTCAAAGTGCTGAACCATATGTCCATATTCATTCTTAGTCGAAGTAGGAGTGTCTAGCATATCAGTAATGAAACAAATAGCATCAAGAATTGCTTTGACATGACTAAGTATTCCTCCATTACTTATTATTCCTTATATTTTCCAAAGCCAGCTCTTGATCAATTGACATGCAAACCATCACACAGAACCCTTTGAC
Source organism: Heritiera littoralis (assembly GCA_031772115.1). Classification (NCBI taxonomy): domain Eukaryota; kingdom Viridiplantae; phylum Streptophyta; class Magnoliopsida; order Malvales; family Malvaceae; genus Heritiera; species Heritiera littoralis. The sequence continues at coordinate 11,120,965 of JAPDPK010000008.1, read as the reverse complement.
TTGAAACTCAAAACTGCTGCCAACAACACTTTACAGAGTGGTTAAAAAAAGCTGTCTCGTGAGAGTTGAGTTCGATCCTAAGCAACCCCAACTCCGTACCCAAGTTGTCAAAAGGAAAAAACTTAATACTGCCAAAATTTCCTCACTTAAACCTATATTCTTTATTTTTATCTGCTTATAGTTTACTGCAGTTCTTTACTTTATTATCATTTACAAAAAAATTGCATACAGAATTGAAAGTTCTGCAAATTTGGGTGTGTAAGGATTTTATTTTACCTATCATATATTTCATTATGATTGATAGTAGAGATTAAAAAGTGAGAATACATTGGACAGGCAAAGCATACCAGAAAGAGGAAGCAAGAATGCATGGAAGTCGAGGCACGAGGCAAGAATGGGTGGAGGAAGGGCACGATATTTCACAATATTTCACAACGGATTATTCCCATGTAAGAAGACGAAGTCCCATACATAACAAGTCATTGCCGGTTGGTCCTTGAAACCTGGCGGAGAGGATAGTTTCTGCAGCGAGCCTGCTGCTTTCAGTCCCCAAGAGTACTGATGCTCTTGTAATTGGGAAATAAGGAACGTGTCTGCTTCTTCTGTTTCTGTTTATGGCCGACATGTTGCTTGTTACAGCATACTAGGCTAGGGAGTTTGAGTTTCTCTGTCGACTTTTTCCTGGTAGTCAAACGGGGGCTACAATCCCCAACAACCCTAACGTGCTTGCGCATATTACTAGCATTACCGGCTCGGTTACAGTAAATAAGCTGGTTTGTAACGTATTGTCTGGTCTTCAACCAGGCTCTCTAGCTGTTTATCGAGTGAAGAAGATTAATGGCAGCAAAGGGAAACTCCCTGTTTATCGTTTTGACTGTTCAACACACTCTGAGAGTCTGAGCATGCTTGGTTGGGAAGGCAATCAGTGCGGCTCTCACCGCAATGAGCCGGTCGATGGTGTGCAAGTTGGAGTTTTTCAATTGTCCCGTTGGATTAATCTCACCGGTAGATTTAAATCCAGTAGTTCTTATTCATATTCCATGTTTATTTTGTATCGAATTGTATTTGTGTAATATAAAATTATTATTATGTTAAAAATTTGAACTGTTAAAACACATAATATTTTTTTTAATTTTATCGGATTCATATATAATTTTTGTCAAATTTAAATTTGTGTGATTCATTTTTTTGTATTACTTTCCTAACGTGACTTCCTACCTTGTATCTAAGATTTCCAATTTAGACAAAACACATAATGCATGGTGATATACTTTGACATATGTGGCCAAAATTAGGATTTTATTTTTCATGAAAATGACATAATTTGAAAGTTATGAAATTTTACGTGACATTTATAACTAAGGATAATTATTCTATATATCATCAGTAGAGTTTAATTACTCCACAAATGAGATTAGAATCATAACACATGTTTTATTTTATTTATTTTTTATTTTTTTAATATTTTTATAAGACATGTATCATGATTCTAACAAGTTTGTGGAATAAAAAACTCCACTAGTAGTGTATGAAATAATTATCCTATAATTAAAATGATTAAAATAGGAGTCTTGAAGCCATTAATTATTATATTTATGACTAAAGTTATAAAGCAATGGAAGATTAAAAAAATGCTTATGTACAAATATATTATTTCTTGAAAGGTATTCTTGTGTCACATTTGTAATTTTTCAAGAGAAATAAAATGTGATGTTGAAATAAATTTATTTTCAATAAATTCTCATGTATTTTCAATTTTTCCCTCATTTTTTTAATTTGTAATTGATTTCCTTATCACTAAAACTTTCAATAAATTCATCTCAAAGTTAATATATAATTGAAGAAAAAAAATAAGTTTTAAATATTTAAAATTTAATTAGAATTTAATTTGATAATAATTAAAAATGGTTTTCATTATTTAATAATTAAAATAAAGTTTTGAGTACAAAAAAATGAAAAAATAAATAAATAGAGAAATAAATAATTAATAATTTATAAAGAATATATATATATATGTAACTTAAAATTAACATAATAAATCACATCTTAAGGAGTCAAATGTTTTTTAAACCAAAGGGGATAAATATAAATTTTTTCCAAATAAGAAACCTGAACTGACACGACGCCGTTGCTTGCTTAACACTCCGAAAAATAATCTAAAAGCAAGAAAACAAAATTACTTAAGCAGCAGAGAAGATCGAAGAATCAAATCCCCTTAGATCCCAAAATGGAAGATTTCTGGAAGCGAGCAAAATCCTTCGCAGAAGAAGCGGCGAAGAAATCGCAAACCCTAACAGCGCCAAGCAATATTGCCGATCTAGTTGCCGAAACCGCCAAGAAATCGAAGGAGCTTGCTCTGGAAGCCACCAAGAAAGCCGATGAGCTCAAAACCGCCGCTCTCAAACAAGCTGATCAAATCCAAATCCAAAGCCTCTCCAAGTCCATTTCCGATATCATCCCTCCTCAACTCTCCTCCCTCTCCATTACCTCCTCCGCCTCCACTTCCTCCGATCCTCCACCAATCTCTGAGTCGGAGCTCCGGAAGTTTGGTCTCACTGATGATTTGAGAGTCTTTGTCAGAGGTTTTACTTCTAGTACTTTCCAGAACTTCCCTTCTGTCCAAGGTAATGTTTTTATTTAATTTCATTGCCTTGTTCTTTTTTTTTTCTTTAATCAATTCTTAAACTTTTAGATTTTTGAGTAGATGAACCGGAGCCGTCTGATGCGACGACTACGGGGTCCAATGTACGTAAGGATCTGAGTGAATGGCAAGAGAGGCATGCTACTCTTGTTCTTACTACTGTTAAGGTAAAAAAAAATTATTTTTCAACCTAGATTTAATAGTTTTAAGGCTATGTCTGGCATTTTATTGTAGTTGTCTTTGCTACCAATGGCTGAATTTGGCCGGAAAGGCAATGCTAAACAAACCAAAAATTTGTGGTAAAATATTTCGATTGAGATGAGTTTTCCCTCAGCCACAACTCTTTTATCATTGTAATTTGCAGTTTTGAATCCAAGAACCCAAACTAGAGTTAAGTATACTATAAGAAATACAGGAAGCATTTCAGGTTTTATAATTTTAATAATTGATCTGTGTAAAACATATGATTCTTATGCAGGAAATCAAGAAACTAAGATATGAACTCTGTCCACGCGTGATGAAAGAAAGAAAATTTTGGAGGATATATTTCACTCTTGTTAGCACTCATGTTGCTCCGTAAGTAATTTATTATTATTGTAATAATGATAATTTGGGGTTCGCAATCAGATTCTTATTTTGATTTAAGGTATTTATATTTTTAGTTATGAGAAGCAGTATATGGAGGAAGTTAAACAGAGGGAGGACGTTAAAGATGATAAATCAAAGCAAACACCTGTTGTTAAGACAGAAGAGCTGGAAAGTGGTCTGAAAAGTAAAACTTCGAATGCATCTGCTGAGCAAGATTTGGATACATTCTTGTTGGGAGATTTTGAAGATAGTGATGGGGGTGGAGGTATATTCATAGAAATTCTTGTTTTGATTGCGGATTTTTAACATCTTAATTTGTTTATTGTTTCCTGCTCTTTTAACATTTTGAATTGCTTGCTTTTGAAGTAACTTAATGGCTTTAACTTTTATGTTGATGACTTCATTCTCAATTATATGGCCAAAAGGGTGCTATTACCAAGAGTCATATTAAACTTTAAAGCCTGATCATGCATTGTGTAGCCTAACTTACTATGGCCGATTCAGTGTTATATGTTGATCTTGTTAGAGGTGTTTATGTCCATGTTAAGACATGCAATACTGGTAACTTAATGAAGATATTATTGCAAGAATGTGGCAAGCTTCATTGTTCATAGAAAACCATTGCAAATTAATTGGACGCAGACAACAAGTTTTTCTATTTTGCATTTTTTAAAAATGTTTTTTGTACTATCAATTTGTTAATTATTTGCACATCTTTCAGATGATGGTGATGGTGATGCAGACGCTGATGGAAGCTTCGGTGATGACTTTGATAAGATCGAAAATTCTGTAAGCTTGTCCTTCCTGTTGCATCCTTTATAACATAAGTTTGCATCGTTCATTGATGTTTGTTCCAAGGTTATTCATTCTTTGAATTGGTTTCAAACATTATGGACCCGTACAGGATGTTGAAGATGAGAAGAAGAATGCAGCGGAAACTAAAGCTTAGAATTGCAGTCGGAGGAAAAACACATTGGAGTAAAACTCATAAGTTTTCTGCTATGGGGAGTAAAAGATGGCAGAAGGGATAGCAGAAGCAGTTGCGGATCTCAAAATTTGATCGGTGTTTGGGGTTTGGTACTGTGATGTAGTTTGCTTTGTTCAAGTGATATGATTTGCTATTCGTTTATTTGTTTAACGCTATAAACAATTGCAGGTTCTGATACCTGTTTGCCTGGGAATGAGGGGAAGGCTAGAACACCATTATTTGCCTTGTACAGAGAATCTCATTCTAGTAATCAATTTGTTCTTGTTAATGCTTCTGAATCTTGAATTTTGTTCATACCATGTCTAAACGTAGAATATTTCAATCTCTTATTCCTGTGGAAATGTGGGAGGTGAATGAAGCTCATCGAAACAGCCTATGCATTCATAGTACCAACTTGTAATATGTTGGAAGTCTCGGAGGAAACATTTATAAATATCAATTTTATAATTTTTGTGTCAGTTTTTACCTCGTGCGCGTTTAAAATTTTCAGTGCACTCGTGATTTTCTATTTTAATCTTACAGCCAAAGGAGATGATTGACATGTATGGAAGATAAGATTGAATGCGAATTTAATGTCATTAAACGAAAATATAGATGTCTTAAAAAAATAAAAAATATTACGTTTAATACGCTAAATTTAATATTTTGATTGTGTGTGTGTATATATATATAAAATTTTCTTAGATTACAATAAGATAAAAAAATTGACGTTACCGTAAATTTTTCGAAATACAACTAAACTCATTGAATTAAAATGAAAATTGCAATTTTTACATGCAGAAATAATGCTAGTATATGTACGACATAAAAAACCATCTAAACCGTCTGGCTGATAATCATTTCTTTGATCAGCTGGTTAATTGTTGCTAGTAAAATAAATAAACACCTACTGGAAGTGGCTGCTCTTCAGCTCTTCGAACCCACGCGGCCATGTCTCTTCTCTCCCGTTTACTGCTCTTCAACACTTCACTCAAAACGCCTTCTTTCTCCCTTTCTTTCGCCTTAATCCCCTCCCTGTCCTCTTCATCTTCCTCTTTCTCTTCAAAATGCAGGGCAGAGCCAATCTCAGTCCCTTCTCAACTCCCTCCAGTTCCCAAAACAGTTCCCTTCACGGTCTCCCTCCACGGTCATTCGTGGCAAGATCCTTACCATTGGATGCGCGACATCAACGACCCTGATTTCTTAAACTACCTCCACCAAGAAAACTCATATGCTCAAGCTTTCATGGCTGACACTCAAACCCTGCAACGAACTCTGGTCACTGAGATGAAAAACCGGATGCCCGACAAGGTTTCCACCCCTGTTGAACTTTTTGGACCCTGGTTTGTGCTTTTTAATATGACCCTTTTCATGGTTTTAGCTAAGTTTCAGTTATTGTGTATGAAATTTTTTATCTTTCCTTGACATTTGTGATTATGTTATGTGTATTCTTTGGGTTTATGCTAGTATTTCAGATTTGGGTTTTCATTAAGTGATTCAATCTTAAAGTTATTTGCTTTAGATGGTGTCAGTTTTATGAATTGGTTGGATGTTTGCTTATTGTTGATGTAGAAAAGAGTGTCATCTAATGTTGACTATTTGGATATCGTAGCTTACATTTGCAGCATAATATTTTACAGGTTTGCTTTTGTTTAGTTGAAATAGTCTATTTTTTTTGTTTTGGTGGTGGAGAAATGAATTGTGTCTTTACTGACATCTTATGCAGGCTGTACTACGAGTACATACCGGAAGGGAAGGAATACCCAGTTTTTTGCAGAAGGCCGGAAACTGAGAGACATGGTTGGGCGGAAAGGCTTCTCATCTATGCAAAAGCTGGGTTTGGAAGGGAGGAAATATTGCTTGACTGGAATGAAATTGCTGAAAAACATGGCAAGCTTCTTTAAAGTGCTTTTTTCTACTTTTATTTTCTCTTGTATATATATTGTATGGAGATGTCCGGTCATGGGTATATTATGCTATGTCAGCTTAAAACTGTAATGCTTCCTTTTCAAAAGGTATTTTGGCTTTCAAGTATTGGAAAATATATTATCTTTTAGAGTTAGAACTTCTTGAAAGAAAAGAAGAGCAAAAACTGAATTATTCAAAACAGAAATGAAGGTATAATTCTGATAATGTGTCCACGATATGGGTCTCAAAACAAGGCTCCAAAGTTTAGTAACCTCAGCTATTGCTGCACAGCATTGATAAATGAATAAAATTAAAATAATTTCCTTTAAGTTGTGGGTGATGTTATTATGTCATCTGTGCAGGTTATGTGCACGTAGGCCAGTGTCGAATTTCACCAGATCATAATTTTTTGGCATACACACTTGATGCTTCTGGCAGTGAACAGTTCATGCTTCAAATTAAGGACCTCAGAAATGGATGTCTCGTTCCATGGGCACCAGTTGATAGAGTTGTTAGCTTGGCATGGGCTCAAGATTGCCGAACTTTGTTCTACACAGTCACAGATGAGAATCAACGACCCTACAGGCATACTTCTTCACTGCGTTGCCCAGTATTTTTCTTATAGATTGAAATGTTTTCCAACAAGTCTCTAGATTTTGCAGGGTTCTTTGCACAAAACTAGGATCGGGCGATACAGATGATGCCTTGATATTTAGTGAAAGTGATTCTAGTTATTGTGTGGACATAACAAGTACAAAAGATGGGAAGTTTATAACCGTGAATTCAAATTCAAGGAGTTCATCTGAGGAAGGCATTTACCTTTTCATTACCTTGTCTTTTCCCATGCTTAGATTATAATTGTCCCTTATGCCAATCTAAAATCCCATTGCGTTATTACAGGTTTATGTGGTTGATGCTACTGATCCATTGAGTGGCTTGCAAAGAGTACACGAGCGTGTTTCAGGTGTACAGTATTTTTTGGAACATCATTTTGGTTTCTTTTACATTCTTACAAATGCTCCTATGAAAGAAAATATGAAGTGTTCCAGTGAAGGCTTTTATTTAGCTAGATGTCGAGTTGGAGATATCCAGTCAACCACTTGGCAGGTTTGGTTTGGTTTGGTTTGCTTTTCTATTTATATCTAGAGAAGTGTATGCCTGATTTTCCTTTTTGCTTTTCATCTTTCCAACTGAAGCCTCCGTTCACATGATCCTCTATTGCACTTATTAATACATTTCTATATGAATATTTTCCAGAATATTTTCTATGCAAGTAAAGATACCAGTTTACAAGATATGGACATTTTTTATGGACATTTGGTGCTTTCTCTCAATAAGAAGGGCTGTCCTATGATTTGCTCTATTGATTTGCCTATCAATGTTGATTGTAAGGTATTGTAGTTTCTGCTTTTCTCTTCTTTTCTGCCCGTAGAATTATGAAATAAATGCACAAGATGAATTTTTTCTTGTTGTTTTCAAGTTTCCTGTTCTGTGCTTTATGGCAGGAAATTTGTTGTACATATTTTTCTTCTTTTAGCAGAGAAACATAGTTTCCCTCCTTCTCCTTAAGCAGTAAATTAGGTTGTGCCAAGGAAATGCTTTTAAATTTTGGGCTTATATTTACACTTTTTTCACATATAGTTGCAGATTTTAATTAGGTATGGTTTGATCTTGTCATTTTGCACCTGCAAGTATGAGAAAAGAATTAAGTATTAGTCAAAGCATATCAAAGAGAACTGGAAAAAAAATTAGTGCTTGAAAGTTTTCCAGATAATAAATTTTAACATCGTTAATATCTGGATTTGCTTGTGATAATCACTATAATAACAGTTCCAGTTTTAGCATTTAGCCATGGGGTAATTGGTTTTATAATTATATCCTGTTATTTCTGTTGCTCTGATCTTTTTGTATCTGCCTACTTACCTGAGTGTTGATGTTTACATAATTGATTTTAAGCATGTTTTAACATATGCCCTCAAATTAGAGATAATGAGGTCTAGTGTAATCACTAATCAAACTACTCAACTTAGGGAGTATTTTGTTCTACTAATGCCTGTGCTCACTTTGTTGTGTTTTGAATCTGATTGCCTATTCTATTTCTGGCATTGGTGTTTATCGTTGATAAGTACATTCTAGCTCCTAAAAGGAGCAGATCCCGATAACAATGACGAACCTAAACGTCACCATTTAGTTGGTTTCTACATATACTATTGTCATTGTACTAATTTTCAATTTGGCATGAGTTATTCTGCAGCCTCAAATGAGGATTGAAGATCTTGATCCATGGTTTTTCCCTATGCCCTCAAATTCATGTAGCATCCAACCAGGTTCAAACCTTGACTTCAAGAACTCAGTATACAGAGTGGTGCTGTCCTCTCCAGTGGTAATTTCTTGTGAGCTTGTCAGTTAATAGTTACTTTTACATATCTTGATGTTGTATAATTTTTAACAGTTTTCTCTCTCTTTCTGTTTTATACTTAACTCGTGTCTCTATCCTCATCCCTTTTTCCATTCATTACCAGTGCAAAGCATAGATAAATAACCTTTCCAGTTCTATTTCTGGTTTTGTAATATATAGAGAAGATAAAGCATAACAAAGCTCTTGCAATGCTGATGAGCATAGACAATCTGCCTTTTTCCAGTAGAGAACAAATAGTTACTATCATCTGTGCAGCCTCTGTATGCTCATATCAAAAGACTTAAGACTCTATCAAAACCTTGCACCTTTTTAGGTCAACTAAAAAGGACTAATTATTGAAGTGAGTTATGGACTCTCAAATTTTTTGTAGGTATTGCATTTGTTAATGAAAGCCTTTAACTAACTATATTGTTTAAGTTTCTCAGCTGAGTGAGAACTTTGGAATTGCAATTGCTTGATGTGTTCTTTGCTGATTTTAGTTACTTGAAGAAGTATGTTTATCTTGAATTGGTTGCCCCTATATTTATTTAACCTGTCTTTTGGCATCTGTAGATGCCCGATGTTATTGTTGACTATGAGATGTCAAGACGGATTTTCTCAATTGTCCAACAAGAGCAGGTACTTGGTGTTTCTAGTAATTCTAGATCATGTTCTTTAGGATATGAATCAGATACCCAGCAACATCTTGACAGTGAAAAGGATGAAAACGACCAATGTAGTGAATTGCAAAGATGGAAGGACTTTTCTGATACTTATTGTTGTGAAAGAAAGGAAGTTATTTCCCATGATGGTGTCAGGGTTCCTCTGACCATATTGTACTCTCAAAAAGAGTGGAAGAGTGGTCAGTCTCCTGGAATCTTACAAGGTTATGGAGCATATGGGGAAGTTCTTGATAAAAGTTGGTGTGTGGACCGTCTAAGTTTACTTGATCGTGGATGGCTGATGGCTTTTGCTGATGTAAGGTTGGTTTATGATTTATTCTTTTTTGTCAAATTTGTTATTGGCATCCTTTTTTCTTAAGTAAGAATACATCATTTAAAATTAATTTGTAAAATTAGTTGTCAAATTGCTGCGTTCATTATTGAGTTTGAATTGTTTTGACCTTATTTTCATATTTGATGTTATTCTAAATGTTCAAAATACACCTTCTATTATTTTGTACATAAGCATGTGGATGTTAAGACGGGTAAAAAAAATGCAACAAGATGTTTCGCTTGTATTTTATTCTTTTTAAGGGATTATTTGTAGAAATTATAAATTATTTTTGCACGTGATCATTTTATGTAGAAATTCTTATAATAGGTTATAAATTTTGATTTAACTAATTCTTCGATTTCATTTTTCTCTTTCTCTTCTCAATTATTTGTTTCTCCCATTGATTCTTATCTATTCTCCGTAAGTACTTGTTGACATTCCTGGTATTGTGTTGCACCAAGACTTTGGTCTTGATTGTAATTCATGTTCAGAAAAAATTCAAAGAATTAGCTGAAATATATGCTGGTTTATTACAGTCTCGGACAGTTTTATTTTTTGTTATTTCAAATATTCTACCTGTTTACTGAACAGGGGTGGTGGTGGTGGTGGTGGTGATTCTTCATGGCATAAATCTGGCAGTGGTTTGTTCAAACAGAATTCTATATATGACTTTGTATCATGTGCCAAGTACCTAATTGAGGAGGGCTATGTGCATAGAGGTCAGCTGAGTGCCATTGGAGTTAGTGCTGGGTGTCTTCTGATAGGGGCAGCTCTCAATATGTACCCTGACCTTTTTCGTGCTGCAATTTTGAAGGTTAGCCTTATTAGAAGAACACCTGTCACTTACTGGTATATTGGATTATATTAAAATATTTTGGTTTTACTCTCTCTTGTTTAATTACTGTAGAATTCAGAAGTTTCATACTCGAGTGCTAATAAACCTTTGGATGGTAAATGGAGATTAATTTTTTCTTTTTGGCCATTGAAGATTAAATGTTTTTTTCTCACTTTCTTGCTAATGGAATTGGAAAACTTGTGAAGAAACTAGTGTCATCTAACATTAGAAAACTGTGTCTAGAAAAGAGAACCACTTGTTTGATGGGGTGTGTTGGTTTAACTACTTTCACCCTTTTCTTCTCTCTTCTCTAATCTATGTGAAAGAGAACTAGTACGTATTCTTTCACTTTATCTTTATTCTGTAACGCTAGATGACACTAGCTTCTTCACAATTTTTCCAATTTGATTAGCAAGAACTTTAGATGACACTAGCTTCTTAACAATTTTTCCAATTTGACTAGCGAGAAATTACTTCCCCTTTTTTTTCATTAGACTGTCATAATAGAGATTTTGTTAATATTTCTAACAGGTACCCTTTCTCGATATATTGAACTCATTGCTGGATCCTCGTTTGCCTCTCACTATATTGGACTATGAAGAATTTGGGAATCCCCAGATAAAATCTCAATTTGAATCTATTTTAAGATGTTCTCCCTATGAAAACATTCCTCATGGTGGTTGCCACCCTTCAGTTCTTGTTACAGCATCATTTAACGACTCAAGGTAATCCACTTTCTCCATTTCCGTGTTTCATTTATATTTGCATGAATGCTTGCTTCCAGACCTGTGTTGTTGATTTCGTTTTTTTTAACGTCATCTGAAAACTTGCATAACAATTTGCTTCTTTTTAACTAATCCTGGTTACGTTTTGTCACCATTCCAAGGGTTGGAGTTTGGGAAGCTGCCAAATGGGTGGCCAAAGTACGAGATAGTGCATGTTCTCTTTGTTCTCGTTCTGTCATTCTGAAGACGAATATGACTGGAGGACATTTTGGTGAAGGTGGCCGCTATATTCAGTGTGAGGAAATAGCTTATGAATACGCTTTTCTGGTGAAAGCTATGGGGATTCACATTAATTAGCAAATAAACTTGGCTCTTATCAAAGGTTTTTAACTAACAGGGAAAAGAAAACATTAAGCAGAGAGATTTCTTTCATTTAATCTTTGCATGGGTGATTGATGCTTCTGTTTGTTGAAGGACACAAGATTGCTATTCGGGCAGTGATCTTTATGATGAGTTTGGATTCTGTGCAAATTTTAGAACACTTCTGAGCTGCCTCCTTTTGCAGTTACCTGCTTTGTTACGCTGTAGACAGACTTGATGCATCTATAGATGAGTTGAATTTTGAACTTTGTGCCCGAAAGCCTGAAGGTGCGCTATAGCATACCTGGGTTCACTCTGGGTTAATCCTTTTTGTTTTTTTGACATGATTTTAAACAACTGGCAGAATTGCTTCGTTGCATTTCAAAAAACATGTCTGAATCTGATCATTGTCTCTATAATAAAGCAAAACTACTCTGGTAGTGTTATTAATACTTGCTTTGCCCGTGTTTGCCAATGTACTGGATTCTGCTAATTGAACTGTTCTTGGCTTCGTTCGATAACATTTGTCTGTCACACCGAGCTGCCATGAATGAGCAGAATCCAGAAAGCATTACTATATATAGGAAGAAACTGCAGAAGGAAGTGAAAGTTAAAACAGTTTTTAAATACTTTCCTAAGGGGAGAGATGAAATGGAGTAAATGTTCCAGCTTCTAACCGTACAGGGCTGTTAACTTGATTGTGTTTAGGTTTCTCTCAGGTCTTTGATGTCCAAAATAATGGTATCAAGTGAATGCTAACTGCACTGATCCATGTCGTTTGTAACTGATCCCTAGGTTGGTGTTTTTTAGGGATACAATGAAGAACACGGCTGTAAAAGTTTTGTTTTTGTAATTTGGAGGTCATGAATATAAATGGAAACAATTTCTTTATTAATTTAAAAAAAAAGTTACGTATACATGAACTTTTTCGGATCTCGATGTGGAAGTATTGTGTGTGTGTGTGTTTTTTTTTTTTGGATTTTTGACAAAGGCAAAAGCCTTTGGTTTGAGGATAGAAAAATGCAGAGATTGAAACTTAAAGGCTTAATAACCAAATAAGCCCTCAACTTTTAGCCCAAAATGGAATTCAGCCTTTAACGTTTTATCGCATGAAATTCAGTCCATAAACTTTTATTTCAGTGGAAATAAACCCTTAATTTTTTACAATTATGCAATTAAGTCAAAATCTGTTAAATGATATTAACTGCCGTTAGTTTTGCATACGTGGCAGCTGACGTGGATAGCTTAGTTAGCTGCCACGTGGCATGCCACGTATGCAAAACTAACGGCAGTTAGTTCATTTAACAGATTTGGTCTATTTCCACCGAAATAAAAGTTTATGGACTGAATTTCATGCAATAAAACGTTGAGGGCTGAATTCTATTTTGAGATAAAGGTTGAGGGTTTATTTGGCTATTAAGCCAAACTTAAATTTTAAATTTGTAGAATTCTCACATTTTAAGAATGAAAACATGATCATTTAAGTTTAATATTCAAGGTTAACTTGGTGTTCCTTTATTCGGGAGAAACTTCTCTTTCAACATGCGAGTTGGAACAGGCCTCCATAGAAGAGTGAAAAGAGAAAATTTTTAAAATTGAAAAATGATGAAATCTTTGGACAAGCACAGATTCTTCATTTGGCTATCATTTACTCCATAAGCAAGCTCAATTCCTTGGTTTCCACAAGCCTCAGATAATAACTTATTGAATTTGCATGAAATTTATCTAGTAATTCAAGTTTTTGTATCATCCCAATTTAATGTCAAATTGCGTAAAATACTAAAATTATTATGTCATAATTCATGCCGACTTATTAAAGACCAAATTGATTGACCAAATCAATATTTCAACTTTTGTCGAAATTATAACCGGTGTCATTTTTCAATCTTGCGATTTTGTAAATATCTTGCGTCATTTCGGTACTATATTCAAATTGGGGAAAAAGCATGGCTCATATTATTATCATAACTCTGCATGATTTTCTTGTTATTGATCTTCAACATCATTGTGAGTAAATAATATTATTATACCTTCTTTTCAATCTTAAATGTCCCATGGTCATTTTTTTGATAGTTACGCAAACACAATAAATCTATTCATCTGAAATTAATAATTTCCATCAATTAACTTCATCAGCTTAAATTGTCCTACATCATTATCATTTTCATATGTTTATAAATATATATTTGTATTTTTCATCGAATAATTAGTATGAAATATTATAAATACAGATAGTAAATAACATAAATGCTATAATTAAATACTGCTTGCAAATTGCGAAAATGAAATATAATAAGTATTAAATAAAAAAGGGAAAAAAAGCATACGTGCAATGGATTGATGTATTTTCTTTTATTGCAGTTAGATCGAATTTATTAAAGTAATGGACAACATAAGATCGATTATGCTACAAAGGAATTGAGAAAGAAAAACAGATTCCTCTTGCCTAGGAAAATCATGGTGTTAATTATGACTTTTTAATGTATGACTATTAGAACTTTCCCAGCAAGAAAGAAAGAACGAATCCCTTTAAAACCGCAAAAGTCACTCTTTGCATGGAAAACCAGCTTTCCGGCGGTATCATTCCCGGGAAGCTGCTGCTAAGAACGAAACATATGCCTTGTATTCAAGCTCCTGAAAGCCACTGATAAGTTGCTCCAATGAATCTCATGAGGTAATTTATTTGTTCTTTTAAAAACAATTTGTTCTTTTGGATGATAAGTAACAGTTCTTTTTCTTGTTATAGAGAACTAAAAAAACTTAGGATGGGTTTCCCTCGGGAAAGTTTTGAGGAGACAGAATGTGGAGAGGTGAAGGAGAAACCAGATTACAGTAAGATGAGGTTGAAGTATGTCAGCATGGTTAAGGCTGAAAAATTGAAGAGCTTAATCCTTGCACGGATTAGAGTGGCTCGACTGAAATTGTGGATGGCTAGAGCTCTATGTACGATGCTGCTTTGGGCTATTGTCATGCAGTTAAAATCACTGAGAGAAGTTGTTTCATCACCATGGACCCCAAAATCTACCTTTTCTTATCCTGTTCTTCCTAAAAGTAAGTAGTAATTTTTTCTTGTATATACAAGTTTTGAAGTCAGTCATTTTTTTTTCTTGATGATTGTAAGTGGCGTTTAAGGTTGCTTTTGTTTGAATCCAAAGCTTACTGAAGTTGGTTTAATTTAGTTTTCTTTTCTGTTGATTATTTTGGTGTTGAATGAGGTCATTTAACTTCCTTAAAGGAAGGACTTGGTTGTATACAGTTGTCTGCATATATTGAACTGGCTATGGCCTCAACTTCTCAGATTACCAAGAAAAAGAAAATTGGCTAAGGGTATTTTCAAGTTCAAAAATATCCTTTCTCAGAAATTATCAGATTGATAAATTTAGTTTAAGCTGGATAGATTAGTACATAAATTAAGCTATATATAAAGAGTTACTTAAGTCTTCATTTTTCTGGACAAGTTACTGAAGAAAAGAATATGAAAACAATGGAACATTTAATAGGCAGAAATTCTTCTTGTTCTTCACAATCTTCCATCCTGCCAAATTAGTCTATGACTATATAAAATTTTCAGGGGACTATATAAAATTTTCAGGGGTCTATGAAAACAATGGTTATCTGATGGTTTCTTCCAATGGAGGATTGAATCAAATGCGATCCGGTGTAAGTAATTAACTTGCCTGTTATCATTCTTCTTCTTTGTCTTAAATTACCATGTATAAGTGTTTGATTTAATTGATCATCCTGATTAATTTAACTTTGTTTTTCTCTTGTATGTTTATGCAGATCAGTGACATGGTTACAGTTGCCAGATTCTTAAACGTCACCCTCATAGTTCCTGAACTAGATTATACATCGTTTTGGAATGATCACAGGTAGCTCATTGAAGTAAACTATGAATCTGTTGTTTGATCAATGATCAAATTTCTGAAGAAATTTCATTTCTTGCCATGGCAGCCAGTTTGCAGACATATTCGATGTGGAATACTTCATTGCATCACTGAGAGATCAAGTTCGGATATTGAAAGAGCTTCCTCCTGCGCAGAAAGAAAAGACAGCTGAATCACTCTTCTCAATGCCACCAATCAGCTGGTCTGACATGACATATTACTACGACGTGGTAAGCTTCTGCTAAATCTTGCTTCAGTTCTGTCCAAGCTTATCTTTCAAACTGTTAGAATATCAGTCTAATTATGTAACTATGATTACACAGATTCTTCCTCGGATACAAACATACAAAGTGGTGCATTTCCAGAAGACAGATGCCAGGCTTGCTAACAATGGGCTTCCTGACGAGGTCCAAAGGTTGCGTTGCCGAGTGAATTATGACGCTCTCAGGTTTGCTCCTCCCATACAAGCGTTGGCCGAGAAGATTGTTAGGATTCTAAGAGAAAAAGGGCCCTTCCTAGTTCTTCATCTCCGATATGAAATGGATATGATTGCTTTCTCTGGTTGCAATGAAGGTTGCAATGAACAAGAGATTGACGAGTTAACAAAAATGAGGTAATATGTAATACCAATGTAGAGACTTGAACCCATATTACTTGTGAAGCAACTTCTGTGAGATAAAACTGTGAGACTTCAGCTTAGAGCGGATAATATCTCGCAGGTTAAGTGTAGGTCTCCACAACTAATTAAATGGATTCATTTGTTTATAATATCGTTAATCTTATGATATCGTTGTTACAAACTTGCAATGTTACCAGATATGCATATCCATGGTGGAAAGAAAAGAAAATACATTCGGTGCAGAAAAGGCTAGCAGGATTGTGCCCATTAACTCCAGAGGAAACAGCTCTAACATTGCAGGCATTGGGAATTGATCGCAATATCCAAGTCTACATAGCCGCTGGAGATATATATGGAGGAGAAAGGAGATTGGCAACTCTTAGAGCAGCTTATCCGAACTTGGTTAAATTACTTTATTTTCCTTGAAGAATAAACAAATGGTTTTATTTTATATACTCATTGATTGGTATTCGTCAAACAGGTGAAGAAGGAAACTTTACTACCACCATCAGATCTCGATCCTTTCAGGAACCATTCAAACCAGATGGCTGCACTGGATTATTACGCAGCAGTGGAAAGTGATATTTTCATTCCAACAAATGGTGGAAACATGGCCAAAGTCGTTGAAGGCCATAGACGGTATATATTGGTTTCCTATACCTGGTATGAATGGTATTCAATATTGTATAAGATTGCTATTGTTTTAAGAGAAATCTAATCCTTTTCAGATATTTGGGGTTCAAGAAAACAATTCTCTTGGACAGAAAGGCCATAGTCGATTTGGTCGATCTGTACAGAGCTGGATCAATATGCTGGGAAGAATTCTCATCAGAAATGAAAGAAGCTCATGCAGATCGGATGGGAAGTCCTGCTAAGAGATTAGTGATTCCTAGGAAGCCCAAGGAAGAAGATTACTTCTATACAAACCCAGAAGAATGCTTGCCAAGAGCTGATGAATCAGATAATCAGCAACAAGACGCTGAAGATGAACCATGAGATTGATGGCTATGCCAAGGAATTAATGACTTTCTTGCTGCTGTGTCTTGTCAAGATTTGGGATAAAAAGATTGGAAATTAACACAAGGGTTTTGCAGAAGATAAATTGATGAAGAAATTTTAAAAGCAATTTCAATTTTCCTATTCAATTTGTGTAAAATGATCAACTTGCAAATGCAAGGGAAAATCTGTTAACTTATTAAGGCTTATTGCTATGAACTATGAAGAAATCTACAATAGTTCAACAGTTATACAGACATAATATATGTTACCATAACTGGTTAAAAGCTAGGATTTGATTTATTATAATTTCTTAAATATAATATATTCCTATCCAATTACCTTTGTTAGGTTTGATTCCATTTTTTGTTTGACGAAAATAGAATTTCCCATCATGAAATTAAAATAAAAAGTTGGTCAATATATTTGAATGGATTTTAAACAATACAAAACGTATCAATTAGTTATATTATTGATCTTTTCATTTAATTGGATGAATTAATAACTGTTTAATAAGGCAATTGAGGGTTTTTTTTTCATCGTCTCAAGTCAAATTTGTCCACAAATTGTGAAAATGTAATTTTTCATGAATTCATTAGATCAGACAAAAATAAATCTGTTGTCAGCCTTTATTTCAAAAGAAACATTGAATTATCTTTGACGTCAGATGATTAATATAAGAAAATCATGAAAGAAAACAAATTCATTAACCAAGTACATATCCATTGTTGAAACAGAAGCATAAAGATAAACAGGTATGTGACAAAATTTTGGTAAAATTTGGTAAAAATTGTAATTGGTATAACAAAAACAAAACAAAAAAAAAAGTGTTTGACATCTTAAAATGAATTTTGATACAAAATTTTATGTATTAAACGCTGGAGATATATATGGAGGAGAGAGGAGACTGTCAGGTCCTAGAGTTAGAGCATTCTATCCGAAACATGGTTAAAAGAAATTTGAACCCCAAAAGGCAGCTTATTTGCAATAAAATTCACTTGTGTAATTAGTCTAGACAGATTGGTTCTAAATTCTAATCATCTTGATTGACCAATATAAAAATGGAACGTTGAGCTGGAATGAATTTTGCCAGTTGGTTGCTCAAGCAAATCGAATGGAGAGCCCATCTCAAAGACTGCAGTTTCCAGGTAAAACCCAAACAGGAGGATTGCTTCTGTACACAAACCCACAGGAATGTTTGCCACTGCTTGTTGTGACAACAAACGTCGGAAAGCTTGTAACCGATGAGAGACTATTATCATAGCCCCAGCATTTTCCTAGTGACTGTAAACTTGCTGAATTCTGAATGAGTAATTAATTTGTTCTTTGGCCTGTATAATTGAGTTCAAGCAC
The DNA here is from genome assembly GCA_031772115.1 of Heritiera littoralis. NCBI lineage: Eukaryota > Viridiplantae > Streptophyta > Magnoliopsida > Malvales > Malvaceae > Heritiera > Heritiera littoralis. The sequence goes on along the minus strand of JAPDPK010000008.1, from coordinate 11,102,692 downwards.
AAAGTTTTTGGACAAAATGAAGAATGGTTCGGTTGAATTGGCAATTTGTATATATAATTGGTGTTTTTAGTATGAAAATAGTATCCGTGTTATGTAAAACACAAAAAAAAAATTGTCAAAATTTATATTGACATGTCAAACATATAAATTTTTTTTTTTAGTTTTTGTCATATTCATATATATATATATATATATATATATATATATATATATATAAAATTAAATTTTAGTCTATGTCAGCTTAAGCTGGTGCTGAAAGCTAGAAAAGTCCATCACACCTATAACACTAAAATCTATCAAAAAAAAATCTGATTAAGAACACTAAGCTTAACTGATAATTTCCCTGTTATCTTTCTTCAAAGAGTTGGGTTATGTTGTTTTCTGTTCTCTCAATATATCATCACATGTTTAGAGCTGAAAGTGATTAAATTAAGAACGGAGTTGAGCAAGCTTATCAACATCTCATTCTACAGTGACCAAAAATTGAAATTTACCCTCTTAAACAACATGTGCTGCATCTTGACATTGAGTGTGAATGATCAAAGATCATTCTTATTCCATCAACTTCTTAGCAAATTTAACTAACGAAGCAGTCTTATAACTGTTGAGCATTTATATACTTCGATTAAAATTGATTGAAATTGAAAATTAACAGAATTTTGTTGATAGAAATCAAATTTGGTGCCAAAACTGCCTAGTTTTATATATTGCATGATGTTCAAATAGAAAGAATACATAATAACTGTAGAGTTGAGGGGCTGTGTGGAGATGGATAAACACAGCAAAGCTGGTTATGAAGAGTCTGAACTTGTTGATAAAATGGAGGTGAATCAAACTGCCATCGGAGGGATTAAGGCTGAGAAGAAGAGGACTATAGCTGCCAGGCAGCCTTCTCCATTAGCTTGTATCAAGTTCTGGGTAGTTGTACTCTCAACCATGCTACTTATTCTTTGGGTCTGCGCAATGCAGTTGGCAACTCTGGATGACAAACTCATGGTGCCAAAATCTGCATTTTATTTTCCATATTCTTTCCCACCTGAAAGTGAGTGCCTCCTATTCTTGATCATCTTGTGTCTGTTGTTCTGGTTAATTGGCAGGAAATGATGAAAGTTTGGATTAGTCTCAGATTCTATTGTTCTAATGGGCATTGCAGGGGTTTATAAAAACAATGGATATCTGATTATTTTACCCAATGGAGGATTGAATCAGAAGCGACTTGGGGTTGAGTAAACAAAACCTTTTCAATTCCTAGTAGATGTTCCCAGCTGTCACTTTTTATGAGTTCTTCTGTTATTGATCATATGCTTTGTTTCTACTCCACAGATTTGTGATATGGTTGCCATAGCAAGATATCTAAATGTAACACTTATTGTTCCTAAATTTGCTCATGGAACATATACGAATGACACCAGGTAACCCAAATCAATCTTTAACAAGCACAATGCTTTTAGCATCCAACTGGGTTTTTGAATTGTCCTATGAAGATACCTTGGTCTTGACTTTATGATAGATTTGGCCATTCATGTTCGTGAATCATGTTCATGTCATATAAAACAAGAACATTTCGTATTGTTTACGTGTTGTGTTTAGGATTGTTAGGTCTACTTTCTGACGGCGTTAATTTGTGATTAATCCAATGTTTCATTGCATAGTTGACAGCAAAACTGTTGACAATTTACTTTTCTTTTTAAACTTGGCAGTACATTTGCAGATATTTTTGATGTGAACCATTTCATTACATCTCTGAGAGATGAGGTTCGCATACTGAAAGAGCTACCTCCAAAGCAGAAGAGAAAAGCAGAATCAGAACCACTTTATTACATGTTTCCTATGAGTTTTGCAAGCTTAGAATACTATTATCAAAGGGTTGGTTCCCAACTTTTACATCAAAGATTCTTGTTACATTAAACTTTCTGCAGTTTCTACAACTAGCACTGATACACATTTGTTTACAGGTTCTTCCTCGCATACAGAAGCGTGAAATTCTGCTATTTGCTCAAACTGATGCTCGGCTTGCCAACAACGGGCTGCCTGGAGAGCTCCAAAAGCTGCGCTGTCGAGTGAACTACAAAGCATTAAGATTTACTCAACCGATTGAGGAAACAGGCAGAAAAATCGTTACAATTCTGAGAGAAAAGGGTCCTTTCTTGGTTCTTCATCTGAGGTATGAGAAGGATATATTGGCATTCACCGGCTGCACTGAAGGTTTAACGGAAGAGGAGGCTGCAGAGGTGCAAGAAATGAGGTGAGCACTGAGAAACCATGCTAACTCTAGCAGTAGTGTTTGATCTAACAATGGTGGTTTCAGATTTTCTCATGAAGGGTGGAGGCATAAACCGATTGATTCATGGAGGAAACGAAAACATGGGTTATGCCCTTTAACACCAGAGGAAACAGCTTTAGTATTGCAGGCATTAGGCATTGACTGGAATACCACAATTTACATTGCAGCTGGAGAGATATACAAGAAAGAGAAGAGAATGGCAGACCTGACAGCTGCTTATCCAAATCTGGTAGACCTGACAATTAGTGAATATAATCTGTGCTCATCCTCATATCTTGTCAAATACATAACTTTTTTTAACTTTTGCTATAATCATATACAGTTTTTACAAACTTTTAACTCGTGTGATCTTTGTGTCTTTTACTGTTTTTTCTTACTGCAAACAGGTCAGGAAAGAGACCATATTAAAACCACCAGAGCTTGAGCCCTTCCTCAAACATGCAGATCAGATTGCTGCGCTGGATTACATTGTTGCAATAGAAAGTGACGTTTTCATTCCTACTTTTGGAGGAAACATGGCAAAAGCTGTTGAAGGCCATCGCCGGTATTCACTAATGCCTTTCTTGATTACAACTGAGAATTTTTGACATGAAACCATTTGATTACAATGCATGCGTTTTGATTCTAACATTGTTTGTACAGATACTTGGGATTCAAGACAACAATCTCGCTGGATACGGAGCTTTTGGTTAGTCTGATTGACCAGTTCAAGAATGGGACGCTGAGCTGGAACGAATTCTCCCTGTTAGTGAAGAAAACTCATGAGGAGCGTTCTGGGAAACCGGCTAGAAGAACGGAGATTCCGGACCATCCCAGACAGGAAGATTATTTCTATTCTAATCCTCAGGAATGCTTGCAGCTAACTACTACCTCAACCTTGAACTAATACTTCATTTTTTCATTGATCATCTTGTAATATAGCAAAACAACAAAAATCCATCACATTTCCACCAGAAAAATGAAATGCATAAGAACAATGAGTCTGTACAGCAGGAAAAAGGGTATCAAGACTCGAGAGGATTTGCTCTATAATACATTTAATGCAATATGTATGGTACATCCATGACACTACAGGTAAACATTAAGATGAATCACCCCATAAAAACACATATTCTAAAGAAAACAGCTTTTACCATGAATACTAGTGATACTAGGACACTGAAAAACCCAAAACACAGCATGTACAATAACCGAATGAGACTGAATAGAAACAGAGAACAGGAGGAATAAACGAGTAAAAATGAAGTTTCAAGAGATGTTGCCAGTTTTATTTCTTCAGCCGCTTATGGGCACGATCAGAATCCGCTCCATTGCTCACATCTCTAAGATGGGTCATTTCCTGATTGGGCAAATTCTGGGGGTCCTATAAAAATATCGTACACAAATAAGAATCATAACAACTTTCTATACCAGTTCTGGTGTATCTTGACTAATTAAGTTAAAATAGTTGTAAAGGTTTAAATTATGCAAAAATAATCCCAAGAGCAGGATCAGCCAACAAGTACACCAAGATCTTTCTTTATTTCAATCGTACCTTTGCAGATGCTCCTGATGTTAGCCCTCCATTTGCATGCTTTCCAAGATCAATCTGCACCGAGATGTTGGCCTGTGACAGATCCAAACCAGTGCTCTGCAACGCTTGCGTCAGAGAGTTCAATAACCTGGTCGACATCAAAATCCATAAACATTACAAATTATAGTTAAGCACCTTAAGGAACTGATAAGCATTAGAAGAAGCCACCATCTCCATCCCCCATCAAACAAGTTAAGCATTCTCAATGGCAAAAGTGATGCACTAAATAAGCATAAAAATAACATTCACAGAGGCTAGAAACAGCAATACAAGGTCAGGCCTCAAATGTTACAGAAACTATTGGTGCAGATGGAAGAGCAACTATGAAGTGTTTCATTTATAAGCACCATGGAACAGCACAATCTACAGTTTCTGTAAACATGGAAGATCAATCTGCAGTGAGTTAATGAAATACTGAAATACTTGAGCTAAAACTTTACTGAGATAAACAACAAAGAAAAATGAAAATTAACTAAATTGTTTTTGGCTTAATAGCCAAATATACCCTCAACTTATTGCAAAAATGAAAAAAAGCCCTCAACCTTTAATTCTACTGTATAAACCCCTAACCTTTCAAAATAATGCAATTAAGTCTAAATCCGTTATAAATTTTTGCAGAAAATAAAAAGGTTGAGGGCTTATAAGACTTTAATATCTTATTTATTTTACTTAACTGCATTATTTTACAAGTTGAGGGCTTATTTATAGTAAAAATAAAAGTTTATGGACTTACACAATAAAATTAAAGGTTTAGGGCTTATATCCATATTGTGCAGAAGATTGAGAGTATATTTGGCTATTAAGTCATTGTTTTCTGATACAGAAGCAAACAACACTGTGAAAATTTGCAAAACAAGAGCAATGATGTAAAAGTTTGCAAGGGAATGGAATGGAATATATAACTACACTAGCTAACCATGTAATTGATGGGTCATACACTTTCAGGACTGAATAAGCAAAAGAAGATATACCCACCCTTGAGAATAGACACTAGAGATGCTAATTGTTCCTCCTTCAATGGTCAGATCCTCCTGTTGGTTCAGTGTATCATTGCTGATAAGACACTCACTTGACTGAGCATCAGTGACTGGTCTCTGAAAGGGATGCACAAGCACGTTATCACCTCGGATGGGCAGAGGCATTCCCTTGTCTGCCAACTCAGGTTGCTGATCCATAGCTTTGGTTGTACCATCTCTGATATGATCAGCTTCTAAAGGATTCTGTGCACTTGTGATCATTGTGGGGTTGATATTGATGTTATTTTCATCAAACTTCCCGGTAAACGTAGACCCTGGGCCAGAACCATTTTTAATAGCTTGTGGGTGACCAACAAAACTCTGAACACGCCAATGACTATTTCTCTATTCAAGTAATGAAAAAGTAAGTTACAAAAAGCAGGCACCACGTACAGACGCTTTCATAAATTACAAACAAAAACAATTAACAGCCTGTAAAGCACTGAAATATGGAAACTATTCTAAGCAATGCCTTAGCCAGAAAGTTATTTCACAGGAATCAATATAAGAAATAGCACCATATAGAAAGATAGATGCTCTTACACATTAAGTTATTGAAATAATTTATATAAAATTTAAATTTCAGCAATATACAAACAAATAAACCGAGTATATTATCTCATTACTTCAACAAAAATTGCAGCAATGATCAGAAGACATATCTTAAGCAAATTTTTTCATCTCCAAAGATTTTATTCATATCAATGAAACAATAATAAAAACAGTAAAATATCATGAAATCATTAACAAGCCCCCATCAGAAATATAATAATTAAAAGGAAAACATAATCATAGAATACTCAACAGCTTAATGAAGAGGATAAACACAAATCATCATGAGCAAGTCTTTTTAAACCACAAATTAACTGCTTACGCCACACACACACACACAAAAAAAAAATATTATTTAAATCTCATAGACACAAATCATTCCATAAGAAAAATACCCATGGCACTAGTTTCGTTGGCTCAGAACTCCATCCTTGGTATGAACCCTCATATTTTTGAACCTTCTCCTGTAAAAATTGGACATACTCTATCACCTGCAAAAGAACATTGTTACATTCAAGAAATTTTTCACACAGAATTTTCTCAAAAGGTAAACTGCTAGATAAATAACAACCAAGACTTGGCCTAGTGGTTGTTACCCCTCCTTAGGAGAGATTAGGTCCAAAGTTCGATTTCCCACTCCCCCCTTGTACCTCCCATGAACCAAAAAAAAAAAAAAAAACATATATGATATTTTTCATTTCATATTAATGACATACCTCTAGCAAGAATGAAGCTGTATCTCTCTTTTGATCAGTGTTTGGTATTAAATCCCTCAACATTTGAAATCTAAAAGCATAAAAAAGCTTATCAGTATTACTATTCACAAAGTTAAGCAAGCATCGTCAATTCACAACCTCTCTGGTCCATAGCACATCTGCTGTAATCCAATAGCACTTAAATGTCGGTTCCAAGCTTTTGACAGACAACAACCACTTAACTTGGTGCTAGCAAGAAACAAGCAAACTTTTTTCAGTCACCTATTAAATCCCACCATATATGATCAGTAACATCTTAATTTCTGGTGCCATTTCAAGTTAAACATTTTACAAACTAAACCATTCTTTTATAACAGTTCATATGCATCTCCGGTTCTTAATGCAATTGAATAGCTCTACACAAAAAGAACACTCTTAGACAAAAGTTCGGTAGAATCATCATGGATTCATAATACAGTCAGTTAGCTAGACAATCACTTCTTTTTCAAAAAAAAAAGAGTAAACCTAAGCTAATAAAGTTCAAAACTTAATTAGACTCAACCTATCCCAAGCCATTACAATCAATGCTTTATGCAATAACCACAACTTCAACTTGATAAACATATAATTACTAAAAGGGTATGCCTAAAACCCCCCATTGCCAAATAATAATAAAAGATGGACATTAAAACCGGAAGAAAAGAAAAGAAGATACCGTTCATTAATCTTACTCCTCCTCCTCTGCTCCGTGACAGAGTGTTTTGATCGTATAGCATTAGCCTTATCACTGTTTCTCCCATCTGCTTCCACATCCCCAGAAAAACAAAAATACATAAATAAACAAACCCAGAACAGGAAGCAAGAAATACCCAGAATTCCAAATTCAACAGAAGAAAGAAAAGGAAAAGATGGATCTGGTGTAAAGAGCGGGATCCAATCTAACATACCTTTGTTGGTGTTGCCGTTATTGGCGTTGACAGACATAGCTTGAGTAGAAGAAGGCCTTTGGTTTTTAGAACCAAACTCTTCCTCCTCGTACTCTTCCTCCTCTTGACTTCCCTTTCCCGTTCTCATTTCCCTTCCTTCTCCAGATGTCACAAACAAAAACTATACAAGGAATTGCCAAAGATAAAGACTGAAAAAGAAAGATAATTTGTTAGATTGACAGGCAAAGGAAACAAAAAGGAAGGAAATTAGAGAAGTGCAAGACAAAATATGGAGTCTTCTTTGTTGGTTGGTTGGTTCCCGGCGAAGAACTGCAGTGTGGTGAAACTTGTTTCTTGCTTTTTTTTTTAAGACATGGAGAAAGAATTGTGATGTGGGTGAGTTCATAAATTTCCCGTAAGGTTCACTTACATTGGGCCTTTCATTCTTCCACTTCATGCCATATGGACCCTACGATCAAGACTATATATATTTATATATATATATATATATATATATTTATGCACATATAAAAAATTACAGAAACAATTCCAGAAGATTTACTTGGTTTTATCTTTATTAGAAGTGTAATCAAGTCAAATTTAAATGATTTAATATAATTTTTAAATTTGATTTGATTGAAAAAATTGAAGTTTAAAATTTGATTTTAATTTGATTGAATTTAATTTTTGAAACTCAAATTTAATTGATAAAATAATCCAATCATTCAAACTCAATAAACTTAATTTATCCATATATAATCATGATAAAATGATAAATTAATAATAAACTACAAAAACATATATTAAAAATTTTGATTAAACTTAAGAACTGTTCGAGTAAAGTATTAGAATACTTAAATTTAATATTGATTTTGACTCAAAAATAAACAAATCAAATTTGAATAACCGATAAATAATTGCATTAATTTACGCCTTAAATTTTATCTTTAAAATATAAAAATTTTAGGGAGTGGAATTCATGTGGTAGGTTCACGTGACAGACAGGTGAAGAGTGGAATTCTCGACTTGTTGGCGGTGAGCCTGTGAAGAGTGGCAGATAGATATGACAAACTGACAACGATCAATATCAAAAAAAATATTCACACTGTTCACATGACTACACCATTTATAATACTCCATCTAATTCCCCAAAGTCAAAATGCATCAGATTATATATACTTTCATATACACACAAATATATATATATATGTAGGTATATACACATACACATACACATATGTATGTATATATATGCTGGATGAATATTCTTTGAAATTCCCTAATTTTCTTTTTTTGAGAATGAGTATTATAATTATTACATCCAAATCTAAAATTAAATGTCATTTTGTGTTAATATAAAGTCTAGAAAAAAAATTGTATGAAAGAATGAATTCGCATTAGTATATTTTTTCATTTAAATTATATCACGTTATTATATCATTAAAAAAAATAAATAATTTGTTATCAAAAGACGTGCTTAAATGTTAGATTATTTGTCCAACTTGAAGGTCTATTCATTTTTTAATGAGTTTGACAAAATATTAAGTTTATTAAATAGGTTTGGGTTTAAAATCAAAGATCCACTAAAAATGGATTGAGATTGTAATCGGCATTTCACATCTAAGTCGGATTTAATTCGACTCATTAATTATAAATTTTTTTACTATTTTTATATTAATGTATTTTTAATTATTTTTTTGTGCAATTTAATTTGTATCTGTATGGTTTTTTAGACTTTAATTAGTTTTTTACTTACTAATTATTATGTGTTTTAATATTTTATTATATTTTTTAAAAAATTAATGGTATTTGGATAAATTTGTACAGATTTAGATGTGTTCATTATTTATAAAAAATTATTTGAGCAAAAAAGTTAACTCAAAAACCAATCGAGCCGGACTTGAACTTACTTTTAATTCTTTAATACATTATTTAAGTTAGGCCTCAATCAGATTCAACTCAATCCATGAACAGGTCTAATTATCAATTACATATAATTAAATGATAAATATTTATTTGAATAAATTAATTAATAGTTACAATAATAAGTAATTAATTTTTTAATAATGTAATTACATAACCTAATATTTTTTTTAAAAAAACATATTTGAAAGTGAAATAACGGTTTTATATATCCAACTGCCCACGGTCTCTCGAAGCTTCGTACCAGACTTTCATGGAAGCTTCCTAACACACACTTTCAGCCCTTACGTAGCATCAAAAATATCGTCTCATTAATTTTATCTCTATCAAGTGTAAATTACTAGGCTGAGTAGTCAGTCAGTCTACCGACTGAACCCGAAGAAAAGCGCAAAGATCTTTGGCAGAATGTCTGCCATTAGTGCGACCACCAAAGCTTTTTGCAATGCCCTTTACCGGACTTCGAGTCTCCTTCCTCCGTCGTCTTCCATTTCATTTATACTTTACGTTTGTTTTGCTATATTTTTCCTTCTTTTCTGCACCATTTTCATGGGCATATATACCTTTTATTGAAGATCATTGTCTCCTTATGTGTAACCCACGTTAAAACCCTGAAAATGAAGTTGATCAACTTCATTTTCAATAATGCAGCTGTATTTTCAGGCAGAAGTAGTACAGTTAAGTCCATTGGATTGATTCCAAAATACGATAAAAAGGCTGCCGGAGGCCTCAACGTCGTCGACAAGGATAAGCAAGAAGAATGTTCAGGTTGCAGGGATAATTCCAGGATCCTGTGTGAAAAAATAGAACACAAATCATCATTATAAATAGCCAATAAGCGTATCTTTGTCTACTGGCATGGTTGGAATTGGAGCTGAAGTCATGGTTGGCTAGTCTTTCTCTTCTACTTCTTCCACAAGTGGCTCCCAATGGGTAGATGCTGAACGAACAAAAGCGAAAAGGAGACTTAACCATATATTTATATTAACCTTTATTAAAACTCTAATGACCCCCCAATCAAGAGTTTACAGAGTTTTAAGGCCTACACAATCATCTTGTCATCTTGACTCAAAAGGATATGTAAAACCCAATTTAAATATGATCACATTAGCCTGTATCGGGTTTTCTTGCAAGTTTCATACCAAGACTAAATTGTTAGCCCATTTTATTAAATCATAAAATTATCAATTAATATTAGACCACTAAAGGAAAATTTTTTAACACTGGTGGACAAGTATTGAACATTCAAATTGAAGACTCAGTTGAAGTTCAGATTCAAAAGTCAAGCAAAGTAGAAGAAAATGGATTGGTATGTCTTAGTGTTTTTTTTTCTAGGGAGCTCTATGTATTCTCAGTAGTATTCTAATATAATTTCAGTGAACCATTTCCTTGCACTTGCATGCGCATGTTCTTTTGTTCATTTTCTACATATCCATGAAAGGTTGGCCTTCTGAAGAAGAAAAGAGAAGGAAGAGATCATGTATAGAAGAAAGCTAAAGCAGCATTAGGTTCATGGAAATCTTTGAAATAAACAAGTCTTCAGCAAGCAAACCCTATTCTCTTAAAGACCTATGGCTAACAATTCGTGCTTATTATTTACTTGTGAATTATTTGAGCTCAACTCTAATTATTATAGTTTAACTTGTTTGTTTTCAAGCTATGCTCAAGCTCAAGCTATTCGATTAACAAGTCGAGCCGAGTTCAAGTATTTTAATAGTTGGCTCAAACGGCTCGCAAACTTGATCGTCTTTTTTAAATATATATTTTTAATATTAAATATTTATCATTTTACCCTCATCGTATATGATTAAAAATTGACAAATTGAATCTATCAAATCGAATTCGAATTTTAAAAATCAAATTCGATCAAGTTTGAGTCAAACTTTAAATCTTAAATCGAGTTATAATTAAGTGAAGTACTAAATCATCTTGACTCAGCTTAATTACATCCATACTTACATGCTTGCAAAGCGTACTAATGCACTAGCACATACATATTAATAATAGCTGGCTAGGTCAACCTCAATCAAATATTCAGAGATGGTAGGATTTGCACTCAATCAAGTACTCTTAAATATATGGTGCAGATGAAAACCAGAATATCCAAAAGAAAGCAAGATTAAAGATACACTAATGTGTCACAGACCTGGGCCAATTTGGCTAGCTAGACCAGGCTTTGCACTATGGAAAAAAAATAAAAAACAAAAAAATCATTATCTACTTATGGGTCTAGCTTGCTGGGTCGACTTTTAATATGGGCCGAATCAAATTAAAGCTAACATTAAAGAAAACAAATTTGGTACAGAGCCCTGTGGGACCAGCACGGCATATTTGGAAATCTTTGTATAGATCAGCAGCACTCTGAAAATATGATAAAAGAATGGTAGATGTTCAAATTCAAATTTTAAATTTATTAAAAATTAGTTTATATTCCATGCGATATACGAAATAGTTTTATTTATTTTAAATTTTTATTTATTGTTAAGTTTATAATTTATTATTTCAAATATATACACTCACAATTTATTTTTATCTTAAATATGTGTATATACACATTAATAATTATACTTTTTAATGATTTATCCAAATTTTCGTAATATATAATTTATAAATCCCAACATATCACAAGAAAATTAAATTTGTTATAAAAAATGAATCATGAGTTTGAGAGTTCTGAAAATAATTTATGTAAATTTGATAATTTTTTATATATAAAACGATAAACAATGTTTAGTTTTGTTGATGTAAAAAGTAATACTCATTTCAATCAAATTCAACTAAGCATGCATAACTATTGTTATTTTAATTTGTTTGTCAAACAATCAAATTTAAGAATTTTTTGTACCAAAAAATTTAAGAATTTATTTATCATTTTAGAAGCAACATTTATTTTTCAAAATGATCAATAAAAGGATTTGCTTTTCATCCATTCAATTAAAATATATTATCATAATACATTATGATATGCAAAATTAACTTTATTATGAAAATCAAGATAAGCTTTTTTTTTCTTAAAATTCAAATCAAATGGATTTTTTTTATTATTTAAAATTCAAATCAAATGGATAAATTATGGTCATTTTTTTCATTTAATATTCAAACCATAATAAAGCAATTTCATTATTTGGTGTATCCTACATATCGTGTAAAAAGCATATTCACATGGGCGTCCAAATGGCTTAGCTTATTAGGTAAGCATGTTTTTTGAAAAAATGCACAAATTAAATTTTTATTTTAAATTTTTATTTATAGATTATGTAACTTTTTTATTGTGTAATAAAAATTTTATATATTAAATAATAAGTGAAATGAATATATTTCATTTATGTTATATTTTTCAAATTTTATTCATAATAAATTTTTATTCAATATTTTTTTGAAAAATATCATTCAAAATTTGAATTGATTTAATAAAAAATATCTATTTTTAAAATTACAGTATATATTGAAAAGTTTATTATTTAAATAATTAGTTAAATGATTACTTTAAGTATTGTAGGAAATGATTATTTTTATAAAAAAATTAACTTAGGCAGGCTAAAATCAAGACAAACAAAAATTAGAGAAAATATATTGGAGGTTCGCTCATATAAAACTGGAAAAATGCAACTTCTAATACTCGACATTCAAAGGGAAATTCTACTTGTAACATACCAAAACCACAAAACAAAAGATATCAATGGCATTAACATAGACTGATACAAAATAAGAAATTTCAACCAAAGGTTAGTGTTACCATTTTCCTTTCCATTGTCCATATCAGTATGGAAAGCCTAGTGTTCTTACTCTTTGAGGTTGACACATGAGATTATCTTGAGACTATCGCCTCTTAAGTTTCGGAACAATGGAGATTACATTATCATCGAATGGATCTTTAACCAAGACCTATCACTTAATAAAACACAATTTTGTTCCAAACCAAAACCCACCTCAATACAAACAAACAGATAAATAACATTGAACTTATTAGCCAAAATAGAACAAAATTATAGCATAAAAGTTTATTAAAATAGTTAAATTATATAAACTAAACTCTTCTGCTATTATTAGAGCTATCTAACTAAACTCTTCCGCTGTTATTATAGCTCTAATGTGTTGCAATCAAATCGTTAAGAATATTAATATCAGTTTCAAAAAATATCTAAAAAGCAATAGAAAATAACAAAAAAATGAAAATTACCTCTAAATTGAGAACAATGAATGAAATTTTCCTTACTTAAAATAGTGAAAGATGAAAGGATAGGATAACTTGGGATGAAGATTTTTTGAGCAAAGCTACTTGCATTTCCATCACTTGAACTAAATACACTTCTCGAGCCATTAAAAAAAAATAAAAACAAAGAATTAATGCTTGAGGAGAGCAAAGATGAGGCTCGAGATATTTTTATTGAAATACGAGTGGGAAAAGGAGGCTTAGTGTTTAGGGAAAAGCGTGAAGTGCAGAGAAGCAAGGAAACCAATGTAGGAAAATCTTAAACTGCTAACCCATGAAAAGATCAACTTTCAAACTACAGTTTTTGAAATTTACACGGTCTCTACAAAATCTTCAAATTGCTAACCCATCACCCCACATTGTTGATTGGATAAGTTGTTGACTTTGATAATGTTTAAGATTTGAATAACAAATATCTAAAAAATATTAAGTTATTTAAAATAGATAATTTGATAAAGATTTGAATATGGAAAATTTGAAAAATATTAATATGTTTAAAATAGATAATCGATTAATGCTTAAAATTTGAATAATAAATATTTGAAAAATATTAAGTTATTTAAAATAGATAATTTGATAAAGATTTGAATAACAAAATTTTAAGAATATTAATTTGTTTAAAATAGATAATTAGTAGATAATTTGATAGAATAAGTAAACAATGTTTAAAATTTGAATAACAAATATCTAAAAAATGTTAAGTTATTTAAAATAGATAATTTAATAACGATTAATTAGTTTAAGGATTATTATCCTATTCACTGTCAATGGATTTTTTTAATTCCACAAGCGGAGTTAGAATGATGACATATATCCTATAAAAATATTAAGAAAATAAAAAATAAATAAAATGGGACACATGTCATCATCCTAATCTCTCTTGTGGAGTTAAAAAACTTCATTGACAGTATATAAGATAATTTTCCTTAGTTTAAAAAGTTAGTTTAAAAGAAAATAAAAATAAAAAGTAAATGAGATAATGACACGTGTCATTCCGTTTTCTGAAATATAATATATATTAGATTAGATTAGATTATAATTTAAAAGAATTATATAAACCAAATAGATTAAATCTCAAATGTTAAATCTTGACTTGTTAAATTTTAAATTAGACCGACTCAATGCATCAAAATTGCTAGCTTTGGCCGTCAAACTCGAGCACTTTACATTATATGTTCAATTTCATTAATCAATCTCACATGTTGGATCTTAGTTTCTCTTCATTGTTATCTGGTTGCTCTTAAAAAAAATACCACAATTTCATAGCCATCTTACAAAAGGGAATCGAGCAGCAATGAAAAATAAAATGTTAATGCCACCAGCAGCAAGATGCCCACTAAAATCCCGAAAGCATTCGATTTGAATGGTTGCTGGCGTGCTGCTGAACCTGGCCTGCCCGACGTGCGTGAAGGCCCATGCATGCTTATGCACGTAAGAAGGAGACATGGGCGTTGTCGGAGTCAGTCTGAAAACGTGACAGGCGCAGGAATCCGTGCGCAAACGCCCACAGGATATATTCCCTGAAGGAAAAGCTGATTCCGAAGACATTATCATTGGTCCAATTGGTTCAGCGAATCAATTGGCTACCCCCTTACAATGACAACAGACAGCGAATCAATTGGCTACCCCCTTACAATGACAACAGACAAACCTGATGTTTTCCTTAGACGAATCTGCCGGGCCATGACAGTCCACTGTATTATTGGAGTGGACTGAGTCGAAATTTTTTTTTTCTTACGGTGCATGCACCCAGTCTCCCGGCCAAACGAGAGTGGCTCTAACCTTCCATCGTATAAATATATATATATATATATATATATATATATATATATACACGATACTATGATCGGGGGCATTTTGGGACCGGAGGCATTTTACTTTTTTTTACCTCGACATCAGTTAGATCAGATCTGCAACCATCCCAATGTGCCAGATGTTGATTTATCTCGTCGAAAACAATCACTTCGAGCATGGATCAAGGGATCATCTCGAGTTAACTTGACAAGTCACGCTATATTAATTGGTACACGCACTTGACGTCAGTAGCGGAGCCAAAAATTATATTTAGTGGGGGTTTAAGTCAAATGTATTAAATTATTAAAAATAATAATAATAATAAATACTTAAAATTTTCGTATTCACGTAATTGTTAAAAATTTTACGATTGTCACTGATACAATTTATATTTTGAAAACATTGTATAATAGTTTCGTTATCAATATTTTTAAACACATCTTTTTTAATATACACAATTAACATATCATTCAACTATGGATTTCTTATTCGATTCCCAAATAAGTTTTTAAGATGTTTATTATTGAAAATGTTCTTGTATATTACAGTAGTGACTATAGATAGAATCAATGCTAATATCAACATCAAATAAATTAATAGATGCATTTTGTTTTTCTTTTTTAAGTCTCAACCATTTTTATAACAAAATTGTCATTTCTTTTAAATTTTGAAAACTCGATGCTAAAGCACCTATCTATGAAATAATTTTAAAATAAACTTCAAGTCAGCGAAATTTTTTTTCATAAAAATGTCAGCAAGACCTAAAAAAAATTTTATTTTTATAAAGTATAATTTTAAAAAAAATTTTGGTCAATGGAGGCTTGAGGGCTCCGCCCTGGCTTGACGTGGTGACTCGTAGGATGAATTGGTCAATCCAATCCAATTACATAGGACGAACGTGGCAAAGGAGATTATGCCAACCAAACATATTAGGTCGGACTGGCACCTGTATAAAAAAGAATTATTTTCTACAAGATCTCTCTCTCTCTTTTTTTTTATTAAAGTTGAAATAAATTAAAATTCGAACTTCAAACGTACAAAAATTTTTCAATTTAAAAGTAAAAATGTAATCGATTGAACCAATGCTTCGTGTTCAGGCTCTCAAGCGTTAGTTCATACATCGTCCTCCAACCAGCTCGCCTACTTTCTCACAAGCCACGACAAAGAAAACAAGTAATTCTTATCATCCATCCAAGCTTGCTGTCCATGAGAGTACCTCAGCCTTGCATGTTAGAATGCCATATTCTTTGCCACTTGAATACGGCATTTTTTATCAGCCTTTTTGAGTAACTCAACTAGTTATTATGAGTAGATAGTTACTTTCATAGTGAGAAAAGTAAACTCGGTTTTTGAATTTGGCTGAAATTTTTTTAAAAATGAATGGAGAAAATGAAAGGGTTACAAATTTTATAATATTTGGAACTTTCTTTTTAAAAGAGCAATTAGTCTACAGCAAAATTTGACTAGTTTATCTATCATTTAGTAACAAATAATTATGTTAATAAAAAAATACACACACATATATATATTATTGTAATATATAATCAATTATTTCATTGTTAATATTAAAAAAAAAACATCAATGTCATATTTCTTAATTGTCATCATGAAAAAAATAAATAAATTTTGTGATTCAGAAGAACCAGTAGGCATCTAAACATTAATACCTGGTCTTCTAATCATTAATAAATAAATAAAATCAATACATAAATTTGTGCATTATTAACGAGTCTCCTAAAGTTATTTTCGCAAAACTATCGTAATTGTTATTCATATATTCAAGTTCACCAAAATAAATTAAAATTTATCATATTAATACTTAATTATTTCATTTAGCGTAAAAAGGGAAATTATTAGTAATACCTTAATAAATACCCTAAATAAAACTCCTTAATAAATACCCTAAATAAAACTCGAAATTGTGTTTTTTCCGTTATATTTTATTTCATTTATCGTGATCACGTTTTCTATAAAATTTCCATCGATTTATCGGAAATGAAACAATGGGCAGAGGGCAGCAAGTCCTTGTTTTAGTATTTATTATATTATTAATAATTATTTGTTTTTGCCTCTGAAAATAACCAAAAAAAATGAAAATTCTGACAAAGAAGACGTGATGGGATAAAATCAATTCGATCGGCTTAAAAAAAATTTTGAGTCAGTGACACGTGTACAGTCCATGCTACCAACTTGAGTTGCTTGACCTTGACCCTGACTCTCTGCTTATCCCATACTTACTTAGTTACTTATTCCTCAATTCTGGTAGCAGAATTAATATTTCAATATTTAGCTTTAATATACCAACAATTGGTTGGCGTGAATGATAAGCAGTTCTCGTCTCTTAAGGAAGGTCAAGGTTCGAATCTTGACTTGTATATGGAGTGTCAGTGTTGGGAGGGGGACAAGCCTAACCACGCTTTGCTCCTTCTGACTCCGAAATAGTCACCGAAAATGAAAACCGGAGAGTTTCAACAAAAAAAAATATTTAGCTTTAATATGAATTTTATTTTATTTTATTTATCAGTAGTACTATAAATATTTGTTGCCAACATACGAATATGATGCCGTCTTGCACGGACCTAAGATTTGTTTAATCAGATCCTACTAGATAATGATGTGTCATAGAAATTACGGATACTATATTAAATAATAATGACAATCATTGAAGAATAATTTATGTTAGAATCACTTTTAAACAATTTATAAAAAATAATCTTTTTAGACACTAAAAAAATGTTATCTTTATCACTATCTTATATTCATTATCATTAAATTAATTCTCGTTAAATCATTATTTTATTAATAATTTAACATTAAGACAGGTGAAATTTAAACAGATGAATCGATTTATAAACAAATTAATGAAATTTCATTCCATTTTATATAGGCAAGTTTCCTTGGAAAAGAATCATGAATATTTTTCGCAAAAATTGACATATTTCAACTTTTGAATTAAGTATATTATTATAAGTAATTTTGACATTTTCATTAAGAAAAAGTGGGTATAGGACTACACTTTGAAGCAGCCTTATTTCGAAGTAAAAGTCTTGGAGTTGAGGTGGAATTTGTTGACATTTTTCCTTGAAAATGAAAACACAAGTTATTAAAATGTTATACGGCAGTGAGAGTAGTGACATATTAATTGTTTCTTCAAAAAAAGAAACTTTAATATTTTTTTCTGTTGCAATCAGTCATCAGACAAGACATCATATATATAGGAGGGAAGCTGTGTCTGTGTGGAAGGAGCCCAATCAAACTGATCAAGAAAACAACAGATCGTAGAAGTGAAATGAAGGAACGAAAATTCGTGGTCGGCAACACAAATCATGCTCATCCATCAAAATAGGTTGCGTCATGTTCATCGGTCAAGCCTTACAGTGCAAGAATGCATATGGAGAGAACTTTTCTGGATCAGCTTCTTCTAAAATAATTGAAGGCTTTCGTCGGGTGTTATTAGATTTTTTTTTAAATCTAAAAATTAATTAAAAAAGTAAGATTTTTTTTTTCACTTATAAATATACACTTAACACATTCAATCATTTTCACAATTGATGCAAAATCCAACAAATTTTTTTTTCACACATCAAGCTTTTCGCAGGTTGCATCTAAAAGAATGTTAGGGACAATCACTTTTAATACTTTTATTATTATTGATCATGTCACTTTCTAATTTTACATGAAAATCGGTTACTTATAATTACAGATTACTTGAAAAATATTTTTTAGCATTCACATATTTTAGTTTTTTTATTTCTCACATGATAATTCATTTTCACGTAAAACTAAAAGGATAATTATTCCATACACTGTCAGTGGAATATTTTTATTCCACAAGCAGTGTTAAGATCGTGACATGTGTCCTATAAAAATATTTAAAAAATAAAAAATACATAAAATAAGACACGTGTCACGATCCTAACATCGCTTGTGGAATAAAATTATTCCACTAACAGTGTATGAAATAATTATTCAAACTAAAAAGTGATGTGGGTCAATAAGAATGAGTATTAAAAATGACTGTCTCTAGCATTCCTCTTACTTTTATATTCAAATAAATGAACATAGGGAGATATTGACAACTTGAGGTTTGAAACTAGCATTGGATGCTATTAGACCTTCTCAACCCTAAAAATTAGCTTAAGAGATAAGGTTTTTCCTCACATTTATAAGCATACTCCTACCACCTCATTTTACAATCGATATGAGAATCTCAACACTTTATTTTTTTTCTTTCTTTTTTTCTTTTGACTAAGAAAGTGACCATGATAAAATCTTGTTGAAGTAACAAATACTCACTAATTGCTCGGTATGATAAATCATTATCTATTTATTTTAGCTAAGCAGGTTGGATTTTATAGATTTGGTAATTTTTGTATATATTTCATATTTGTATTATATTAAATCATATCCGTGTGTGTAAAACATAAAACTATAGTGTTAAAATTAGTACCGACACATCAAGCATAATTTTTTCTAATTTTTATCATACTCATATATTACTCTTGTTAAATTTTTAATATATATTATATTCGTGTCTTTTTTGTATTATATTCATATTGTGTTATTATATTATATTTAAAATTGTCAGATTAAAATTTTTATAAGCAAATCATATATATCATATATATTACAAGGTACATGCTTACATGTACTTTTTTCTGATATGAACTCCTATGTGGATAGTCTAATTTTTTGACATGTAAGCATTGTAACAGTTACCAAATAAGTATTAAATCAATAGTTAAATATGTATTAAACAGTTACCAAATTTATAACATGCATTAAATATTAAATAGTTGACTTAATTTATTGCTTTAAATTTTGATTTTTATATTGAACTTATGTTATGGTATTATTTAATCATGCATCATATATATATATATATATCATATATATATTATATTACAAGGTACATGCTTACATATACTTTTTTTTTATGTGGACTCCTATGTGGATAGTCTAATTTTTTGACATGTAAGCAGTGTAACAGTTATCAAATAAGTATTAAATCAATAGTTAAATATGTATTAAACAGTTATCAAATTTATAACATGCATTAAATATTAAATAGTTGACTTAATTTATTGCTTTAAAATTTGATTTTTATATTGAACTTATGTTATGGTATTATTTAATCATGTATCATATATATATATTATATTGCAAGGTACATGCTTACATGTACTTTTTTCTGATGTGGACTCCTATGTGGATAGTCTAATTTTTTGACATGTAAGCATTAAAACAGTTACCAAATGAATTTTTTTTTGTAGACCACAGGTATTTTCATCCGTTTTAACAGTCCGAGACTAATCATGTTCGAGATTTAGTCACAGTTACAGCTTTTTACCCCTCCCCAAAGATGTGTTTAGTGGGAGTCGAACCCGAGAGCTCTTCCCACAAACTCAGCCTGTTGCCAACTGAGCCACAACCCTTGGGCTATCAAATAAATATAAAACCAATAGTTAAATATGTATTAAACAGTTACCAAATTTATAACATGCATTAAATATTAAATAGTTGACTTAATTTATTGCTTTAAAATTTGATTTTTATATTGAACTTATGTTATGGTATTATTTAATCATGTATCATATATATTATGTATTACAAGGTACATGCTTACATGTACTTTTTTCTGATGTGGACTCCTATGTGGATAGTCTAATTTTTTGACATATAAGCATTGTAACATTTACCAAATAAGTATTAAATCAATAGTTAAATATAAATTAAACAGTTATCAAATTTATAACATGCATTAAATATTAAATAGTTGACTTAATTTATTGCTTTAAAATTTGATTTTTATATTGAACTTACCTTATGGTATTATTTAATCATGTATAAAACATAATATATTATATATAATATATATATATATATATATATATATGATATCTATATTATATTTAATAATTAAGTAATAAATGTATTACTTTAGTTATATTTAATACTGGAGGAGCAGAGGTATTTAAATATACAAATATTTTTTATTTTATTTAATATATATTACTTATATTTAGACCTGTTTATGAGCCGGGTTGAGCCGAGCTGGATTCAGGTCAGGCTTAAGCAAGATATTAAGGAAGTGAGCATGAGCCCAGATCCTAAAATTTATAATACTTAAAATTTCTCAATCTATAAAAAAAATTATCTCAATCTATAAAAAAAATTATCTTAAAATAATTTTAAAAACTATCTAATCCAAAAATATTTAAAAAAGCTAGCAAGGAATATAAATGAAAAAATAAATTCTGATTAATTACATACCAAAAATAGAAAAATATATATCACAATCGAAAGCAACAGAGAGATTAATCCCTGCAAGAAGAGGATGATCAATCACCACCATACAATAATATCTTAGATCACTTCACTCTTGCTTTTGCCATGCCAAGACATCTGTCATATCGTTAATTTCACGAAATATATTAATCATTTTTATATCAGCCAACTCATTCATCAAAGCTTAATTCAGAACAAAATTAATCCCTCTGTTTTTTTTTTCTTTTCTTTTTTTTTAACTTTTTTTAGCATTTTGTGTTAAATAAATGACAAAAAAAGTCGGGTTTTAATTTTCAAATAATTTCAAATAATATCATTAAAATCACTCACGAGAAGATAATGAACAAACTAAACCTAGCTCATAAAAAAAAATTTGCATATGATGCATGACAGTATTTTAAGATGAAACATAGTTGTATGACACAAAAGTTCAATTCGTGTATTACAAATTGTTGCATGTCATTTTCACTCAGCATTTTATATCACGTCATTAGTTTGCCTCACCATATAAATTACTAATTTTTTTGGTATAAATGATATGGGATTACACATCACAAGATGTTCTTTCATTTTCGTATCCTATTCATCTCAAAATTTAAATTTGATATATTAAAAATAAATTTTTAAGATTCGAACTCAAAATCTTTAAAATAAATCTTAGCTTTTAACCTCTTAATTTTATATGTGTGATGAAGATTATTAAGTATTTTAAGCATAAATTTATATAAAAAGAATTGACCAATGCTAATTGAGCATTAATCTAGATGACATGCATATTGAACAAATTCTTGCAATTTACTAGTTCAATAAGATTTCAGACGAATTAAATAAATTAAAAGTGAGAAGAGTTTCAAAGTAAATTAAGAATTTAAAATAAATATAATAGAGAACTATTCTAATTTCTATCTGTCCCACTTGACCATTAAATACCCATTTTTATGAGAATTTAATTAGGACAGTTGGATGCATCATGGAGGCAAGATCTTATTTTAAATTGCATTAATTTGATTCTTTATCCAAAGGGAAAGCTTTATTTTTTTTTTATTTTTCAAACTTTTGTGGGTACAATTTTTGCATCTAACTATTCCAATTAAAATATGTTTAGCCTTAAACAATAGAAAAATCCATGGAATAATTTGGACAAGGGTGGCTTGCAAAAGTACTTTTTGCAAGATTCCATGCATAATAAATTAAAAATGAGAGTGAGTGATATTTTTTTTGGGGGGTATGAAGAGTCAGTGATAGTTTCAATCGTAATTAGGTTGACTAGGATTAATCAAAATTTTAATTATAAGAGAAATTATTTCATATATCGCTAATTTTTTTTTAAATTTAATAAATGAAAGTAATAAAATAATAAACATCCTTTAGTGTGTATATATATAAATAAAAATAATTAAACAAATAAGACGTGTAATAAATTTTTAATTTTTGTTTATATATTTAAAAAATTTAATTGTTAATGTATAAAAACAAACTCTTATTAAAATCCACTAAAGATAATATAATAGTAGGACATGATTGCCCCATTTTGTCTTGATTGGATGTGACAAAATATAAATGCAAGTGAAGGGCACTTATTTCAAATTTAATCAGTCCAAATATAATTATTCCTTTTATGTCAACTTTTGGACCCTCTAATCAAATCAAAGCAACAAGTCCAAAAAAACAAACCATCCCTTCATAATCAAAATGCTTGCGAACACAATAGTTGAACAACAAAACGATCAAGTGAAGTTAAAACTTTTGAAATTGTGTTTAATAGGACAAACTAAGCTTGATCGCCAAGATTAAGCGGTTTGAAGACCTTTTAACAAGGTCTGAAGTTTGTTTTTGTCTTTCTTTTATATATATATATATATATGTGTGTATATATATATATATATATATGTATATATGTAATAACCACATATAAATTTTATACTTGACGATGAATACGATATAACTTATATATTTTATTATTTATGCATTTTTTATTACAAAAGAAAATATTTGATTATTTATCTATTGTTTTAATAAAACATATTAGGTCACTTTTTAATTTAGGATTATTATCCTATCCATTGTTGATGGAGTTTTTTAACTCTACGAGTAAGGTTATGATTAAACACGTGTCTTTTGAAAATATTAAAAAAATAAAAAATAAATAAAATGAGACACATGTCTTAATTCTAATTTTGTTTGTGGAGTTAAAAAACTCCATTAGCGGTAGATAGGATAATAATCATTTTAATTTATTATTATTACTAATGCTAAATAGAATAATTTGTATAATTATATTATATATATATATATGTGTAAAATAACAATTAACAAATTTTAGATAAATAGTTTTTTCCCTTAGTTTACCTTTGGTAAATTAAAGGAAATACAAATAGTACTATATGATAAAGTAAATAATATTTGTATTACACAATTCTGTCCGTATTAAATACTTGTTATTTACCATATAAGAGTATTATTGCTTGCATTGTTTTACTACTAAAAAATTTTAACAAATAAATATAACTTGAAATAAATCGTTGAACCCAATGCTTAGTTTAAATGATTCACATAGTCTCTTAAAAAAATTAATTTTAATAAATTTAAAATGCAAATACCAGCATTTACAATCAATTTCTTTTTATAAAAAAATGACATATTCTATACAAAAATAATAAAAAGCTAATCTTATCCAATTCTATTGGTTGTATTAAACAATAAATTAGTTCAATGGATTAATGTAAGAATAGCTATTTAAATAAGGAATTAGTTCAATGATTAATGTACAAATTACTATTTAAAATTTTAAAAATATTATAAAAAACCCTTGAATTTTGCTTTGAGCTCAATAGATTGATAATATTTGATTTAACTCCAAATTAAATTAAGTCGACGAAAAGAAAGAAAATTCCATCAAATCAAGACGATGCGACCAGCTCGCCTGGGAAGAAATCATCAGATACACTCGGACTCAGCTTAAGCACAAGGACAATTCCGTCTTTTCGAGAAAGTAACTGTAGGGGTGTAAACGAACAGAACGTTCGACGAACCGTTCGTGAACTTATTCAATTTCTGTTCATTTATGTTCATTTATTAAGTTTAACAAACAAACATGAACAACATTTTAGTATTTGTTTGTTAAACGAACCGAACATGAACAGAGGTTTGGTTCGTTCGTTTTTGTTCGCGAATAAGTTCGTTTATGTTTGTTTATTGTTTGTTCGTTTAAAGTATCATTTATTGTTTGTTTGTTGTTCGTTCGTTTATATTCGTTTATTATTCGTTTGATATTTATTAAAATACTAAAATTACTTATATTATATAAGTTATATAATATATACCCTATTTTTAAGACATTAACTTAAAAAATTAGTACTTAATTTTTAAATATATTTATAAAATATAACTTTGTTGGTTTAAAAAATTAATAAAATATAATTATAAAATTAAATTAGTTAATTATACTTAAAATAATTATTTTTAAAAAATTTTAAACAAATGTACTGAAATAAAATTAATAAAAGTCTCATAATAAATTAAGATTTCATTCATATGATTTTATCCATTGACCATTTACATATATATATATATGTTACACATACTTGTGTATACACACACATATATGTGATACTTTAATATATATGTATATGTGTATAATATAAATTGTACTTAAAACAATAATTATCAATTTTAATAAAATATTGTTGACTTAAGTTGAATTTAAGACTTTGTATTAGATGATTTCAATTTGCATGTGAAATTTAATCTTTATATAAGATTTTTAATATTTAATATTTAGTTTGTTTTTATGAATACTTGTTCATGAACATGTGTTTACGAACGCGTTCATTTACGTGTTCGACAACACGTTCTTTTATATGTTCACGAACCAATTCGTCAACATGTTCGCAAACGCGTTTGTCAACATGTTCATGAACATTAACGGATAATTTCTACCAAATAAACGAACGAATATAAATGTATTTCTTAACGAACACGAACGAATACGAACGGTAATAAAAAATAAATGAGTGAACAAAAACTTTAATTCGTTCGTTCATTTTGGTTTCGTTTACTAAAATAAGGCAGTTTCGTGATTTTTCAACAAATGAGGGTCAATTAGAAATCCGCATGTCGTCGATCAAATCGGCAAACAAAAAATTAGTAAGAACGGGCCTTTGGCTAACGCTGCCAGGAAAGACGGTGACGCTCTCCACGTCATCATCCAATCCGTTATCTCCACGTCATCTGTTCATCAAAATCCCCGAAGACTACAAAACCCATCCAACGGCCCACTCGCTCTGCCTCCCCCTTCACCTCCATCCAACGGTCCCGATTCCTCGTTCTGGATCCTTCCTTTTCTGAGAAGGAAAAAAAAATATATAGAGAAAACGAAAAGTAGCAGAAGCAGTGTAAAGAGTTAACTAGGGTTAGTTAATTAACCCAGGTAAGGCAGCCGAGTTAAAGAACGATTCTTCAAGGAAGCAGACAGAGCTGGAAGGAAAAGAGGAAAAGAAAGAGAGAGAAAATAGATTAGACAAAGAGGGAGAGACAAGGGAGCTTTCCTGTGTTTAGACAACTGAGTCAACCCGGACGATTCCTTGCCTCCTTTTACACTTCTCCAGATTCCTTCTCTTTATTCAACTCGTTTATTCCTATTCCTCCATCAGCTCGGGATTTTATTTGTTTTTTGCTCCCTTACAAGGCGGGTAATCGAGATTTCTTTGTAGCCATCCTTCAGATCTCGATATCCGGTAAGTTTAATTTCTTAAATTCGTGAATTCAAACTGTTTTTTTTTTTTGGGGTTTTTGTATAGGTTCGGTGTCGGGGTTTTGAGTAAAATGGAACGTTGCGGATTCAAAGTCTGGAGAGCTCTCTTGTTACGTATATTTGTTGAATTAAATAAAAATAGTAAATATCAGTTTGGCGTTTTTTGTTTTCTTTAAAAATGACCGTTCTTTTTCTTTAATTTCTGTTTAGAAATGATAGTAAGCCAAAAATTTAGTATGGAATGGATCAGTTCCTAATATGAATGCTTTTTAAGCTAATTTTCATATTAGCAGCTTGCTTGTCTTTCAGTAGATTGTTTGGATATTGAAGAAATGCATTAATTTTACTCTGTTTTTTCTGTTTGTTTTGGATTTCATGAATGCATTAATTTTCGTAACTGCTATTTTACTTAACTTAGCTAGCTTTTCTCTAGTTTGCCTATGTTCTAACCATTTAGGAAATATTTGGGTATATATAATGATAGTAATTCTTTTATGTGCTAAATCAAAATCAGGGTTTTGATTCAAATCTTGGTTCTTTTTTTTCTTTGCAGGTTTTTTTGGTGTTCCTACTGTTTATGGCTACTGAAGATGGCTCACTTAGTGTAGTTTAGGGATAGATCTTCACTTTGGTCTGTGGATTGTGGATTGGGTTCCCTTTTTTTTTTTCCCTTTTTCTTTTTTAGTTTTAGGATGGGGTTTTGGTCTTGGTTTCATTGATTCATGATTGTTGGTGAATTTGAGTTTTTTCTTGTTCATCTGCCATTGGCTTTGGAGTTCGGGGTCTTTTTGGAGGGGAAGAAGCTCTCTTCCATTGTCACCTCGCCTCCAGCTGCCAGGAAAGCCGTGATTGGTTTTTCTCAACTTTTCATGTCTCGTAAGTTGGACAGTCCTGTTCAAACTCAGATGGCTGTGTCAGTGTTTAAAAGTCCTCTTAGAGGGGAGTATCCTAGGAACAATAGAATGGAAGGGAAACAACTGACTGGGAGGAGACGGGTTTTTGTGCAAACAGAGAAAGGTTGTGTCCTGGGCATGGAGCTGGATCGCAGTGACAATGCTCATACAGTTAAAAGAAGGTTGCAAGTTGCCCTAAATTTTCCCACGGAGCAAAGCTCGTTGACTTTTGGGGATGTGGAGCTGAAGAATGATCTTAGTGCCGTTCGGAATGATTCTCCCCTTCTCCTAACACGGAACTGTCTGCACAGAAGCTCCTCTACTCCTTGTCTTTCGCCTACTGGAAGAGATCTTCAGCAGAGAGATAGAAGTGGTCCTATTGAGATACTGGGACAGTCTGATAGCTTTGATGTATTAAAAGTTGTGATGAAGGACATTGCTAAGGCTATTAAAATGGGTGTTGATCCACTACCTGTTCATAGTGGTCTGGGGGGTGCCTACTATTTTAGGAATCCTAGAGGTGAGAGTGTTGCAATTGTGAAGCCAACAGATGAAGAACCTTTTGCACCAAACAACCCAAAAGGCTTTGTTGGGAAAGCCCTTGGACAACCAGGTTTTAAACGTTCAGTTCGAGTAGGGGAGACTGGTTTCAGAGAGGTTGTGGCTTACCTTCTGGACTATGGTCATTTTGCGAATGTGCCACCGACAGCACTAGTGAAGATTACTCACTCAGTCTTCAATGTCAATGATGGCGTGAAAGGACAGAAGCCTCACAAGAAGAATCTGGTTAGCAAGATTGCATCTTTCCAACAGTTTATACCTCATGATTTTGATGCTAGTGATCATGGAACCTCAAGCTTCCCCGTTTCTGCTGTGCACCGCATAGGGATACTTGATATCCGGATATTTAACACTGACAGGCATGCAGGAAACCTTTTAGTGCGGAAGCTTGATGGCATTGGGAGGTTTGGTCAGGTAGAACTCTTTCCTATTGATCACGGCCTTTGCTTGCCTGAAACTTTGGAGGATCCATACTTTGAGTGGATTCACTGGCCTCAGGCTTCGATTCCTTTCTCTGAGGATGAACTTGAGTACATAGAAAATCTTGATCCTAGTGAGGATTGCAAGATGCTGCGAAGGGAACTCCCCATGATACGCGAGGCTTGTCTCCGTGTTTTGGTACTCTGCACGATTTTCCTTAAGGAAGCTGCAGCTTATGGTCTCTGTCTTGCTGAAATTGGTGAGATGATGAGTAGGGAATTTCGAGGTGGAGAGGAGGAACCTAGTGAGCTGGAGGTTGTTTGTCTTGAGGCAAGGAGGTTGATAGCAGAGAGGGAGCCGTCTTCTCCTAAGTCTTACATGGGAGATGCAGACTTCCAGTTTGATATTGACTGTGAGGAACCAGAATCAGACTTGACTCCAAAAATGGCTATAGATGATTTTATGACCAGAGCACCATTCCAATTTGGAAATGGATTTGTGAATAACCGTTTTCCACTTTCTAAGCTGGAGGAATGCTTTGAGGAAGATGAGGAAAGTGAAGGAGAAGCAGAGCATGAACGTTTTTCTCCTTTCAAAGCTCTTGAAAGGATACCATCCATTTCAAAGCTTTCAACGTCACTTAAGGATACCAGCTTAGGTGACAAGAACCAGAAGTATTTAAAAATTTCTGGAACAAAACAAGATAATGGATATCTTACTAGCTCATCCGGGCATAGGAGTGCAAATGAGCAGCTTCCAGCAAGTGTGAGCTTTCTGAAGCTGTCTGACATGAATGAGGAGGAATGGAACTTCTTCTTGGGGAAGTTTACGGAGTTACTCGGCCCAGCATTTGCTAAACGTAAATCCGTTACCTTAGGTTATAAGCAGATACAGAGGCTTGGTACTTCGTGCCAGTTTTGATATTGAGGTGCAGTATATCGATACCCGAGAGTTGAGTTGACTGAAGATGACATAAGACTTTGCAGGTTTTGCTGGGTCTTGGGATGAAAGGTTGTTAGGATAGATTCAGTATATGGGTTTACCCCGGGAATGTTGTAGTTTGGGAGCAGCTGTAGTAGGAATAGCTTATAGCTGTAAATATTCTTTGGTTTCAGCTAAGTGCCGAGTTTACTAGAATTGGTTGTTTTTCTTCTTTAAGCTTTTTATCTTTGATTTTGTTTTTTACCCTTTCTTTCTTTGACTGCGTAATGGACTTTGTTTGATAAATAATTTGTAGATTGAAGTTATATATATATATATATATATATATATATATATATAAATAGTATATGTAATAAGGGACAATTCAATCTTTGTGTTCTGAAATCTTGCTTTCTAATCCAGTATTTCATTTGAGTGAGTTGGATTGCTAAGTGATTGGCATGTGATGTTTGCTTCTTCATGAGTTATGGTTGTAAAGAGATGAATAATAATAAAATGATGGAACATTTTTACATGTTATATCTGAAATTTAGCGTGCATAATTCATGTGAATAGAACAAAAAATATAATTTGGTCGGATTGAAAAAATTATAACTTGCATAAAAATTAAATTATCATCAGATCAATTCTTATGAATATTATATGTGAAAATGACCTATCTACTATTTTGCATTAAAGTGTAATCAGTAAGGTAATCAAATTATTTTGCTAGTGATTACTTTATGTTAGATATTCAATATATAAAAAGGTTCATATCTCCAAAATTATGTCTTAGTTGCATTACAAAACCCACTTTCTAATTTTTAAATCTTCAAATTGTAGCAAGAAATGATTTAAACAGAACAATAATATGGTATTCCATCTAAATTAACCAGCTTTGTTTTTCTTTTTTGGGTACAGCTTTGTGATGACCATTTCAATGCAATCTTTGTGGTTTGATTAGAAAGATGAAAAAGTTAAAAAATAGAAAATTTATTAATATAATGATTAATTTTTAAAAGTAATTTTCATTTTATAACTTGATCAATAAACTAATAAAATTTTCATCTTTTATCTCTTTCTTTTATTTTTAGCATGCAAAGCATAAGACTCAATTCTTGCATTGAAGCTGAGACTGTGTTCTTAAAAGGAGTTGAGCTAGCAGAACCTGCAATTGAGAGGAATTATACAAGAAACTAAATTTGTCAGAATCAAAGGAAAGATTATTAGAGACTTCCATCTCTCCGAATGTGTTATCCAAGCTATGCAAAATAAAAAATTGAAGGATTCAAACAACAATGGATAAGTAGGAATGTGTAGATATTTAATTTTCAAAAACAAAATATTTCATATCTTAAAATTTCAAGCTATGGTGAATGAAAGCCCAAATAACTTTTTCACAAGACAATTTTTTCTCAGAATAACACTTTATAAAATAACATATTCATGAAATAACATCGACATTTTCATTCAATAGCATTAAGTTAATTTTGCTATTGAGATATTTTGGAGAGTTTGGCTAATATGAAGATAGTTATGAACTTTTCTCTTAATATTTTTCTGAAGTATGAGTGTTTTTCTCTCTTCATTTTAGAACAGATAGCTGACTTCTATGTGCCTTATTCATTATCTCTAACAACAAAGCTCGCATTATATAAAAATGAACTCTTTTGTAACTACCAAATTTTTATTATTATAACTTGTGTAACTCTTATTCTTGATACAAAAGCTTAAAAGCCAATGAGGTCTTGGTGTAATGGCAAAGAAGAGTTCCTGAGATTTTGAAGTTTCAGGTTCGAGTCTCACCGAATGTGAGTTTAAGTTAGTTAGTTTGTTATTTGTTTAGTTAATTATTATCATTTGTATTTACTAATTTACCAAGTTACCGTAAATGAGAATGTACTACTAAAAAAAAAAAGCTTAAAAAAAATTCTCTCTACAACACTCCCTTCTGTAATTTTCTCCCCGATCTTGTTTTTTTTTTTTTTCTTTTCTCTACTCAATCTTGCTCAGTCTCATTTCACCTTTTTACCGCCACCCATCGCTGCACTCAATACTTCATGATCTGCTTTAGTCTTCCTTTGATATGCCATCTCTCAACATAAACTATTCTACTAGTTTGCAATGTTTTCACTCTTCACCCAAGAATTTGTTTACAGAAGACTAAGAATTGTCAAACTACAAATTCGGCGCTCCATCTTCTTTGGTGTTCATTCCAGAGAAGGATGACCTCTCCGCACTTCCAAGTCTAATTGTTATATTGGGATTATATACATGCATAGGTGTTGGAAAAAATACATAAACCCCTTATGATATTCAAATAACACTAACTTCTTTAGTTTCAAAATCTCAATTTTCTTCCTTTGTCCCTTTATCTATCTTTAAATTCAAAAATCATAAACCTTAAACAATAAATCATAAACCCTAAAGCTTAAACTCTAATTCTGAAGCACAAAACTGTTGAATCTTAAGCCCTAAATCCTAGTTAAAAGGAAAAAAAATAGTATTTTGAAATTAGGAAAAGATTAGTGTGCTTTCATACATGCATAAGGGCATTTATATATTTCGCCCTATGAGTGTTTGTAGTTTCCATGAAATGGAAATGCCATTTTAATTTAGCCGACCTCACCATAGAAACACCACAATGTACCGGTCAGTCAGGTTTGTACATACCAAGATTAAGAAACTTTCAGAAACGTCAGTATCCGCAGAGTGCTGATAGTAAATTTGACGTCTTTTCTTTCCTACAAATACATCTGGCTGGCATCCACAGATTATTTTGATTATCATATTAGTTTTGCTGCCGTCTGTAGTTGATTGGATCAAACCAGAGCATGATTTGACTCAAACCACAAGAAGCTAAGGCTATCTTAGCATTGATCAATGACGGACACGACGAGATTGGTTTCAGAAAAACAATCGAAGGGGGGAAGAATTACAAAAGAATATATTGTTGATGCTGACATTGAAAGCAAGAAAAAGATAATTAGTAAGCATCAAAGGAAACATCACTTATGTTGGGGTCCCATAAACAATGGCGATGGAATGCATGATACAATTGAAGATTGGCCCTTTTCATTAACACTTTGGCAGGGTCTATGTCTATCATTGTCTATATTATTGCTAGTTACCTTGCTTTTGTTGGAAAAAAATATTCCTCAAATCAAACACTCATAAAATAGAAGAAAATAAAAATAAACACAATAATTTTTAATGTGATTTGGTCTAATCAAATTGGCCTAAAACCACATAACCAAACTAATTTAATCAATCAAACAATTACAACTATGTAATTTTTAAAAAAGAAAAATTGCAAACTTCTAACAAACCCAACCG
Organism: Heritiera littoralis; assembly: GCA_031772115.1. NCBI lineage: Eukaryota > Viridiplantae > Streptophyta > Magnoliopsida > Malvales > Malvaceae > Heritiera > Heritiera littoralis. The sequence goes on along the minus strand of JAPDPK010000008.1, from coordinate 11,070,547 downwards.
TGCAATTTTTAGAGAGAAAAATTGTAAACTCATAGCAAAGATTTCGAAGCCTAACTATACCCTTTTAATAGCCCAAACCTTAGCTATTCTATCGGTGTCTATAACTCTTTGAGAAACTTTACAAATAAAGCCTAACATATTATTTAAAAGGGAAGATTCCTTATAACTTCTTCTATACTTTTGATGTGGGATTCAAGGTAAATCCCAACAAATCTTTCATTGACTTGAATCCCCAAACTCTTCAAATTGCTCAAACATCATCACATCATCTTCATCTTCATCTTCATCAAACATAGCTTTCATCTTCATCTTTATAGCTTTCCTCCTCTCGTAAGATCACGAACCTTGAGCTCTGATACTACTTGTTGAAAAAAATATCCCTTAAACCAAATACCCACAAAAACGAAAGAAAGCAAAAATAAACACAATAATTTTTAATGTAGTTTGGCCCAACCAAATTGGCTTATAACCACCCAACCAAACTAATTTAATCAATCAAATAATTACAACTATGAAATTTTTAGAAAATAAATATTGCAAACTCGTGACAAATCCAACTGTGCAATTTTTAGAGAGAAAAATTGCAAACTCCTAACAAACCCAACTGTGCAATTTTTAGAAAAAAAAATTACAAACTCCTAACAAAGATCCCAAAGCCTGATTACATCCTTTTAATAGCTCAAACCTTAGTTATTTTATCGGTATCTATAACTTTTTAAGACATTTTATAAACAAAGCCTAACATATTCTTTATAAGGGAAGAGCTCTTATAACTTATTTTATATTTTCGATGCGGGATTCAAGACAAATCCCAACAGCTTTCTTCTTACTTGTCCACAACCAGCAAACAACTTGGAGCTCTTCCTCTGGATTGTTTTTTGGGAGTTTTCCAATAGTTGGCACATGGGTTTTTCTTTTGTTGCTTGTGCCAACTGATTTCTCAATGATCAAAAGTATATATAGACAAATAATCTCTATTACTTTAGTTAAGATAAAATTCAATGCACAAAACTCTTGTATGTAAGGTTTAAAGAAAATTAAATATATATAGTTTTATTTTTTATTAATGAAAAATTATTTCCGTGACTTTAGCTCATCATCTCCAAATTAAAAAAATCAACATTTACCGTTGCATCAAAACTTATTTTTTTAGTAATAATAGTTATTAAGTGAAAAACTGGATACTAAGAGCTTTTTTAAGAGAAATAAGCAGCGGAAGTACACAAAAGCATCATTACCTATTGCTTATATATTTTAATTTCTGCCTGTTGGATTATATTTCGGCCAGCCAACATGAACATCTCCTGCCTTAAATTAGCCTTCTGGCTTCTGCGCAGGAAGTCATGGGTTGCTATAGTTGGCATCCGAGATGGTTTTGTATATCTGTCACTATCACCAAAGTCACAATACCGTCCACAAACCATCTAATTCAGGATAAACAATAAGGGTTTGGCGAAGTTCTTGATAGTAGAGTAGGCCTTTCCACCTAAGATTTATAATCATGAAGTTGGCTTAAATTGACCAGAAGCTATATTTAACATGAGAAAGGATTAAATAATAGCTTAAACACTGTTGTGGACAGAATTGGGCGTGGCATTTGTCTTTGCCTGGTTCTTGTTGCTTATATCTTGCTGCCATTTGTCCTTGCAATGAGGGTCTATCTGGAATATTTACTTGCTTCGATTGTAGTTCAAGATGAAATGATAATGCACCAGAGAGAAGCATAGCAGGCAAAAAGTGGCGGAGAGTGGGGCCTTATCTTGTTTGTCCCTTAACATCTTGAGGCAAAATGATAGTTACCTCTGGTGAAGATATCATTAATCAGGACTTTAGAGGACGATAGAGCATGCGGAGAAAAAAAGCTTCATTTCAAAAAAATCGCCAACTTTAAGTATTTTTTTTAATATATATATATATATATATATATATATATATATATATTTGTAAAGATCCACGTTTAATTTGTGAGGTATTGTTCGTTATGACATAAAAATTTCACGATTTTAACTTATAAAAGACATTTCATAAGTATAAGTTCAAATCTATATATATAGTATTGTAGAGTTTCATAATCTCTTGATATGAAATTGAGGTGTTATAATGTTATAACGGTATCTTGACACGAGATAAAGATTAAGCACTACAAATATGATCTTTTCAATAATATATGTTTCGTGCTTCCACCACAAAAGAACTAGGACAATTCTTCAAGTTCAGTAGACTGTGCCCACATGGAGAGCAAAAGCTGGAATATTTGCTGATAGATCTTTGAGTTCAAGTGACTATTCCCTCGTATGGTTTTAGCAGAAAACTGCAAATAAGTTTGGGTTATCAAAAATTATAGAGCTGGAGACGTTCAGTTTCAAACACTGAGAGCGAAATCATGGAATTGTATTTGTCGTACGGAGATTAGGAGAAGCATTTCATTCAGAAAGATAAAGATGAATTGAACATGGCGGATAAGTTTGGAGATTAAGGGATGATAGATATCAAGAAATGGACGTTCTAACAATTTATTAGTGTTATCAGAGTTTAATTGGTGTTGAGTTCAAGAAGGGAAAGCAACATCGTATCAGCAATGGAACAATGTGTTTGATGATTAGCGGATATGCAGCATCACGGTTGGCATGGTGCAGGATTGAGATCAGCTTGTTTTTTACGAATAGAAATGGTAATTTTACATATGATATAGTAACACTAAACAAAAATTATATGAATTAAAGAGATGAAAGTGATATGAACTAAAATTTAATAAAAATGTAAATGAATGTAAAAAAAAAATAACTTTTATATTTCACGAGTTAATTCAAAATTTTCGTATTTTTTTATTGGAATTTTCGTATTTACACAACACAAAACACAAATTATATAAATGAATTGTCAAATCTGTTTACGAATACATATTTGGTAGTACCTCATCCGTTTTAACAGTATGAGATTAATCCTGTTCGGAGTTTAGTCACAATTAAAGCTCTTCACTCCTTCTCAAAGATATATTTAGTGAGAGTCGAACTCGAGAGTTCTTTCCCACAAACTCTTCCCCAAAGGTAGCGGGAGAAGCACCCCTCCCCAAAGGTAGTACTTCAGTTGAGAATTTATCCTAGTTGCTGCATTGTAAACAGCAATAAATCCTTATTGCTACAAGCAGTTGGGCCGGTTTTACACGAGGCAAATTTCTATAGAAGAAGATCATTTAATTGTAATGAACTTATTATACTAATCCAAGATTGACCCAATGATAACAATGTGATCAATCAACCCCATGACCCAGATTTACGAATTCTGGCCTAAACCCAATTTATGAGTAAAACATATGCTGTTTCTGGTGTTCATCAAACGAAATGCGTTTTCGGGTTTGAAACCGAATTCCGAACAACTCCATCCATCAACAATGTTGACTGAAGGATTTATGAATTGTCCAACTCAAATTGATAAGATTCATTTACTGATAACCAGTGCAGGTAGCAGGCAAATCCATGAAGTCTGCAGGCCTCCTGTGAAAAGCATTGGGCCTTCAGGCTTCAGCTGTCTGCCAGGACACTGCTAAAACTAGTTGGAATTTCTCTACGTAAAGGTTGGTGGCTAACTTCGTTCTTCCCAGTCTTGACTGATGGTGACAAACGTACTGATACGCTTTTGTTTATTACTAATTAGCACAAGTGTCTAAATCAATAAAACAAGCAAATTTTGGTTCTTGAGTTTGATCATTGGCTACTGTTGTAACTCAGGATGGTTCTCAGGAGTCAATGCCCTTACCAATTAGTGAGGAGGGGTATTTATAGAGGGAGTCCGTCCATAGGACCCGGTGGTTGGAGGACACGTGGTTCAATAAGAGATACGAGACGAGGTCATAGGTGGCTCGGGTTGTTTCCCCGCCAAAACGTTCACGCCTGCTCGGTCCCGAGGTCGTCCTAGGTCCCGAGGTGAATGATGACAATGCTGGCACCGCTGACCCAGGAAGCATTGCGAACTGATCGAGGTCGACGCTGTCGCGTTCACGCGTCCTTTGTCGTTATTGCCGGGGACAACAGAGCCGAAAGACTGAAGTGCCCCTGCTGGTATTAGACCCCACATCATTTTGTCCCCCCTCGAGTCAGTTTTGAGGCTCGGTTTTAGACGTCTCCATTACATTGGTGCTGAGCTAATTTTGCTTAGAGACACAAAGGGGCCGAGGACACGTAGGAGCCGAGCTATTTTTAAAGATGGGTAGGTGCCGAGGACCTCTCAATTAGATTGATGCCGAGCTAATTCTGGCTAGAGAAACGCCGGGGCCGAGGACAAGTAGTGACCGAGCTATTATTAAAAGCTCGGTAGTGAGCGTCGGCCGATCAAGCTGAGGTCTGAAGTTTTGTTTGGTGCTCGGGGTAAAGTTAGGCTGGCGTCGTCTGGCCAAATTTATGAGATCGGATTTTTATGGGATGTTCGTCTTTCTCTTTGATGGGGGCACTTTCATTTCGCTGCTCGAATCGTCACTTTAACGATTTTCTTCCATTCTTAGGAGTTTTGGCTTTGGTTAACCTTGGAGTTTAACTTTAACCCAGGAGCTCGGTTCCTGCAACCAGGAGAGAGGTTTGAAGATTTAGTAGGTTTTCTACGAAGTGGTTGACGAGTCTTTACTTCAGTTACCCTCGATCCTTGTCCGTTGTCGTGGCTTCATCAAGACCGTTGCTCAGTGCGGTACGTTGTTTTATCGGCGTTGGATCAGAGGGCAGATATAGGTCCGCAGACCTAGGTGACTATTTAATAGGCTTTAAAGGACGTTTAAGCTTCCCGAGGTGGTTAGGTTCTAAGGTCTTGGCTATAAAAGGAGGTAGTGAGTGGCAATACCTCTCATTCCTGTCTCAGCCTTCCAAGTTCCTTTTTGGTTTCATCGTTGTTTTCTGCTTCCGCTTCCTCGGGCTATCCCGTCATCCGAGCTTTTAGGTAAGTCCTCTTTCCCATGTCTTCCTCTTCGGTAGAGATAGTTTCTCCCCCCTCCGAGGATAGTTCTCGCAGCCTGCGAGAGCTAGAGGCTAGATTGGGTCTCGTGAGTGGAGGTGAGCCGGCCGAACTGGCCGAGGGGTCAGAGGACTTAGCTTCTGTTGCCTCGGCCAGTCTGGCCGAGGTTCCTTTAGAGCCATTGCCTAAGGCACTGCGTTGGTTCCAACCAATGTCAGCTGATGAGAAGCGGGCTTTGGATGAAAGCCTTAGGGCCGCAGGGGTTCAGGTCGAAGACCTTGGTCAGGTTCAGTTTAGGGTGGCCTCATCCCGTAAGGCCTCTTTGGACGTGATGAGGGCCTTAAAAGGAGGTGCTCTTCCTGAGGCTTGTCCTAACCTGTTTACTAGAAAGGATTTTGCCGAGCTTCGAGACGCTCGATACATTTCTTCTGAGTTTCAAATAGATCCTCCTCGTCAGACTGATAGGGTTACTGAGGACCGTGGTAAAAATAGAATGTGGGTGTACCGAGATGCCGTGCTCTCCGGCCTGAGGTTCCCTCTCCATCCTTTTGTTGTTGAACTCTTAAATTTTTATAGGTTAGCTCCCTCTCAGCTTCTTCCCAACAGCTGGCGTCACATTATCGGGTTCATAGTTCTGTGCCAGGGTTTGAAACTTCCATTTTCTATTCCATTGTTTAAGTATTTCTTCTCAATAAAGGTCAGCCCTGTAGATAAAAGCTGGCACTATATCACAGCTCGGCCTCGTAAGAAGTTGTTCAAAAATATCCCTACTTCGAATAAAACGTGGAAAGTTAATTTTTTCAGTTTGGTTAGTCCGATAGAGTGGGAGGTCAGTAATAACCGAGGTCGCATGAGGGAGGGTGCGGATGAGATGGTCGAGGTTGTTGGGGAGGACCGTAGGGCCTTTCAAGAAATAAATAGAATAAGGGATTATGGAAGGGCCCCTTTAGATGCTAAGCTCTTAACTTCACCTGAGGTCCTTAACCAGCTCGGGTCCGTCGAAAGACCTGGTAATTTGCACGGTTTTTATTTCTTTTGTTCGTTTTGTAATTTAAGTTCTTATTGAGATTGTGTTGTGATGCAGATATGGCAGGCAGGTTCAATATTTTTGATTATATTCAACCGGAAGGCCAGCCTGCTCCTGGCGCGGGGGCCTCTCAGCTTCCAGCAGCTCAGCCTCGTACTACTCGTGGTCAGTCCGGGAAAGCAAAGAGAAAGGCTTCTGCAGTGGAGATTCGCGAGCCTTCGCCAAAGAGAACTCGGGACGTGGAGCCTGTCCTAGATACCCTCGCCGAGGCCAGCCAAGAAGTGCTGTTGTCAGTGAAGTTGGCCCCGACTGAAAGCGCATTCGAAAGTTCATCTGTTGCGCGGAAGATTGCTAAGTCCACTCTCCCTCCCGCAGGTATTTCAATATTTTTTTTTTGGACGGGCTCTTAACCAGGCGAATTCTGGTTGATTTTAGACGAAAGCAGAGTCAATTCTCCTTATTCAGTGAACATTAATGCGAGCCTTCACCATGCTTGGATCGCTCTGGCCCATGCGACGAAAGCTGAGGAACAAGCCAAAAAACTTCATAAGGAGTACAGCTCTTATCGCGAGAAAAGCCATTCGCTCAAGAAGAAATTTGAGCAGTCTGAGGCAAAGGTGCGTGAGGCCGAACTCCTTGCAACCGAACTGAGGTCCAAGGTTGAGAGGATAAGGGGAGAGTTGGGTCGAGCTGAGCAAAGGAGAGAGGAGTATTGCCGTGCTGCTGCGCAAGAAGCAATTTCCAAATTCCAAGATACTCCGGAGTTTGCTGCTGCTGCTAAAAAGGCCAATGCTGAGGGAGTTAGGGGGGCTTTTCAATTGGCTCTCGATGAGGTTGCTCATGTCTACCCCGACCTGGATCTATCGATGATTTCTTTGGGGAACCTTAAGACTGTCCAGTACGAGGCCGAGGTTGCTGAGGAGGACGAGGAGGGTGATGAGGCCGATGAGGCTGATGATAATATAGAGGCTACCACTGCTGCGACTCAGGGAGAGCCTGAAGATGGAAATCCTGAAATCGAGGATGATGCTGCTGTTTAGAAAATTTTTTTTTTTAATGAACATTGTTGCTAAGTTATTTTGTGTACTTCAAGGTGTTCTGATGAAATGTGACTGCAATTAACCTCGGTTTTATGTATTAATATTTTGGCAAAAACTACCTCGGCCATATGTTTTCATGTGCAAAAATAACCTTGGACGGTCTACATCTCGGCCATATATTCCTCGGCCATATGTGCAAATTGATCTTAATTGGTCTACAAAAGTGTGAATTCGACCGAGCTAACAAATTTCAACGCCGAGCTACTGATAATATCTTTTCAGATTGTTAGCGTTCCAAGTTCGAGGGATTTGTTTTCCATTCAAGTCTTGCAACCTGAAGGTGCCTTTCTTGACGACTTCCTTAACCACATAAGGACCTTCCCAGTTTGGGGCCAGCTTCCCTCCTTCTCTTCCTCTTCCTGAGGCTTCGACTTTTCTGAGTACTAAGTCTCCTTTCCCGATCATTTTTCTTCGGACCTTCTGGTTGAAGTATTTGCAAATCCTTCTCTGGTAGGCTGCCATTTGGATTAGGGCTCGGTCTCTTCGTTCCTCCAATGAGTCGAGATTGTTTCTTAGCCCCTCCTCGTTCCTTTCCTCGGCGTTAAAGTCCACTCTTGGGCTCGGCATGCCGATCTCGACCGGGATCACGGCTTCCGTTCCAAAGGCCAGGTTAAAAGGCGTTTCCCCAGTTGGAACCTTAGTCGTTGTCCTTAATGCCCATAGAACTCCTGGTAGTTCTTCCGCCCATGCTCCCTTGGCCTCGTTGAGTCTTTTCTTCAGTGCCTCCAGGATGAGTCTATTTGCGGATTCGGCTTGGCCATTTGCCTGAGGGTGGGCTACCGAGGTGAATCGCAAGGTTATGCCCAAATTCTCGCACCAGTTTTTGAACCTTGGATTGTCGAACTGCCTCCCGTTGTCTGTTATGATTGCTTTCGGGAGTCCATATCTGCATACTACATTTTTCCAACAAAAGTTTTCCACCTGTTTTTCTGTGGTGGTTGCTAGGGCCTCTGCCTCGATCCATTTGGTAAAGTAGTCGATGGTGACGAGGAGAAATCTTTTCTGGCCTGGGGCCGTAGGGAATGGTCCCAGTACGTCCATCCCCCATTGCATGAAAGGCCAAGGGCTGAGAACCGGGGTCAGGTCGGTGGATGGGACATGTTGTATGGGAGCGAACCTTTGGCATTTGTCACACTTCTTCACCAGTTCGGTTGCGTCTTTAATCATCGTGGGCCAATAGTATCCTTGCCTCACTATTTTGTAGGAGAGGGCCCTCGGGCCGAGGTGGTTTCCGCAGATTCCCTCGTGGACTTCTTTTAGTGCATATTCAGCCTCCATTGGATTTAGACACCTCAGGTACGGTAAACTGAATGACCTCCTGTAGAGTTTGTTGTCAATGATGGTGTACTTGGGTGCTTTTCTTTTCAGAGTCCGTGCTTCATTTTTTTCTTCTGGCACCTCTCCTGTCCTCAGGTATCTGATTATGGGGCTCATCCATGTTTCTTCGTCTTCGTTAATCTGAGCAACGTCTTTCTCTGCCTCTATACTTTTCTGCTCTACTTCTTCCACCAAGATTCCAGAGACTAGGTCCGAGCAGGATCCCGTTGCCAACTTTGACAAGGAATCTGCCATTGTATTGTCAGCCCTCGGGATTCTTACTATATTGCATTGATGGAAGTTTTGTAGGAGCAACTTCACTTTCTTCAGGTACTTTGTCATGGTTGCGTCTTTGGCTTCGAACTCCCCATTGATCTGATTCACGACTAACTGTGAATCACTGAACACTGACAGATTGCTGACCTTTAGTTCCTTGGCTAACTTTAGGCCGGTTATAAGAGCCTCATACTCGGCTTCGTTATTGGATGCCCTAAATTTGAATCTAAGGGCGTACTGGAATTTCTCATTTTCCGGGCTGATTAGGATGAGTCCTGCTCCACTTTTTCTGCTGTTTGAGGAGCCATCCACGTAAAGTTTCCACACGTCCTTGTGGGTTCGGGTTGCATCCATGGACTTTTCTTCGGTAGGAATCATGCATTCCACCAAGAAATCGGCAATAACCTGGGACTTCAGGGCTGCTCGGGGGTTGATAACGAGATCAAATTCACTGAGTTCCACGGCCCATTTGATCAGTCTCCCGGATAGTTCAGGCTTCTGGAGGATTTGCCTTAGAGGTTGGTCGGTCAGGACGGTGATGGAATGTGCTTGGAAGTAGGGTCTGAGTTTTCTGGCCGACGTCACTAGTGCGTAGGCTAGCTTTTCTATGTTCGGATAACGCAGCTCGGCCTCTTGTAGTACTTTACTGGTAAAATACACGGGCCTCTGAATCCCGTCCTCTTCTCTGACCAGAACCGAGCTGACTGCCTGGTCGGTTATGGCCAAGTATATGTACAAAGGTTCTCCCACACGGGGTTTTGACAAGACCGGTGGGGAGGACAGAAAAGCCTTGAGTTCGTCAAAGGCTCTTTCGCACTGGTCAGTCCACTCCCATTGGTGGGCGTTCTTCAAAGTTTTGAAAAAGGGCAGGCACTTTTCTGCCGACCTGGACATGAATCTGCTCAGAGCTGCAATCCTTCCTGTCAGCCTTTGTACATCCTTGACTGAGGTAGGTGACTTCATTTCCATAATAGCTCGGATTTTCTCCGGGTTAGCTTCTATTCCTCTTTGACTTATCATGAAGCCCAGGAATTTTCCTGAAGTAACGCCGAAGGCGCATTTTGCCGGGTTGAGCCTCATTTTGTGCTTTCTCAAGGTTTTGAATGCCTCTTTCAGATCTTCCACGTGCTCTTCCAACGTCGGACTTCGAACTATCATATCGTCCACGTATACTTCCAGACTCCTGCCGATCTGATCTTTGAAAATTTTGTTGACCAGTCTTTGATACGTGGCTCCCGCGTTTTTCAGGCCAAAAGGCATGACCTTGTAGCAATACAGGCCTTTTTCAGTTATGAAGGAGGTCTTCTCTTCGTCCTCCTCGAGCATTTTGATTTGGTTATAGCCGGAGTAGGCATCCATGAAACTGAGCAGTCCGTGCTCTGCACTGTTGTCCACCAGCCTGTCAATGTTTGGTAAAGGAAAGCTATCCTTGGGGCAGGCTTTATTCAGGTCCGTAAAGTCTACGCACATTCTCCATTTTCCGTTCTGCTTTTTCACCATAACCACGTTTGCTAACCAGTCCGGGTAGTAGCATTCTCTGACGAAACCGGCGTCCAGCAGTTTGGAGACTTCTTCATTAATTACATCCTGCCTTTCTGGGGCGAAGCATCTTTTCTTCTGCCGTACTGGCTTGGCATCCGGATCCACATTCAACCGATGAACCATGTCAGCAACGTCTATTCCTGGAATGTCTCTAGGCTTCCACGCAAAGAGGTCGACGTTTTCCCTGATCAATCGTATAAGCTCATCCTTTCTTTCCAAGTTTTGACTAATTCTCATGTGCTTGGAGAGGTCTTCTTCATCAAAAGGGACGTCAACAAGCTCGTCCGCTGGTTCTGGCCGGGTGGAATCGACTTCTGGCCGCTGGTCAGGTACTTCAATGGTGAAGGTCTCTTGACCTTTTCTCTTTACTTTCAATGCCGTTGAGTAACATCTTCTGGCTGCTGACTGATCTCCTCTGACTTCCCCGATCCCGTTGGGTGTTGGGAACTTTATTTTTAGGTGTGGGGCTGATCCGACTATCCTCATGGATGTCTGACTTGGTCTCCCTAATATGGCGTTGTACGCTGAAGGTATTTTGACAACCATGAATTCCACCATTGTGGTTACTGTCCTTGGCTCGGTGCCCAAAGTGACTGGGAGGCAGATGGTTCCTACTACAGGGACTTGTTCATTTCCGAACCCCACCAATGGTGCCGAGAACGGCTTCAGCTTGTCTTCTGTTATTCCCATGCTTTTCATTGCCTCATAGTAGAGCACATCGCAGGCACTTCCATTGTCAAAGTAAATTCTTTTCACCACGTGATTGTAAATGACGGCGCTGATTACTATGGCGTCGTCGTGAGGAAATTCGATTCCCTCGAAATCCTCGGTTGAGAATGATACAGGCTCATCTTTCCATGACTTCGGCTTTTTGGCCGTTGAGCCCACGGTCATCACAGCAGCTCGGTCGATCTTCCTTCGGGCTGAGCTCGAAACTCCTGCCGTGATTACGTTAATTACTCCGGCGGTGGGTCGGTTGTTTACCTCGTCCCTTCTTACTTCACCATGTTGATGACCTCGGTTGGTTCCATTATTGCGCGACCGAGGAGCTATATATCTTCCTCGAGTTCGGCTGTTGTATTCGGCTGTGTTTCTTTGACGGTATCTATTTCCGCCGTCTCTTGTCGGACTCATCTGCACGAAGTTTCGAAGCCGACCTCTTCTTACTAGGTCTTCAATTTCGTTCATCAGGTCGGTGCACTCCTCCGTCGAGTGGCCGTGGTCGCGGTGGAATGCGCACCTCTTGTTCCTTGGCCTTAGGGGATTTGGTCTCATCGGTTTAGGCCACCTTAGCTGCGGGTCCCTTTCGATTTGCATTAATATTTTCTCCCTGGAAGTGTTTAGGGGAGTATAACAATCGTATCTTTTTTCCGGGCTTCTCCTTGTCGGGTACCCGTGTGTCTTGTTGAAATTTTTACTCCCCGTGCCTTTCTCGACCTCTCTCCCCCGTTTTCTGTAACCCCTGTGGTCATCTTTGTTCTCGTCTCTATCCAACTTTGTAGCCATGGTTTCCTCGGCGTTTATATATTTCTCGGCTCTGTGTAAGAGCTCGGGTAGAGTTTTAGGGGGTTCCAAGGAGAGGGAGAACTTGAAATGGAACTCTTCGTCCGTGAGCCCATTCATTAATCCGGCTACAGCGACGGACTGCTCTAGGTCTTTGACCTGCAGAGCTTCAGCATTAAACCTCCTCACATATTCTCTCAGCGATTCTCCTGGCCTTTGTTTAATGGACATTAAGCTGAGAGTGGTCTTCTTTGCTCGTCTGCTGCTGACGAAGTGTGTGAGGAAAGAATGTCCGAGCTCTTTGAACGAGTGGATCGACCGTGGAGTTAGGCTTGTGTACCAAGACCGCGCTGCTCCCTTTAATGTGGCCAGGAATGCTTTGCATAACAAAGGGTCGTCTGCTCCCTGTATTGACATGTTAGCTCGAAAGAGTTCTAAATGGTCTAAAGGATCAGCAGTACCGTCATACGGCTCAATGGTTGGCATTCTGAAGCCTTGGGGTGGTTGAGCTCGGTCGATCTCTTCGGTAAAAGGTGAAGTTCCGAGCAACTTCAGCTCCTCCGCTAGGACTTGCTCCTTTTCCTGCATCTGTTTTTCCATCGCCTCTACTCTTGCTTCCAGCTGATTGCGTTCGGGGTCTTCTGTCACCGGTGCCGAAGAAAAGGCGTTTCTGGGCTCTTTTTGAGTTGGCTCCCGGTTAGTTCTGGGTTTGGACCTTCTAGCTGCCTCCGGGTTCGAAGAGGAACTAGCGTTGGCCTCCTCTGGTGGAGGTTGTGTCGGGGAAATGGGGGGTTCGGTGTCATTTCTAGAAGGTTGGCGTTGGACAGGAGAAGGTGTGAGGGCATGTTGGACTAGTTCGGTCAGGTTTCTCAGCTGTTGGGAAAGCTGCTCGAATTGTTCCATGGTCGGTGTAGGGTGTCTGTCTGGGTGGTCATTATCAGGGGTGGTATTTGGACTTAAGGGTGCTACAGGTTCTTCTTCTTCCGTTTGTCTCCTCCTGGGAGCCATCCTAGGCCACAACACGTGAAGATGACAAAGCCCCTACCTGGCGCGCCAAAAATGTTGTAACTCAGGATGGTTCTCAGGAGTCAATGCCCTTACCAATTAGTGAGGAGGGGTATTTATAGAGGGAGTCCGTCCATAGGACCCGGTGGTTGGAGGACACGTGGTTCAATAAGAGATACGAGACGAGGTCATAGGTGGCTCGGGTTGTTTCCCCGCCAAAACGTTCACGCCTGCTCGGTCCCGAGGTCGTCCTAGGTCCCGAGGTGAATGATGACAATGCTGGCACCGCTGACCCAGGAAGCATTGCGAACTGATCGAGGTCGACGCTGTCGCGTTCACGCGTCCTTTGTCGTTATTGCCGGGGACAACAGAGCCGAAAGACTGAAGTGCCCCTGCTGGTATTAGACCCCACATCAGCTACCATATGAACACTTCTCTTCTACCTAATCTTGGTGGCTACCTATATGAAACAGTTGACTGCCTTTGATACCTTGCTAATATGGACAGAAACAGGATTAACATGCAAGTAAACCTTTGCAATTATTCTATCGTTTTAGTTAGAACATCAGCTCCATGTTCATCATCATCCTAAGTATACTCGTATCTAATAAGCATGAGATTGAATATTTTAATAGTTGAGAGCTAAATTCTGATGGAAATGACAGCAACTTGAGAATGCGTCTGATATAGTCAATAGCATGGTACTTGTGATTTTGGTATTTAGTTGAATTTTGGAAATAAAGAGGGTGTGCCTTGATGCAACAATAAAAGTAGTGTTTTTTTTTTTTCACTTAAAAATTATGGATTTAAGTCACAGAAACAGTTTGTATTTAGTTGAATTTTGGAAATAAAGAGGGTGTGCCTTGATGCAATAATAAAAGTAGTGTTTTTTTTTTCACTTAAAAATTACGGATTTAAGTCACAGAAACAGTTTTTTTTGTTAATACAGAAGGAATGTTGTGTACATATATATGACCATTTCAGATTATACAGTTAAGAGTCTTGTGCACTAAGTTTATCTTTAGTTGAATCTAGGAAATAAATCTCAAGTTTACATTCGTCTCCTTTGTAACCTAAAAATTATAGGTTCAAATCATAGAAACAGCCTCTCAATTGATGTAAAAGGAAAACTGTGTATATATAATCGTTTTTAAATTCCACAATGTTAGAGTCTTGTGGAATGGATTTGCCTTTAGTTGAATTCAGGAAACAAATTTTAAGTTCACATTCATCTCTTTTGTGACTTGAAAATTATGGATTCAAGTGACGAAAACAACTTATTTGTTAATGCAGAATAAAAACTGCGTATATATAACCATTATCAGATTCCATGATATGGAAGCCTTAATTTGCCTTTAGTTGAATCCAAGAAATAAATCTCAAGTTCACATTCATCTACTGGACTCGATTATAACAATCCAAGCCTTCTATTTCACTGAATATGTAAAAACAGTTGCATAGCTAATCTTTGTAGAGAACCTTTATGAATTATGAATATATATGTCAAGAGCATAGGTTTTCTTAGAGGGAAAAGGGTTAGTAGAGATGTTAAATGTGCCTCCAAGGTCTTTCAGCAAGGCCTACACATTCACTATATCTGAAACAATCAACCAGATGATCAATGGTCAACCCTGCTGCTTGCATGAATGAATACACAATTACAGGCCCAACAAACCGAAACCCTCGCTTCAGTAAATCCCTGCTGATGGCTTCTGCTTTGGGAGTTCTAAGAGGAACATTTCTGGGGTACTTGTATTTGTTGATGGTTGGTTTGTAATTCACATAACCCCACATGAAGCTGCTGAAAGATCCATATTCCCTCACAATCTGCATTTGGACGAATGAATTCATTGATTAGTTGAATGTAATAATTAAAAATTGCAGAGCAATTTGTGTTAAAACTTGCCTTTAGTATGCATTTGGCATTGTCTATTATGCACCTTACTCTGCTCTCTGCCAACATCATTGCTTTGTTTGATGATATCTCATTGATTTCTTTGTCCCCCATTTTAGCAACAATTTCAGGATCAAAATCAGAGAAGGCTTCTCTATATGATAACCAAAAAAAAAAATTCAAGCTGTAGTTCATTGTTCATCAACATTTGTAGAAAATGCACAAGCAAATTGAAGAATGTACCTGTATAGCTCCTTTCTTTTCAAAATCTCTGTCCAATTGTAATCCATCAGCATGGCAGACAACGCAAGCAGCTCGAACAATTGGCTGTTGATTACTTATCATTTGAAGATGTCAAACAATTGGATAACTAGTGGGATAGAAGTGATGTTATTCAATTCAAACGACTTACTTGTCATCATAAACAGGCACTCCCCACTGCTCATCATGAAATGATACGTATACCTTATCTGCATCAAAGCTTTTGTTAGTTTCTTAGCCACCAAGTAATTTACAGTTTTTTCCATTTTTTCAGCATTCTTTTCCTTGTTTTATTTTATTTTTTCTGGCCGGTTTTAAAGAAGAATCAAACCTTGTACCTGATCTTTCTTAAAAAGGAGTAACAATAGCTAAGTCGAGTTATTGTTTTTTCGGCCGGTTCTTTGTATGCATAACATTTATAATAATCCATGAGCACTGGATCTAAGAGTTTCTATTTTCTATCATTGAACAAACGATTATTTTAAAACATAACAATGACAAAGCCAAAGAATAGCTACTGAGATGATGTCCATACATATTATAATATATAATAATCAATCTGGCTTTTGAATTTATGTAGAACTCTCAACTGCTAGATAATGATAGGTATTGAGAAAGGCAAGTTTCTTGTTGACTAAGGTTGTCTGACTAGGGCGGATGTTCTATCTTTTCCATTATATTCCACAGTTTAACCACCGGAAGCAAAATTGTCAACAATTTAGCACTAAAACAACCACTCAGACAATGTACGCTGTAAAGGTTTACCTGATTATCTCACTTGAAAATGAATTTTATGCGTGTTTTCGAATTTATTGGTACTATAGAAAGTTTGATGCAAAAACTTGATAAATATTTCTTTCTTTCCTGACCTAAAATAAGTTTGATAACATAAGTACATGTCAGGCATTAAGAATGTTGGGAGTATCAATTATATCATAGCAACATCATGATAGCTGAAACAGTTTGTTAGTTCAATGTTTGCAGAAACAAATGATAGAATTTGAAGTTGGTATACTGTCATTTTGATATATATATAAATATTTATATATATATATATTTATATTTGTGAAAATGAGGGACTGTCATAAAATGTAGTACATGTTCGTAGATAAGGTATAATGCTGTAGTGCAGATGGTAACAAGAATGAGCCAAAAACTTGGTATATATTAAAAAAGAAAGAGCCAAACAACGCGTATCCAATCAACTAATTCTGAAATGCATATGGAATAAAGATGATTGGTTAACTATTTAAGTGGGGTTGAGGAAATTTTGGTTGCATTGGCTCTAGGATTTGCTGAAAATTTATTACGAGAAAGACAAAGATTCAAGACTTGCTACCAAACCAAGTGGTTGAGATGCTTCTTCACAATAAAAATGAATGACATTATAAACATTCAGGCTTTGGTATATATGAATTCTGACAATGTTTTCATTGGAGAGAATCTTTGAACGATTGAAACTGCTACGGTGCTACCTTCTTTTTTGTGCATTTATTTATATTTTCCATTCCATAGCCTATATCAAAATTTTAAAATTTTCATTCGTCAGTTTAGTTTAGTACACTTAACAATCGGATAATAAATGAGGCAATTTCCTATTTTGATATGTATTGTTTTGTCAGAACAGGAGGCTTTGCTAATTGGTTTTGTCTTGGAGGACATTTGACTTCAAGGCCAATTAACTGTTAAGCTGCAGTCTGAAGAAATTTGTTGGATTTGACAGTTTAATGTTTCCTGCAATGTACTGATCAATCCAATCACATATTCATTGACTAATTAAGATTCTATCAAAACAATTAGAAGCTGCTTATATAAACTAGTTTCTGTGTACTATATGCTTAAACAATTTATATCTGGTGCAATATCAGAAGAAGGTAAACTTACCACTGTTCTTTGTAACCCAGTTGCACCTTCTCAGTTCTCCACTATTAGGATCCTGACATTGTTGTTGTTGTTGTTGCTGATGCTGAAGATGCTGGACACTTCTAACAACCGGGACGAATTCTCTTCTTTCATGATGAGGAGCAATCAAGCTGAGAGCTAATGAAATCTTCTGCTCCAAGGGAGTGCTAGAATCTGTAAGAGAGGAGTCATTTGAGTTCTGTGACAAGGACAATGATAAGGATGACAGTGACAAGGATGAAGAGCTCCTTTGAAGCCCAATTGGGTAGATTTTCTTCAGGTGTTTGGACAGGACACTTTGTGCAGGCTTCTCTTTTTCTTTAGGACTTCTGTTCTTCTCCAGAATATGTCTCTTAGACATGCTTGAGAAAATCATGGTGTTCTCTTCCTTTTGTCTACTTAGAGGTGGTAGATGTAAAGTTGAGTTTAAAGAGTTTGATAAAGTTTGGGGTTTTATATATTGTGTGAGAGAATGCAAAGCTGCCCTACCTAAGTTGGTGGAGTGTGAATTTCATTCTGAATTACCATTTCTTTTGCTTCTTGTTTTGTAAGCAAAACCAATTACAGTAGGTTGAAATTTGGATATATTCTACATATTTTAGCTCATCAAGAACAATAATATTCTATATTGAATTAGACCTCCAAACTGACCGTTTCATTTAATGAAATTCCTTGCATAATTTATATCATATAGAAGAAGTCAACTCCTGTTTTAAATGTCTGTTTGTGTCTGGACTCTGGTGGTTTAATCCATATCTGAAGTTGGGTACTCCAACTTTTAGTGATTCGGATCTTTTCATCGTCTTGTTAGTTGTTAGATTATTAAGACTAACACGAAGATCATCACAGATGCTGTTGAAGAATTATTTGTTTATAGTACTACTTCATTTTATCGGTTTATCGGTGCATCGATAAAAATTACTTTTTTGTGATTCGAAAATCGTGAATTCAAACGAAAACAATTTTCTGTTAATGCGGAGGGAAAATTACGTTTCTTTTTTAACAGTTAGCAAGTTAAAGATTTAGCATGGAAATTTTGTTTTCTGATATGAATTGATTGTTACAAGGGGAGGATCTTTCTTACCAGGACTTGATAAAATGAGGGAAAACACAGCTGAAGGTGAAAACTGCTTTTATTGGTTAAATTTATTGTGAAAGGTCTATTTTAGGTGTAATGGTACGAGGCATGTTTCAGAACTTGAAAATATATTCTATTGATTAATAGCCTTTTAGTTGCAGTGTTTTTCTCAGTGCAAGAGAAATGGGTCCAAATTATAATTCTTAATTTGCACTCCTTGTAGCCCTCAAGGCTTGAGGCAAACCTGTGGCCTGCATAGACAAAGAAATCTCATCCATCATTCTTCACACTGTTCTCCTTCCACTACCCTCCACAAAAATTCCATAGCCCTTAATGGTTCAAACATGCCTTTCACAAATTGAACCTTGGGTTCCTTTGTTTTCTGGTTAGACCATGAATATTTGGGTCTTAAGTGCTGGTTCAATGTTCATTCAAATATAAGAATTTCGAATTTAGTTTGAATCTCAACATCTCAACACCTGCATTTAAAGATGACAATGGATAGAGTATTCATTAATTTTGAGGTATTCTAATCCAAATTTGATTATGTTTTACAATATCCAAACTCAATTAACTATCTAAAATTTTTATTTTTATTTTTATTACCCATATGCTATTCATATAATATAAAAAGTTGCCGTTAACTACAAATCAATTTTAATATATATTATTAAGAAAAATTAATTTAATAAATTTAAATTAATTCATAAAAATAAATTAATACTAAAAATCATATTTAAAATACTTAATGAATTAATTTAATTAAGTATTATATTAATAATAAATAATTTATAAATAAAATAATTTATAATAATATTTAATGATTTTTATTTATATTCAGGTTTGAATAGAAATGTACTCTAAGATTATTATCCTAACATTATCCAAACCTGTGTAGGGTGTAAAATTATTACACAAACCCTATTCAAACCTAATTATTAGATATTTTAATCTTATTTAATCGGGTTAAGTAGTGCAAAATACTCATTTATAGGATACCTATTTGCATCTCTACCTACATTCTTTGTTCTGCAGACCAAAAAACTTTCATTGTACCAAAAAAAAATTGAATGTTCAGGTAATCCGATGGACCCCAATGTATTAGCTAATCATGCCAGGATCAATCTTTGTCTTGCAGGAAAATTTAAAAAGCAAGAAACATGTAAAGATTAAATTAAAGGAAAGAACATAAAGAAGACGGTCTTTGCAGCAAAGGCATTTAAGACATCAGCTTAAATTCACATGCATTCTTTTGAGACTTTCGAAGAATTTAAAAATAAAGCAAGATAAATGGTCTTTTAATTTTGCTTCTCAAGGAAATTCAAATTCATTAATAATCTTTGCTTGGTTTGGAGCACATAAAATTTAAATGAAAATTCTACATATGTTTTTTTTTTTTAGAAATTAAAAAACATATACCTTTAATTTTTTATTGTTTAGATATATAGATGACATCATAAAATTAAAAATTAATGAAAATTACTTTATACTCTTGATGGTTCTGGTGAAGTTTTGTATTAAAAATATGAACAAGTACGACATCAAACGTTTAATCAGGGATTATGCAATCAACTAGAATTGCTCTGTGTGGATGTATATATACACATGCACATACACATATATGTAATCTCTTGGATGATAATAATATTGCATTAATAAACTTGAACAAAGTGGATATTTTTATTTCTCAAGCAAGTGCACCTTTAGATGACTACTCCACATGCAAAACACGAAAATTTTGCGTATATAATTTGTGTTCACATTATGTAAAATAATATTTGTGTAGTATAAAATATCAAAATTTTTATATTTATATATGATTTGTATTTTTTTAATCCTATCGTTAAATGTTATGTCTAATTCACGTAAATTATACATACAAAATTTTAAATTAATTAAAAATATTTAATTATTTAATTAATAATAAAATTTGAATCAAAATGTTATGAATATATAATCGATACAAAACTTTATTGCACCCACGATAAATACATGTATATTATTAAACTTAACTATTGATTTATAAAAATATTAATATTACGTTAAGTTATCACACTATTTTTATACTGAAGCCTTGCTCTCCCAAGATGTTGTTTATTGAGAAATAAACCTTCTATATGACGAAACAATATGATTTACTTCCTCCAAGTTGACCTAATTCTTTCACAAATCTATCCAAATCTTTCATGGAGCTCCCCCCTCAGTCGTCACTCATTGTTCTTTTCTCAACAGCTTGTGACTCCTAAAGCAAACATAAACAACCGAAATATGAGGCATCCATCAAGCCAAGCCAACACTTGATCATTCGGGTCAAAACCAAAACCTCAATTATCCCAACAAGACACATGAAAGAAATGTAGATATAATTATCATAAAATATACATATTTTTATAGAACTTTGTATAAATAAGTATTGAAATGTCTTATATAAATATTCGGATGTTCATAATTTTTATCTTTGAAAAAAAAACTCATGATAATTATATGTATACCACTTATTAAATTGATTATATTTTAAGTTATAAAACTTGACATCCTATTTTTAAAATAAAATTTTCATTCACAATAAGTTTATTCGTTTTAATAATTATGTTGGGTGCACAATACTTTATTTACTTTTTAAAGCCAATTGCATAGAACAGTGAGTATAATCTCACCAATTACAAATGATCACTTATCATCTATCTTCTTATTCGCGTTCAAGAAGAGGAATACTTTGTTCAAATCTGAAAAAATTCTGTGGATCAACCTTAGTCTTTATACGAGCCAACCTGTTAAAATTATTCTTGAAATATTTAAGACCCCATTGGCTTGCTTGCTTATAGCTCGTGTAACCTCCATTGTTGTTAACTCCAAGGTCAAGATCCCGATAGCTCATGTAAGCTGCCCTGGGAGAGTTCGAGACGTATGGTGCCATGTAGCTGTAAAGCCTTCTTATCCAAATGATGTGGTTTTCAGATTCCGAATCATCTTCTTCCTTTCTCCACGATACTTCGTAATGGATGTTAAATAGATTGTTTGCTCTATGAGGGTAAGGGATCTCAGACTCCGGAATCTCAGCCATTTTCCCTCCGTAAGGACTGAAGATGATCTCCACCAACCCTGGATTTTCTTCAAGAAACCTTTGCCATATTCCTTCTAATGCAGTTTCAGAAATTGGTTCCTCGACATAGTCTGATTTTGCTTTGAAGTATGTTTTAGCGTATAATCTTCTATTGAGCATGGAATCTAGAGGGGAATCATTTGGGATTTCTGCGAAGTAGATTATGGTTTCGATCCAACTCATTTCCAGACAATCTTCCTTGACTAATCCAAGCTCTGGAAAGCTTTGTTGCATCAATGTCATTAGTTGGTCAGTTTTACCAAGAAACAAGGTGGTGAAGATAGCATTGATTGTTCTTTTTCCTTCTTGGCTTGGATTTGTACCCCTGAGAAAGATTCTAAGAAACAAATCTTCATGAACCCTAGGCGCCACGTATTGCCACCGATTAACAAGTTTTGTTGCATTTTCTTCCAATGTTTTTGTTATTGTGAAGACAGTCACTGTTGATGGAACAGAAACCAGATTAACTTTCCATTCCACAATGACTCCAAAGCTAGCTCCTCCGCCTCCTCTGATTGCCCAAAACAGATCTTCTCCCATGGAGTTCCGGTCAAGAACCCTTCCATCAACATTAACTAACAGTGCATGAACTACGTGATCAGCTGCAAGGCCAAACTTGCGCATTAGCATGCCATAACCTCCGCCACTGAAGTGGCCACCAGCAGCCACACTAGGGCAAACACCACCAGGGAAGGCAAGAGTTCTACTTTTTTCCGCTATGCTATAATACAGTTCACCTAGAGTTGCACCAGATTGAACCCACGCTGTCTGGTTTTCTACATCAATGCTGATCGACCGTAGATTAATCATATCAATTATGACAAATGGATCTTGAGAAGCGAAAGAAAGACCCTCATAGTCATGACCACCGCTTCTGATTCTAATCTGCAATCCATGTTTCCTTGAACAGTTAATGGTTTCTTGGATGTGAGAGACATGGGTGGGCTTAACAATGACTAAAGGTTTTGGGGTAGTCGGTGTAGAAAACCTTAAATTTCCATATGGAAACTCCAACGCAGATGAAAATGAAGAGTTGTTTTGGGTGTAAATGACACCAGAGATGGGAGCGAGGCATTGGAGGAAGTTATTATTCTCTTCACTGTGGCTCAAAGTTGCCCATGAAGATGAGAAGAGAACAAAAAGAAGTAGAGACAATGGGAAGCTAGGCGACGCCATTGTGCGTTATTGGAGTTGGAACATGAAAGCTTTGCCAGATCTCTTCGCATTTTATAGCACAAGATTCGTCAATGCTAATGCTCTTGCAGCCCTTTAGAGTTGGGTTGAATTGATCATGGAGGGTTAAGAATTTATGCCTGTACTGTGTTTAATTACGTCTTTGACTTTTTTTTTCTCTTATGCATTCATGATCCTGATCATTCAGTACTTTCCATTTGTTTTTAAGATAGCACTTATTGATCTAAGCATCTACTCTAAAATTAATTACTAATAGATTAAAAGATTCAACTTGAATATAATGAAAAAATCAATATCTAATGAAGGCACGATAAAAATCACTTTAATGAGCCCCCATAGTAAAAAAAAAGAAGCCCATGTGATAAAGTCAAAAAAAAAGAAAAGAAAAAGAAGCAAGAATCACAAAGTAAAATATGAACTCTAATACTATGTTAAGCATCCAATTTAAATCAATTGATAATAGACGAAAGAACTCAAATAGAAAACCACAATAAACTTAATATTTAACGATGCAAGATAACACCCTTTTAATGCTTTTGTCACTTTAATTTCATTGAAAAATACAAGATATAGGTAGGGCCAAAACTTTAATTTCATTAAAAAATACAGGATATAGGCAGGACTGTCAATGTCATAACGTATTAAGATCTAGACCCTAAATCGTTAGACTTAAAATTAAAGAGTCACTACCAACCATTCTATAACCTAAAGTGCAGTTGGTCACCCATTCTAACTAGAGATAAAGCTTGGTATATGTTCAAAAATTCTAAGCTTAGAAGTACGGTTATATGTACGAAAGGATTAGCCTCTCACAATGTTGATCTTAAAATAGTACCAAATAGTTTAAAGCTATCTTTTGTTTACTTTAATATTGATATGCTTAAATATTGAAAATCTTTTAAATCTCCTTCATTAAATTTGTTGGACAACTTAAAAGTTTTTCTTACATCAAGAGTATGCAAACAGGACTAATCGTCTTTATTAAAGAAGCTCCGTCGTCGGATTATTTAACACTACAAGAAAAATTACTTTCAGTGACGAAATTTTAGCAACGGAAAAATTCTGTCGCTAAAAAATAGCATCAGCGACGGATTAGTGACGGAAAATATATTTTACTTAGCGACGGAATTAGTGACAGAATTTCGTAGGTAATTTGCGACAGAGAGTTTTCCGTCGCTAAATGTAGCGGGAACCTACTATTCATTGGTGCCTAAATTAGCGATAGAATTAGCTACGGAAATTTCTGTCGCTAAAACTTATAGGTAAAAATTTCTTCATTAAGCATCAACGACGGATTTTTTCCGTAGCTAATTCCGTCGCTGTTGCTTTTTAGCGACGGAATTAGCGACGGAAAAAATCCGTCGCTGATGCTTAATGAAGAAATTTATTTATTTTTTATTTTTTATTTTTTTCAAATTTAAGGCATCAGCGATGGATTTATTCTGTTGCTAAAAAGCAACAGCGACGGAATTAGCTACAGAAAAAATCCATCGCTGATGCCTTAAATAAAAAAAAAATAAATTTTCTTCATTAAGCATTAGCGACGGATTTTTTCCGTCGCTAATTCCGTCTCTAAAAAGCAATAGCGACGGAATTAGCTACGGAAAAAATCCGTCGTTGATGCCTTAAATCCGAAAAAAATAAAAAAATAAATTTTCTTCATTAAGCATCAGCGACGGATTTATTCCGTCGCTAAAAAGCAACAGCGACGGAATTAGCTACGAAAAAAATCCGTCACTGATCCCTTAAATAAAAAAATAAAAATAAATAAATAAATTTTCTTCATTAAGCATCAGCGACAGATTTTTTTCGTCGCTAATTCCGTCGCTAAAAAGCAACAGCGACGGAATTAGCTACGGAAAAAATCCGTCGCTGATGCCTTAAATCCGAAAAAAATAAAAAAAAAAATAAATTTCCTTCATTAAGCATCAGCTAAGGATTTATTCCGTCGCTAAAAAGCAACAGCGACGGAATTAGCGACGGAAAAAATCCGTCGCTGATGCCTTAAATCAAAATAAATAAATAAATAAATAAATAAATTTCCTTCATTAAGCATCAGCAACGGATTTATTCCGTCGCTAAAAAGCAACAACGACAGAATTAGCTACGAAAAAAATCCGTCGCTGATGTCTTAAATAAAAAAAAATAAAAATAAATAAATAAATTTTCTTCATTAAGCATCAGCGACGAATTTATTCCATCGCTAAAAAGCAACAGCGACGGAATTAACTACGGAAAAAATCCGTCGCTGATGCCTTAAATTCAAAAAAAATAAAAAATTGTTTTTGAATTTTTCCCGCCTGAGCTGTAGCGGGAAATATTTTGACATAGCATTAGCGACGGAATTTCCGTCGGTAATTCCTCTATATGCGCTTCAAAAACTCTATATATTCTCATATTCTTTGTTTTCTCTCCTCTTCACTCCTCTCTATTTTCTTTTTTGTCCATCTTCTCATTTTTTTCTCAGTTTTTCTTCTTTATCCCTCTTTCCTTTTATTTTTTTTTTTTTTTTTTTTGTTGTAAATTTACTCTATTTTTCTTTTATATTTATGTTGTCAATTTTTTTATATGATAAACTTTAATACTTATATTTTTGTTTTTTGTTTTTTACATACAGATGATGATGATGATACTGTGAGGTGCTGGTGGTAGTGGTGATAATGATGTTGAAGATAATGTATTTTTGTTTTTTTTAGTTAATTTATTCTAAGATAATGTTTATGGATTTAAGTATAAATATTAGGTTTATTTTAAATATTTCTCTTTCTCTCTCTCTCTCTCTCTCTCTCTAAATATAAATATAAATAATTAATTTCAGAACATTTTTTTGACAAAATTCATAGAAATTAATAACAAAATCTGTTAAATAAGTGAAAAAATTCATCAAATTAGCGACGGAATTCATAACATTAGCGACGAAATTTCCGTCACTGATGCTCTTTAGTGACAGAATATTTATTGAATTAACAAAAATAACAAACTATTAGCGACGGAATTAGCGACGAAAATTCTGTCGCTGATGCCTTTTAGCGACGGATTTTCATATAAATTAAAAGACGAAATTATGTTTTTAGCGACGGAATTTTCCGTCACTAATGACATAAAATCCTTCGCTGATGTAAAAAAATTCTGTTGCTAATTAGCGACGGAATTACCGACGGAAATGAAGTTTTAGCGACGGAGTTAGCATCAGCGACATCGATTTTTCCAACAGAAAAATTTCCGTAGGTAATCCGTAGGTAACCGTCGCTGAAGACCATCAGCGACGGAATTTTCCGTCGCTAATTCCGTCGCTGAAGGTTCATTTTTTTGTAGTGTAAGTATATTATAAAAGTAAAAAAAAAAAGAGCAAGAATCACAAAGTAAAATATGAATTCTAATACTATGTTGAACATTCAATTTGAATCAATCTATAATACTATAATAGATGAAAGAACTCAACTTAAATTAAAAACCAAAATAATTTAATATTTAATGATGTAACCATTTTAACGCTTTTGTCACTTTAATTTTTTTGTAGTGTAAGTATATTATAAAAGTAAAAAAAAAAAAGCAAGAATCACAAAGTAAAATATGAATTCTAATACTATGTTGAACATTCAATTTGAATCAATCTATAATACTATAATAGATGAAAGAACTCAACTTAAATTAAAAACCAAAATAATTTAATATTTAATGATGTAACCATTTTAACGCTTTTGTCACTTTAATTTCATTGAAAAATACAAGATATAAGTAGGGCCAAAACTTTAATTTCATTAAAAAATGCAAGTTATAGGAAGGGTTGTCATAAGTGCTAAAACCTAGATCCTAACTCGCTAAACTTAAAATCAAAGAGTCATTACCAACTATTCTAATCTAAGGTGCGATTGATCACTTATTCTAACTAAAGATAAGGCTTGATTTACGTTCACAAATTCTAAGCTCGGGAATACGGTTGCATTAGAAAAGGATTAGCACCCCACAATGCCTATCTTAACATGGTACAAATAGTCTAAAGTTATCATAATTTTGCCTTTTGTTTGCTTTAATATTGATATGCATAAATATTGAAAATCTTTTAAGTCTCTTTTATCAAACTGGTTGGACGATCTAAAATTTTTTTCATATTAAAAGTATTCAAGTAAGACCAATTGTCTTTCTTAAAAAGGCTCCACGTCAAATTATTTAAGTATATTATGAAAGCTCTTAATTTGACTGACTCTTAAGTACTTGATTTTATCAACCTTAACTTTATTATTTCATTTTTTATATTATTAATGTTTAGTGCTTTAATTTAATTTCTTTTTATCTTGCTATTTTATTTAAATCTTTAGTTTTGTATCTTTAAATAAATACGAATTATTTGATATTGAAAATTTTTCCTTTAGACCTTACATCGAGTTGGTCAGATCTTAGAAGAAAATTTCTCACCTTATGAATTTTTTTAGAAATTATTCAAGCGCAATTTCCTTTTAAATTCTATCATTGAAATAATTTATATTTATTTGGATATTTGTTATCTTGATTTTATTTTTTTATTTCATTAATTCTTATTTTTAAAATTTTTTATTTAACTTTAATCTTTAATGTTTAATTTTTATTTTTATTTTTAACAGTAAACACAAATTATTAAATATTAGGCTAAACTATTAAAAAGGCCCCTAAACTTTGTTACTTTATTTAAATAGGCCCTTATACTTTTATTGTATCTAGATAAGCTCTTAACCTTTTATTTGAGTTCAAATAAGCTCATAGACTTTAATTTGTACTCTGATAAGCCATTCATTCTTAATTTATACCCAAATGAGCCATTAATATAAATCAATCTTTTATAAAAGTGATTAATCGATTTTTTTGATTACGTTTAAAACCTAACTTTTTACATAAAAAAGGCTAGTTAGATAGAATATATTATATAATATTTAATTATGTATATTATACTATATATTATATATTTAAAAAAATGTTAATTAATTTAGTTAGTTTAATTCATAATTTTAGACATCGAATTAATCAAATAAATCAACCTATAAAAAATAATTTAAATCCAAAAGTTACTTAGTTGAATCAAATTAATTGAATTTTGATTGGTTAAATTAGTTTGAAATAATTTTTATTCATATTTAATCTTTTATTTGAAATAAGGGCTTATTTGAGTACAAATCAAAGTATAAGGGCTTATTTGGATACAATAATAGTATAAGAGCTTATTTAAATAAAATAACAAAATTCAGGGACTTTTTTAATATTTTAGCCTAAATATTAGAAACATCTTTTTAAGTCTTTCATCAAGTTGGTCAAATGTAAAGAGAATCTCTTCGCTTCAAGACTTCCAAAAGTACTACTTAAGCTGTCAAGCGCAATCTTTTGGAAATTCCATGGTCGAAATAACTCGTATTTATTTAAATATTTTTTTATCTTCCTTATACATTCATGATCCTGATCATTCAGTACTTTTAAGTTGTTTTTATATTTTTACTGATCAGTAGTTATTGATCTAAGTATCTAATCGAAAGTTAATTGCTAATAGATTAAAATATTTAACTTGAATATAATGGAAAATTTAATATCTAATTGAAGCGGGATAAAACCACTTTAATGAGCTTCCATTGTGTGTAGGTAAAGATAAACAAGCCAACATGATGAAGTCAAAAAAATAATAAGCAAGAATCACAAAATAAAGTCTGAAGTTTAACTTTGTATTAAGCATCTAATTTGAATCAATTCATAATAGACGGAAGAACTTAAATAAAAAATCACAATAAACTTAATATTAAATGATGTAGGATAACATCATTTTAATGTTTTTGTCACCTGAATTTCATTGAAAAATACATAGGATATAGGCAGGGCCAAAACTTAATTAATTTCATTGCAAAGCACAGACATATATAGTGTGATAACCGAGAATTCTTCCATTTTTGGAATTATGGATTCTATAAATTTAATTTATGAGGTTAATAGATAAAGTGAGAATAAATAAATAAATTTGTTATGAGATCAAATATTTGAATTATAATATTTAATCCATTGATAAATTGGAAAAATTAATAATTACAAAATTTATTTTGGTATTAAGGAATCAAAATTTAAGGAAATAAAAATATGTGTATGAATATACATATATATATATATATATATATCATTATATGTATATGTACAAATATATAAGTATATATATAAACAATAAATATTTTTTTGAGTTAAAGTATATATATGTGTGTGTGTGTGTGTGTGTATATGAATAATAAAATGTTAAATATATGTTTTAAAGATGATACATATATATATATATATATATATATATATATGTATATAAAATATAGTATATGCCAAGGATATGTTTATACATATAAAATTGTAAATATATATTTATAAATATATGTTAATAGAAAATATATATTTATAATATATTTATATTACATATAAAAATAAAAAAAAGAAAATGGAAGGAAAACTCCGCAAGCTTCTCATGGAAGCTTGTCGCGTTTCTTCAGTTTGCTTTATGCAGACATAATAAAAAAAACAGAAAGAAACAGAAAGAGAAGAGAAAAGGAAAGAACGAAACAGAAAAGAAAAAGGGGAAGAGGACGACCAATTAGAGGGAGAGACAGGGAGAGGGAACTGCTACCGGAGAGATAAGGAGGAAAAGGCTGGCCGGCGACAGTAATGGAGAGAAGAATTGATCAAAAAGAAAAGAAAAAAAAAAGAGAAAGAAAGAAAAGAAAGAGATCGATCGATGCCATACCCTCCTCCCGTTGTCGTCGTCACCGTCGCCATCTCTTCGGTCAGTGGAGGCAAGGTTAGATTGTTACACGCCAAATTATGATGAAGTAGAAACGCAACACATTTGTTCGTTTTGCTTAGGATATCAATTAGAAATAATCATTAGTTAGTTACAAAAACTAAGTGTATAAAGTGTAAAGCTGAACATTGTGAAAAAGGAAGGATCATATAAGAAATTACAAGGAATTCTCTCTCTCGTCTCTATCTCTTTAACCTTCTCCCTTTCTTTTTCCCTCTTCTCCTTTGTTTTTCTACTATGTTCTTCATAGATCTGGAAATTCCAGATTTCATCAAGGCAAAGCACATCTCAATCTCAGTGCAGTACATACTTAAGCTGTCATTTGAGAACCTCCAACATTCGGCTTGCATCATTTGGTATCAGAGCTGACAATTCTTGGCGATGGCAGACGATGAGACGATGCCGATGTATGAAGGAGTTGTTCCAAGCACGGATGAGTAGCAGTGTGTGTTGCTACAAATTGATTTGGAGTATTTCCAAATGAGAATGGCTCAATTGTTCGAGGAATTGAAGGAGGATATGCTGGCAAGAATTGATAAGGTATTTGATAACTTCAAGGCAAGCCTTAAGAAAATTGAGGTCAGTGATATTGAAGATGAGAAAGAAAATGAAGAAAAATTAAAAACTGGATTAGTCACTTCCGGTTCTATCGCTGAGTCTTCAGTCACTACTACTCTTTTTACCCCTGTAGCCTCACAATACATGACCATTGATGTGTTTTAGTCTTATGGAAAAGAAAATTTCGGTATGGAAGCGGTGAATAGAAATATTTTTCAATCTATTATTGGATTGTTTGTTGTAGAACACAAGTTAGGTTTGAATGAAGTTACAGCTTATGGTTACTTAGTTAGGTCTTTCTTTTTGAGGACTTTTAATGTTTGTAAGAAGTGTGTAGGGAATTATTCACGGGTATGGATGATTGAGAACAAATTTGTTATTGTTAATGATCCTTATGTATTTAGGCTTTTGATAATGGGCAGGAGGAGTAAGGGTGATGAGCTTTTGAGGCAAACAAATGATAATTACTTTGATTCGTTCCTTGTCATTCAAATTGAGACACGGGCTCTAGATCACGATGCCAATCCCTTGATTGGTTCTCAGAAGAGCAAAATGGCAGTTTGCTTGATTCTTATTGAGATTATCAGCTTTAATGGCTACAAGTCTTAGAAGTGCCATTAGGAGTGCAATGATAGCTATCTTATTGTTAAAACTGGCAAGTTATGTATTGGGGTTACTCCGATCTCAAAGATTGCTTTCATTTTTGAGGAGTTGAAGAAGACCTTGTTTGCAAATGAGAATGAAGGTGCAGATGCTCTAGAGTGGGGTGCTTTAATTGCATCATACGGAGTCCATAAGGAGGCAGGGTCGACAGAAAGGGATGCAAATTCTCTTTTTGTATTACAGCAGCATAATATAGGGCATTATGTGTTACTTTCCAACATTTACATGGTTGCTAGAGTGGCACATTATGATATAGTATTGGCCTACCTTGTTCAGTTTCCAGGTGTGTTAGACAACCAACCCTTAATAGTTATGGACAACATTGCTATTCATGGCCCAAGCTTGGAACATTCGAAAATGGTTTTCAACCTCTACAATGAGCTTCATGCTTATCTAACTTCATGTGGAGTGGATGGAGTAAAGATAGACCCAATTGTTTGCTACAAGGCTCTAGATGACTCATCCACAATATGAAACTTACTAAAACACAGTGTAGCAGCTCTTGATGTTCTATCAACTGTGTTTGGGAAAGCAATTCTTCCTACTTTGATGCCTATTATTAAGGCCAAGTTATCTGCTAGCGGTGAAGAAGCCTGGGAAGATAGGGAAGCTGTTGTTTTGGCTCTTTGTGCCACTGCAATTGATGAAGGATTCTCAACGTTGTTGGTGGCAATCCGGCAAGACACTATTGTAGCGATTGGAGGTTTGCCAGTCGGTCTCGATGTACTTACTAATGGAACTGGTCCTATAGGTTCTGGTTTATTAATCTTTGCAACTTTTGTTTGCTCACCTTCAATCGCTATCTTGGCTGATTTTGGTGTTACCTTCCCAAAGACAGAAATTGTCCAAGTTGCATGTGATTGTGAACAACACATTGGAACACTGTCTTATGGGGTAGACCAAGCAATCTCGATGATGGTCAAAACTGGGTTTGTTAAACTAATACATTTCAATCTTATTCATGCAATTGATGTTCAGTTCCTCATTAGGGGTGCATTTGTGATAACTCATTCATCGACTGCTATTGTGCTTGGTATAAAACTTGGAACGAAGCCATAAGAGGAATTCTTAAAGGAAGGAGCCTGTTGTATATGTTGTGAGCACAATATCTATTTCTTAATGTACAAATGTGGGCAAAAGTGCAAGTGCTCAAAATGTGCAAATGAGTTGATCCAAGGTGGAGGAAAGAGTAATATAGTGGATTGTGTGGTAACCATGATTTTTATGTTCTCTACAGTAGTCCTAAAAAAGATGCCTTTAGCCTTGCAGAACATCAACGAGGTCCTCAAGCCAAATGGTTATATGCTGTTTCCGAACTATCCTATTGGTCACCTTGCTTAGGGAAGGTTCTCTAGCAAAGATAACAAATTCAGTGAAAACTTTTATGTTAGGGTAATCAGGTTTGGCAAAAGGGTTCATGACGTTATGATTAGAGATGGCTTCCAGGTCTATGTCTGTGTTGGCAGTGTCTTGGGTATTATGAATGACAAGGCTTGGGGAATAGTTCAGATTCAAGTTTATGAGAGGATCAACTCTACAACTATAGTTGCTGAACAAACCATCAACAATGCTTGGTCTACTAACGTGAAGAATTGTTATGTCTTGATTGGAGCCTCATGGGTCACTGTTGCATTTAACAAGCTAGCTAAGACAGTATGTGGTATGAAGCAAAAGAAAAAAAGTAGTATTTTGGTTGAAGAACAAGTTTTCATCCTTGAATACATGCCAAAATATGATGAAGTAGAAACACAACACATTTGTTCGTTTTGCTTAGGATATCAATTAGAAATAATCATTAGTTAGTTACAAAACTAAGTATATAAAGTGTAAAGCTGAACATTGTGAAAAAGGAAGGATCATATAAGAAATTACAAGGAATTCTCTCTCTCGTCTCTATCTTTTTAACCTTCTCCCTTTCTTCTTCCCTTTTCTCCTCTCTTTTTCTATTATGTTCTTCATAGATCTGGAAATTCCAGATTTCATCTAGGCAAAGCACATCTCAATCTCAGTGCAGTACATACTTAAGCAGTCATTTGAGAACCTCCAACGTTCGGCTTGTATCATAGATCTGGCCGGATGGAGGAGTGAAAAGGGACCGGCGAAAAAAAAAAAGAAAAAAGAGAAAAGAGAAAAGAGAAAAGAAGAAAGGGAGAAATGCCACGGGTATAGCCACAGATCCAGTGCCGCCTTGCTCTCCCTACACCAGTGGTACCATCGATGCTAGCAGCTGCCGTTCAAGAAAAGCAAGGCTGAACCGGTTTAGCAAAAAAAAAAACAAAACAAAAATAGAACAGAAAAAAAAAGAAAAGAAAGAAAAGAGAAAAAGAGAACAGAACAAAGAAAAAAAATATATGGTAAGAAAAATTATTATAATTTTTTTTATTATAATTTTTTTTGTAATTATTTTGTTGTTGAGTAATTTTGTAAAATTTTAAGTGTAAACATGTATTTAAATTTGTAGAAATTATACAAGAGCGGTTGAAGTTGACTGAGATTGGGAGAAATTAAATCGCCAGCATCAACCCTAGGTAAGATACTCATTTAAAAAAAAGTCATAGATTTATACAGTCTTAGTTGATAAAACTGAGATTTAAAGATTGGATTTCGAAGTGTTTTGAGATTGTGATCAAATGAAAATTATGGTTTATAAATCGAATAGGTGATGATATTGATGTAAAGGATTGACAATGGTAATGTGATGAATTACATGGTAAATATGATGTGATTGAGGTTTAGTGATAAATTTGGTTTGGGAATCATGGCTAGCTGGTGTCGTAACAATCTTTTGTCCGGGGAACTAATCACTAGACATAAGGTTATGGAGTCGCCACCAATCTTTTTTTTTTAACTTAGATGTGATTGGCCACCTATTCAAAGCTAAGGATAAGTGCATTGATCTACATTTCGAAATTTGGATTCGGGAGTACGGTTACGTATGTGGAAGGTATTAGCACCAGTCCAATGGACAGTACCAATTAATCATATTTTATCATAAGCAATCTTAATTTAAATGGTTTTTTATGCTTAATTAAAATTTTCTTTTTATTATTTAAATTGTCATTTCTCTTAGGATATTCTCCAACACTTTGATCGAATTCCCAAAGAAATTTTGTTACCTCAAGAGTATTCACATGACACACTCGTCTTCGTAAAGAGGCTCCATCGTCAGATTAATATATAATGTATTTAATTCTTTTGTGAAATTCATCAAAATTATAATTTTATTTACTCTTGAACTTGGAATGAAAATCTTTAATATTGAAATTATTTTCCCTAAATTTTCCAACGCTTTGGTCAAATTTAGGAGAAATATCTTATCACCTAAGAATTTTCTAAATATCGCACACTCGCGAAATTCTAAAATTCCATCATCGGTTAGATTTTCATTTACTCCTATTATCTAAGAAAATATACATTTTTTATTTAAAGATTATTCATTATTATCATTTTCTAAAAAAAAAAAATTTATTTTTGAATTAGACAAATTCATCAATATTTTATTTAACCTTCTATAAGTTTTTTTGTGAAAAATTTCTTTACACCCTTCAACACTTTGATCGAATGTAGAGAATTGAAGCTATTAATTTTGTTCCAAAATTTCCAACACTTTGGTGAAATTTGAAAAATTATTTTTATTTTTTTTATTAAAGACTTATTTTCACTTTACTAGCTCGCCCGAAACAGCTCTCTACTCACAAAATAACTTGTGAATGAGAGCTCGCCCCTTAACAGCTCGCCCCTTAACAGCTCGCCAACTTACACATGAGAGCTCGCCCCCGAAACAACTTGCTACGCACAAATCAATTTACGAACTAGAGGTCACCCTTTTTACAGCTCGTCATGCGCAAGTCAACTTGCTCGCTAGAGCTCTGTTGGAAATTTTGGAAAATTATTTTTTTCAATTAAAGATTTATTTTTAATCTACTAGCTCGCCCGAAACAACTCTCCTCACACAAATAGCTTATGCAAAAAGAGGTCGCCCCTTAATAGCTCGCCCGTGAAACAGCTCGCCATACACGAGTTATCTTGAGGTGAAAAGCTCACCTGTGCAAGTGAAGCACACACAAGAGCTCGCCTCATACAAGTGAACTAGAGCACAGTGAGCTCGCCCACTCACTAGAGCTCGCGCCATACAAGTGAACTAGCGCGTAGAGAGATCGCCTACCACTATAGCTCGCCCATACAAGTGAACTAGCGTGTAGCAAGCTCGCTCGCACAAAAGGAATGCAGATAAGATTTAAAAGAGTCTTTTAGTTAATAGATTGGTTTGGGCGGGGTAGGTTTAACAAAATGTGGGATTTATTTAGAATTTTAAATGGAGAAGGCAAAGTATACTTACAATGTTCGGCTCGGGTAAGTTTTATTCTTCTCTTCCTTTCGATTTTCTTTATTTGGGTCTCTTCTCTTCCCAGTTTAGTCGCTGCTAATCCAACCAAGGTCACCTCTCGCTACCACACTTTCTTCTTCCCAGTCGCACCAAAGTAACAAACGTGGGTACTACTCACCGTCGTTCACGTATCCTCTTCACTGCTCCAGTCACCGTCTCAGTCGCACCAGAAATGAAATTGAGATTTTGCTATTGAGTGTAGTTGAGTTCTCTCCTTCTCTCTGTCTCTCTTTGTATATCTCTCTCTGTTTTCTCTCTATGTCTCTCCGTTTTTCTGTGTGTGTTAATTTCTGATCCCCTTTAGACTATTTATAGGCATTTTTAGTCAAAAAAATCGGATGAAATCTTTGAAATCAGGGCATTGTTCCACTGATTTTTTCTGAGCATTCTTAAATACTTGCTTGAAAAATCGTAGTTCTTCCATATGAGTATAGTAATCTTCTTGAAACCGATCTCCCCCTTTTTCTTCTTCATCTTTTCTGAGAAGCTTCTGATATGTTATTTTAATCAATAAAAATCGAAGCAAATCTCAGAGCATTAATTTGCAGAAGACTTTCACTCCCAAATAAGGTCTGTCTAGGGGTCGGCGAGGATGGCAGGGCTATTGGCAAATTTCTAGACTGGTGTCGACACCTGCACCAGCCTCCTCTTTTTTTTTTTCAAATAGTCTAAAAAATAAATATTTAAAATGCTAATTTTTTATTTTAATTTTAATACAACTTAAAAAAATAAAATAACATATGGGCTTAGATCTTTAAATCTAACAACCCAACTTTAATTAATTTGGGTCATTGGATGTTGGGCTTCAGCCCAATTAATTTTCACACATCAAGAAAAAGGCCCAATTATTCAGGACAAATTTGGAATCGATCTTGAAAGACAAAATTCGATCTTCATGATACTTTGTTGGCTCTATAGGCTATACCGAGAGGGGGGTGAATCGGTTTTTCGCTACCCTTAAGTTCGTTTTTCGATTTCTCTAAATTCTCTAACCTATACTAATATTTTCTAAGTTCTCTAGGCTACTCAATTATGCAATATAGATTCAATACAATAAACACAAATATAATTGCAAATAAGTAAAGAGAGTAAGGATAGAGAAATGTACGCAAGTGATTTATAGAGGTTCGGCAACCTTGCCTACGTCTTCTACCTTGAGACGCTCCCAAGGATTTTCTCCAAATTCACTATACTTGAATTTGTGTTTACAATCCCTTTTTTTCTTAGGCTCAAGAGTAACCTCTTCTCCTTCTTTTTCTAGGCTAAAGAGAAACCTCCCTCCTTTTCTTAGGCTAAAGAGAAACCTCCCTCTTTTTCTAAGGCTTAAGAGAAACCTCCCCTTTACAAAGTATTATTGGGTTTACAATGAGAGTAATCAAAGAAGGCCTCTAAGTAGGCAAACGATTATAAAGATTAAGCACAAGGAAAAAGCCTATACAATATTTGTGCTATTCTATACAAGGAATATGAGAGTGATAGAAGATATTGAATTCTAGCTCTTGAACTCTTTGATTTGCTTGAAGAGATGAAGAAATTGAAGAATGAAATGTCTTGGGTGCTCTCTCTCTTTCTTCAGCTTTCAAGCCTCTATTTATAGTCCATTGGATGTGTTCTAGACGTTGGTTAGAGCCAAAACTTGAATATGACCGTTGTGTCTCACAAAACTAGCCGTTACAGCACTTTTTTGTCGCAACGGATCGATCCCATGCCCAAAGGGATCGATCCCTTTAGTCCAGAATCTTAATTCTTGGCTTGAGGGACCTTGGAAGCCATTCTGCCATAAAGGGATCGATCCTTTTTCTCAGGGGATCGATTCCTTTGATTCGGGGATCCATCCCTTCAGACAGGGGATCCATCCCTTTGATCAGGGGATCCACCCCTTACAATATTCATTTGCGTTTTCTAGGTCTTTAAGCATTAAAAACATTCTAAAACCAATTTTGAGTATTTTTAAATATGACATGATTTTGAAAACATGAATTTGAGTCTAAAAAATTTATCAAGTAATTTTCTTAAAATATATTCAATAATTTCATAAGAAAATTACTTAAACCAATAATTAAAAAATGTTTTCTAAATTGATTAAAGCCAATAAAGATAATCAATTAAATCATGATTTTATATTTGATAAAAGCACTTAATATGGTTTATGAAAATCATAATTGATGAAGCAAATTTACAATATGAATCAAACATTTAAGATTACTTAAGTTTTTGTCATTTCAAAATATATATGTCAATTTAAAGCTAACAATATCCCCCTTTTTGATATGACAAAACTTAAGGTAAATTTTCTTTGAAAATTCTTTAGAGAAATACTCTCCCTCAAATAAAGCTGGATTTTATAAAGCTCCACCTTAATGTAAGCATGGTTTGAAGAGAATTTTCCAAAAGAGTTTTTCAAACTATTTCTCCCTCATTATCTCTCCCCCTTAATATCTTAATATCTCTCCCCCTTTTTGTCATAGCGAAAAGAAGGAAAAATGAAAAGTATGCTCCCCTAAAATTATGGCTATGTGAGAATTAAAAGATATGCTCCACTCAACAACAAATATGTTAGTACATAGGACTCATAGCACAAATAAATAAGTCAATATTTACAAAGAGTATGAAATATTCATGCAATGAATATGACTTATGATCTTATACCAATTGTTTATAAATAATTTTGCAAGAAGTTCCCAATTGGTAAATAATGAATCAAGTTATTTATAAATTTTCTACTATGTTTTATAACTTGCTTATATTAATGCTATCAAGCACTTAAGTATATCAATTATTCTCTAAAGTCCAACTAAGGTGCATGTCAATACATCATGATTATGAGCTAAAATTAGATGACATATCATATGCAAGAGCTCATAAATCATTTTCAAGTAAGATAGAATTAAATCATACATCAATTAGTCAAAAATTCTAGCACAAAAGTGTTTCATGCAAAAGTGTCTTATGTGAATTCTTCCCTATTTGTCATTTCAATCTAAGGAGCATGAGAAGAATTGTCAATTTAAAGCTCATACCAATAGTCAATTTAGTTTTGGTTTACCAATTGGTGAAAATATGGTTACCAATGATACCAATTGTTATTTCAATCTAAATACCAATTGTTACTAATGGTTGACTTACGCATTTTGCATGAATCCAATATTTATGTGTAGTGTGTTCATGTCAAGAAAATAGTCATTCTAAATATGCAAGAACACAACACACATCATCAAATATGCATATGAATCAATTAATCATTAGCACACTATCATAAAGTCTTAATCCATATTCATATTCACAAATTTATACCATATGGAAGACTCAAAAAATCAAGGAATTCAAGCAAACACATTTTCTTCCATGGTTTCAAGCACAAAAATCCTATGCTCATTTTCCAATTCGAGTCCTTAACCAATTATGAGCAAGGAAAGATTCAAAATTACCATTTTAATCAATTAAGAGCCATATCCCTAGTTGTTATCATCATTTAACGTTCTAGAGGGTATATGCTATTTTAACTAAAATGGCTTCACTTAAGTGAATCAATATTATCAAGCTAAAATATATTTTATCATTAAAATCCATAAACTATGAGTGAGGTTAAGCACATAATATCATGAAAACAACTATTCTCATCTCATAGGCATGATCATTGATTCAACTTAAGTAAACATGCATGTTCAACATCAAAACAATCAAGATACAATGCATGTATATCAATTGTTGGTGTTGTCATTAAATCCCAAGTTCTTTAATAATTTGGCCATAAGAAAAATTTAAGTACATGGATGATAAAGTTTCATGCATTTGAACATTTAGGATCCATTTACCATTACAAATTATAGGCCAATGACCATTACCAATTGTTGAATTTACATTTGAAATCAATCCACTAGATGTATAATTATCATGAAACCTAGTGTGGAATTGA
The DNA here is from genome assembly GCA_031772115.1 of Heritiera littoralis. Lineage (NCBI taxonomy): Eukaryota > Viridiplantae > Streptophyta > Magnoliopsida > Malvales > Malvaceae > Heritiera > Heritiera littoralis. The sequence continues at coordinate 11,032,093 of JAPDPK010000008.1, read as the reverse complement.
TAAGTCAAGCTAAGAGACATAATCCTATAAGCATGCTTGACTACGATGAACAAAAAAGAATGAAGAATATTTATTATGCACAAGTTCATCAAATTCTCAAATATATCCATAAATTCTTGAAATATTTCTTAAAATTATGTTTAAGCATTCATTGAAAGTATATTTCAAGATTATTTCAAGATTTATGCAATTCATGACCATTTTCAATGAGAAAATTGATTTTGCACTTGTGAGCTCAAGAAAAATGATATTGATTGTTGAAAGTGATACCATTTGTTGGAAATAATACAAATTAATGGAGTTGAAGCATGATATTAATGAAAAATGAATTTTCATATTTTAAAGATCATCAAAAAGAAGTTAAAGCAATGAATTTTAAGTTGAGAAGAAAGAAGATATCAAGAAAGTGAAAAATCTTTCTCAAATTCGGTTGAAAAAGTGCAGAAAAACCATTTTGGCTTGGGGGGGATCAATCCCTATAGGAGGGGGATCGATCCCTTAGTTCCAGAATACACCAATTCTGTGTTCTGCTCAAGGGGATCGATCCTACTTGTTGAGGGATCGATCCCTCATCCTGTTTCTGCAGATTTTTAACAGAAAATCCAACCTTTGAGGTGCCAAAACTTTGTTTTTGAGTATTTTAAGTCTAAGTAAGAGTTTAAACATTTGTAAAACATGATTTTGGACTTGTATGAATGAAAAACATGAATGAAGAACCATTTAACAATAGATTTTTGCATTGTTGGAAGGATCTTCACCAATAAATGCATTTTTTGGCCTCAAAGGAGGTCATTTTGAGAGTTATGCATATTTTGACGTAACCAAAGCATTGGATACCACAAATATGTCAAAACAAACTTGTTCACATAGGTTTTAAGCACATATATCATTAAAGCATATATCTTGTGAACAACATGCCATAATTTTCAACATACAAGTTCTTCATTCTTGCTCAGACATGACATTTTGTATAAATGACATATTTGATCATTTGAGGCAAGTAAATACATTATCAACACATAGAAAACTTGCTCAAAATGCAGAAATCCAATAATCATTTCAAAATCATAAATCATGCCTTTCATCCAATGTATCAAGAACTATTCATCAAGCACTCAAAAATCATTTATCATGCCTTTTGTTCAATCATTCAACTCACAATGCATTAAAGATTATCAAAGCACAAATAATTTAATCAAACAAAAGTTTTAAGGAGTAAGGAATTAAGCTTACAAAACTCCTTTGCTTGAGAGTGCTTTGCCTTGAATTGTTGAATCCACCTTAGGCCTTTCTTTGAAGAATTGTTGTGATCTTTGCCAAGGATGGATATCCAAGCTCTTTCTTTTTCTTATTGGCACAAGCAAACTCCATGAGGATGTGTTGAGCATTTAAACTCCATTGTTTCATTGTATTCCCATGCTCTAACACTCCTACAACTAACATATTCATGTATTTTTTGGTACCCAAATTTTCTTGGGTCCACGAGAGTTAGTGCAAACCATTTTTGATCCTTTTGGGATCCATTTCAAGCACAATTCATCATTATTTATTACATGCATTGGCACCCAAATTTTTCTTACTACTTTTCCTCTAAATGTAGTTTTTTTATATGTGCATGCTTGTGAGGTGTGTCTTATTCTATTGCAAAGTGAGCATATGAGAGATGTATCATGCATAAAATTTTTGCTCACTAAGAAATTCCTAAGATGAGTTTCTTTTTTATTTGCATTATAACCTAACCCATCTTTATCAAAGAAAGCTCTTTGGGTCTCAAGCATGTGATCTAATTTTTGTTGACCCATATAAAACCTAGTAAATGAGTTATGCAAATTTGTATTCTTTTTTTTTAACTCATTTATCTCTAAGTTAGCCTCTTCTAATTTCTTTTCAAATTCTAGCTTAGTATTAGTCAAGGCTTCATTTTCTATTTTTAATTTAGCAATGATTTTCTTATATTTGGAGTTCATGCATTGAAATTCATTTACTAAATCATTAAAAGCATTTTGTAGCTCATCAAATGTAAAGTCATTATTTTCACTAGAGCTACTACTAGCCTCGTCATCACTAATGGCCATAAAGCATGAGTAGGCTACCTCTTCATCTACATTTTCCTCATCGGAGCTCTCACTATCGCTCCATGCAGCCACAAATGCTTTCTTCTTAGGTTTCCTATCCTTTCCCTTCCTAAGTAAGGGGCAATCTAACTTAGTATGACTCGGTTCATTGCACTCATAACACACTAAGGGGTCTTTTTCTTTCCTACTTGATTCTCCTCTCATTACCCCTCTTCTTTGATGTCTCCTATTATTCTCACTCTCTTTCATTCTTATGAACCTATTAAATCTTTTGAAAAACATTGTCATTTCCTTTTCTTCCTCATTTCCACTCTCATCACTATTATCTTCAATAAGCTCATGAGTGGAAGATTTAAGTGCTACTCCTACTTTCTTTGAAGGCTCTTCATTTCTTTTCAATTTCATTTCATATGTAAGTAGGGAGCCCATAAGTTCATTTAGAGACAAAGTGTTAAGATCCTTAGATTCTTCTATTGCATTCACCTTTGCCTCCCAAGATTTTGGCAAGCTATTCAAAATTTTCTTAACCATTTCTAGATTGGAATAGCTTTTGCCTAATGCCTTAAGTCCATTAATTATGTTATTAAACCTAGTGTACATTTCACTCATGGACTCATTTTCTTTCATTCTAAAAAGCTCATAATCATGTGTGAACATTCCTACTTTGGCTTCCCTAACTTGATTGGTCCCTTCATGTGTGATGGCTAGTTTGTCCCATATTTGTTTAGCATTCTCACATAAGGAGACTCTATTATATTCATTGGGACCTAAAGCACAAAAGAGGGTATGCATAGCTTTGGCATTCAATTGTGCCAATCTCATGTCATTTGTGTCCCACTCATCCTCATTCTTATGGACATCTTTTCCATCTACCTTCTTCATAAGAGTTCTAGGACCATTCACTATAATTCTTCACACCTCATAATCATTTAATTATACAAATAACATCATTCTAGTTTTCCAATATGAGTCATTTTCACCATTGAAGAGTGGAGGTCTAACTAATGAGTGTCCCTTTTCTCCTAGGGGTGTGCCTACATTCAAGTGAGCCATTTATGATCGTTTTGCTCTATAAAGGTTAGTCTAAATCAATCTCGAGCCCAAGCTCTGATACCAATTGTTGGCTCTATAGGCTATACCGAGAGGGGGGTGAATCGGTTTTTCGCTACCCTTAAGTTCGTTTTTGGGTATCTCTAAATTCTCTAGCCTATATTGATATTTTCTAAGTTCTCTAGGCTACTCAATTATGCAATATAGATTCAATACAATAAACACAAATATAATTGCAAATAAGTAAAGAGAGTAAGGATAGAGAAATGTACGCAAGTGATTTATAGAGGTTCGGCAACCTTGCCTACGTCCTCTACCTTGAGACGCTCCCAAGGATTTTCTCAAAATTCACTATCCTTGAATTTGTGTTTACAATCCCTCTTTTTCTTAGGCTCAAGAGTAACCTCTTCTCCCTCTTTTTCTAGGCTTAAGAGAAACCTCCTTCTTTTTCTAGGCTAAAGAGAAACCCCACTCCTTTTCTTAGGCTAAAGAGAAACCTCCCTCTTTTTCTAAGGCTTAAGAGAAACCTCCCCTTTACAAAGTATGATTGGGTTTACAATGAGTGTAATCAAAGAAGGTCTCTAAGTAGGCAAATGATTATAAAGATTAAGCACAAGGAAAAAGCCTATACAATATTTGTGCTATTCTATACAAGGAGTATGAGAGTGATAGAAGATATTGAATTCTAGCTCTTGAACTCTTTGATTTGCTTGAAGAGATGAAGAAATTGAAGAATGAAATGTCTTGGGTGCTCTCTCTCTTTCTTTAGCTTCCAAGCCTCTATTTATAGTCCATTGGATGTGTTCTAGACGTTGGTTGGAGCCAAAACTTGAATATGACCGTTGTGTCTCATAAAACTAGCCGTTACAGCACTTTTTCGTCACGATGGATTGATCCCATGCCCAAAGGGATCGATCCCTTTAGTCCAGAATCTTAATTCTTGGCTTGAAAGACCTTGGATGCCATTCTGCCATAAAGGGATCGATCCCTTTCTCAGGGGATCCATCCCTTTGATCAGGGGATCCATCCTTCAGACAGGGGATCCATCCCTTTGATCAGGGGATCCATCCCTTACAATATTCATTTGCGTTTTCTAGGTCTTTAGACATTAAAAACATTCTAAAACCAATTTTGAGTATTTTTAAATATGACATGATTTTGAAAACATAAATTTGAGTCCAAAAAATTTATCAAGTAATTTTCTTAAAATATATTCAATAATTTCATAAGAAAATTACTTAAACCAATAATTAAAAAATGTTTTCTAAATTGAGTAAAGCCAATAAAGATAATAAATTAAATCATGGTTTTATATTTGATAAAAGCACTTAATATGGTTTATGAAAATCATAATTGATGAAGCAAATTACAATATGAATCAAACATTTAAGATTACTTAAGTTTTTGTTATTCAAAATATATATGTCAATTTAAAGCTAACATACTTGAACTAATTTAAGCTTTAAATTCATCTTGAAAGCCAAATTACTCGAGATTAACTCAAGTGCACGATTAAATCGAGTAAATTTCAATCTCAAATCACTAAGACTGAAACAAGATCTTATCCAAATATATTTATAATTTCGGACAAAATTTGGTGTCTACAGCTGGATATATATATAACTGTGTTTTTCGTGCAGGAGGGTTAGGAAAATTATAGCTGTTATGCTGTCAAAATTTTTATAAAAATCATCGATAGAAAATAATTGCATATCATGTGATAAGTTTAAATATAAGTGTATAGTAGCGAGATAATAAATTGGGAGCAAAAGGTAAAGTTGGCAAAAAATTAGAGGAAGATGAATTAATATTGTTGGTATAATGCTTTGTAGCCAGGAGAAGTGGATTACGCTCGACGTTATTGAGAAAGTCGCTAACCCTGAACAGGTAAGGGATGAGTGTGGAAGCCGTATGGATATAGCGAATGCATAATTTTTATGGATTTAATTCTATGAAATTATTTGGTATTGAATTGCCTTTGAAATCATGCAAATCTGTGGTTTACGGCTGGTATGAATTCTGTGTTTAAGTGTAGGGAGGTTTGGTAATTCGCAGCTGTTATGTTGTCAAAATTTCCTCCAAAAATTTTCTAAAATATCATGAAATATTTTGTGTGCATGGAATAAGTAAAATTGTGTATTTGGAATTTATTTCCAATATTTTTCATAAATTATGAATTTATCGAAAATTATTATTTAAATATTCGTACTACCGAATTTATTCAAAGTTAAAGTGTTGGAAATTTCTCCCAAGTGTTTTATAGTGAAATATGTGGTTTATAAAGTCAAGTGTTAAATAGTGAATATTTTATAAATTATTTCAGTATAATATTCACTATTTTATTATGATTTTTTCTTTATGGACTGATTGAAGTTTTATTCGATTAAATAATTTCCATAAAGGTGATATCATTGTGTAAACACTATTTTGAGACTGTTAGGCCCCATATCATGCTCATGTATTCATGTGTTACTATTGCTGTGTGAAGCTGTTGACACTGATCCTGTCTTCTGCGTCCCAGTTGACACTTGATCAGTGTATGATTAAGGACATTTATAAACTATGGTTATAGATCTCACGTGTTTACTGTTACTTTTCCCTACAGAGATTATAGCATGATATATCGAGGGTGATGCCTAGTCTCCACCTACTGTTAATTGGTTACTGAACTATGAATTACTATTAACTGTTTACGGGACTGTGAATTACTGTCTACTGGACCGTACTGAATTATTACTGTTTACTAAATTGAAAACGTTTTATAGAAATTATTACTGATCAAGGAAATGCTTATTGAACTGTTACTGTATTGTGAAACTCACGTGTTTACTGTACTGAACTGTTTTTACACTGTTTATTGAATTGTTATCGTAACAATACTGAATTGTTTTACTGTTACTGCAAAGAGTACTGTACTGAACTACTACTGAAGTGTTTTAACTGAAGTGTTTTACTGAACTGTTAATGTTCAAAATGAACATTTTCTGTTCTCTAAACCTATACGGTTTACTGAAACCACTATTGTTTATTGAACTATTACTATTTAATGAAAACTATTACTGTATTAAATTGTTACCACTGAATGTGATTACCAAATTAATGACTATTAAAGTGAAATTGTTTACTGAACCGATTAGTCACTGTTTTACTGAAGTGTTTACTGTGGACAATCCTATTCCATTGTTTACTGTGGTGTTTACTGTGGACAATCCTATTCCATTGTTTTTCGTACCTACATAGTACGGTCACTGAACTGTTTTATACTGTTACTACTGTTTAATTAAACAGTTTACTGTATTGTTTCTACTATTGTTACTGTAAGTGTTTCCAAATGTTTACTGAAGTATTTAATTAAATGGTTTTATTTCCATTTATTTATGAAAGTGTTATTAAATGATTTTATAGCAACAATTTATTCAATACTCCCTATAGTCGCTCTGGGTTTCCGGGACAAGACAAGTATTTCAAAATACCTTTCATGCTCTATCTGGATTTTTCAGCCGATTGTAGTATCCATCCTATTACTATACCTAGTGAACTGTTAGGAAAATAACTATTTTTGAGCATATAGTCTTCGTTATATCAGTCTTGCATACGACTCCTTTTCTGAGTACATTTCGCTCACCCTTTTATTTTTCACTCCCTAGGATATTATAAGTGATTAAAAGATACACATTCTGAGCTTATCAACTGCGTGTTGGGATATCCAAGACTGCATTGTGTCGATCCGGGAGATACTTGTATTCTCTTTTATGCATTCAGATGTATTGTACGGTACTACTTAAATAGAAAAATAGGAACAGGAGATGTAAAGTGTAAGAAAAAGGTTAAATTACATATTCCGAATTTCTATAAATTAATTAGAAATTACTGTTTATTACTATTACTGTTCAAGTGTTAAAGGCGTCACAGACAGCCCAACCGTAAATTTATGTATAAAATGTGTTATTCACTATACATTTGGACTGTTACATATAGCCAGGGCCAAAATTACAAGGATTGGTAGCAGGGACGGATTTAGGGTGGAGGCAGTTTCCCTCACTCAAATCTTGAAATTAAAATAATAAACTAAAAAATTTAGTGGTATTTGTATTTTGCTCCCACTAAAATCTCAAAACAATAAGTAAAAATATTAGATATTTTGCCCCTACTAAATTCTCAAAAAAAAAAAGTAAAATTATTAGAAACAAACCTAAAATTTTATTTTTTTTCCTCCACTAAATTATAAAAGAAGCATTTAAATATGGGCCTTTAATAATATTTAAAAGTATATAGACGTATTAACAAAACAAAAAAGGTAATTGAGTAAAGTAATTATTCACAATGTAAATGTAGAATTTTGTAAATAGTTACTATAATAATTCTCTTGACATTAGTTGAAACTAGCTTCAAAAATAAATTCAAAAAATTAAGAAGACTTAAAAAAAGAAGAAGATTAGGACAAAAAAAGATTTACTTGTTAGCAATCAAACAATTAAGTAATTTAGTGTAATTACTTAAATAAGTTTTCTATAAGAAAAACTAAATATACATTTTTTTATTATATTTTTTATCTTAATTTGATCAAGAAAACCTTATTTAATATATCATTTGAATTTTTTGTTTAAAAACTTGATTTAAATTAATTTTAATAGCATGATAAAAAATTCAATATTTTATGAAGTTATCGATTTTTTTCTTTATTCTTTGAAGTTATGTGACAAATTTATTACTTCATGGAATGAATTTATATAATTACACATTAAGAAGTGAATTTAATAACCCTTTAAACTCTGGATCAAAAATTATTTTTAAAAACATTTATATATGAAAAAATGTCAAAAAATTTATTGTAAAGAGTTTTCTAATATAAAAATGACATTTTATACCTTTGTTTTTAATTTCTATATAAATATATTATTATTTTATATTTCAAAAAACATTTGACACTGTGTTAATAAAATTAATTTTAAATTGTAATAAATTTAAATAAAATAGTGAAAATAAATATTAAAATATCAGTTGTAATCAAAATATTTGATTCTTTCTATATATGCCCTTTTAAATGTTTGGTATTTGAACATTAAAAAAATTTTAATTATATTTTTTATCACATATTATACATATAATGTTATTTTTTTCTAACCTCTTCAAAATATATATCAAATAGGAAAAATTGATTTCGATTGAAACTAAATGCTAGTAAATCAGCATATAAGTGCAATTGCATCTTTTTATGCTAAACACAGCATATATATAAATATATAAATATATAAATATATATATATATATATATATATCTATAGATTAAGATACCAAATCCATTTTCATAATTTTTATTTTTAAAAATAATTTTTCTTTTTCATATACCAAATATATTTTCCAAAATTTGGAATATAAAAAATAAAAATTATTTTCAGAAAACAAAAATAACATAATCTAAATTTTTGCATTTCCCTATCATCATCATGAGTTAAACACACTTAATAAATATAGAGGAAAGCTAAGAACTATCACTTTTAATGCTCTCATTCTTATTAAGCCACGTCACTTTCTAATTTTACGTGATGACCTGTTACATACAATTACAAGTTACATGAAAAATATTTTTTAACATTCACAGACTTTAGCTTTTTACTTCTCACATGTATAATCCATTTTCATGTAAAATTAAAAAAAATGTAACCTAATAAAAGTAAAAGTGTTAAAAATAACCGTCAAAAGGACTGTCCTTAGCATTTTCCATAAATATAAAATACTATCAAGTTGTTTATAATAATAACTAATAAATACTTCATGTAGAATTACACTAAGCAATAACAATAGATATTTGGTTGGGTAAGCTTAAGCTCCTTTCTCTTCTCTTTGTTCCCAATAGGACCAGACAATGGTGCATGACAATATTCACATCTTTGTCTCTACTTTCTGTTTTTCTTAATAAAAAACCTTCCCTTTTATTACCACTCCATCTACCCTCCCCCACCCAACCTACAAATTTTTTTCTTACTCTCATTCAGGATTATTTTGTTAATAACAATCAAATAATACATTTTAATCTTGCCAAGGGTCACTCTCTGTTCTTACTTCCGATGGTTCGATAACCTGGGTCTCCAAACCTTCATCGATGCTCGAATCAGTTTCAGCAGCAGTACCTTCTAATGCTTCTACCTCGTCCTCCTCCGATCTACCCCATCTTCCTCCAAGTGCCATTGCCATCATCTCATATATCTTGTTACCTAACTCAGCAGGGCTGTCAGGCTGCACAATGAAGGGATGTAAGAATAATGTGACAAAAATCTGCAAATTTGTTAAGCTAAAGAATACAAATAATTCATTTTCACTTACAGAAAAACCACTGGAGATCAATGCTGTGTCATACAACAAGTCAACAGCTCTCACGGCATCACTGCTTTCAGGTGCATTCTTGCATGCAGCCTGCAAGGAAAAATAACCAGAATTAACATCGTAATCATGGGAGGCGCAATTGGCTTAGTGGCCTATGAAGAAAGAAAAAAAAAATCCAGGGCAGCAACTCTTGAAATATTTACATTTGTAAAATATAACTCTAACAATCAACATTCTGACTATGTCTAAAACCAGGAGCACACATCAACATGAAACTGCTACTATAATTATATAATGTAGTTATCTGAACTAATAGTGTTAAGAGTAATGCTGATTGCTGCCACTCTTATTTGCGATAGTTTCATATTGACTTGAGCATAGAGCTTGTCTTGGGCTCCTAATGTCCCAATATGTCTTTTAACAGTTTCATTATACCCAGTTCCCCACCCAATCAATAAAAGATAAATATTGTTAAAAGATATACTCAAACTAGAACATCTTCAATCAGGCTTAAGTAAAATGGTCTTACATTCAAGTCTTTAATAATTGGATGATCTGGATTAATCTCCAGTATCCTCCTTCCCCTCATAAACTCCAAACTTGCTGTATCTCCAAGAGCTTGTGCTTTCATCAACCTGCATAATGCATTGAAAATATTGGTTGAGGAATACGTTTTATATATGTCTGTGACTCATGTTGAGAAGGAAAAGAAAGTAGCTCACCTTTCCATGTTTGCCGACCATCCAAACTTGCCAGAAACAAGCACACAAGGTGATGAACTTAGTCGCTTTGAAATTTGGACTTTGGCCACCTTGTCTCCAAGTTGTTGCTTTATCCAATCACAGAGAAGATTGTATTCTTGTTTAGTCTCCCTCTCTTTTACCTCATCTTCATCACCTGATATGCAAACAAATTCCGTTAGATTCGCACCAAAGGCACAAGAAACAAAGATCAAGTGTTTCAGAGATCCCGCCACCGCCCCCAAAAAATAAAAATAACAAAGAAATCATAAACACTAACCAAGTTCTAAATCTTCCTTGCTAATATCAACAAATTTCTTTTCTTTGTAGGTCTGCAGATTTTGGATGGCAACCTCATCGATAGGCTCAATTAAATAGAGAACCTAAAAAAGAAGTTACATCAGTTATCATAGAACATCAATATAAAAAGCAAAGAAACTAAATCTGCTATGAAGGGGGAAAAGACAAAAATGTGCTAATAATAACAAGCATAAAAAGATCTCTTCCATCCTATCAACTATTAGAAACAACCAAAGGTTAACATCTTTTTATTCTTAAGCCAAGTCTTTCATTTGAATTTCAAAACGTTAGACTACCCAAAGATAATTTAGGAAATTCACCAGACAACATATATCAAATTTAATCACATAAACATCAGCCACTCTAAATTTCTTGTGTGGAAGCCTAAAGACCAAATTGCTATGTTTCTTTAAAACCTGACACATCCAATGCTGAATGTACCTACCTCAATGTCTTTTTGAATCAGCTTCTCCAAGAACGGAGCAGTCTTGGCACTTTTCAAGCTGTCAGTTGCCAAGTAATAAATTGCCTTTTGTTTCTCACCCATATTCTCAACATATTCATCCAAACTTGTCAATTCCTCTTCACTTTTCGATGTGTAAAACCGAAGTAATGGTGTTATACGCTTGTGATTACCAGAGTCTTCAATGCAGCCCAACTTTAGAAATCTGCCAAAGTTCTCCCAGAATTTTTTGTAATCCTGTAATCAAGTTCACCATAGTCCAAGTCAATCGACAAAGTTCAGATCAGTACTGGTGAAAAAACATATGGTTTCCATCATGCTATTTACCTCTTTATTTTCACTCTCAGAAATCTCTTGAATCATATCAAATGTTTTCCTGACAAGCCTCTTTCTCATAATTCTCACCTAAAACATAATAACCAAAAATAAGTTAATATGGCAACATAACAGCAATTACCAAATAGTTAGAAGAGTTGCTCATAGACCCTAAACTGAGACTTAAGAATTTTACTTGAGGTTAAATGTGGAACGTGAAAGTATAAAATTTTTGTTGATATGACTACCAAAATGTAAACAAAATTAATCTTACAATTCGGCTTTCTTGAAGGATCTCTCGAGAAACATTAAGGGGAAGATCATCTGAGTCCACAACACCTTTCACAAAGCTCAAGTATCGTGGAAACTGCAAAACGATATTAAGGTTAAATACAAGTTAAGCTTGGTGACACAAGCTACTAACACGAAGAAAGACTTCATCTGTTACAAAATTTCATGATTTAGTCACCTTATAAAAGGGAAAATGATGAAAGAAATTAAAGAACCCAATTTTCCCATATTTTGGTGAATATTCAAAATTTATCTACACTTGCCATATACAAGTAAATTGTAGAAATATCTTCCTAGTTCAAAATAACAAAGAAACTTTAAATGGCTTTGTCATAAACAAGAAGAGATGGATAGAGAAAAAGATATCAAATCAAAACAGTCTAAAACTTCAGTCATAATATTTTCTAGTCATCTGAATTTTATTTGATGCAAAGCGTCATGATAAGTTCCCATAAGAAAAGTCCCTGCTGCAAAATTCATTACTTCACAAACAGAGTTATCAAGTGATCAGGTTAAAACTTACCAGCTCTCCATCAAAATCATCTGAGATAAATACACGTTTCACATACAAACGTATATTCTTTGTTTTAGGGTTTATTACATCCTCATTGTTGAGAGGACCCATGCCAGGGATGTAGAGAACACTCCTAAACTCCACCTCACCCTGCATGATTTTCAAAGATACTTTAATCACTCTAGCTATGCGAAGGAAGTCAATTCATAAAACCATTAACACATACATACCTCTGTAGTAAAGTGAGAGTATCCTAGTGGATCCATGAATTCATTGAAAGTCTTCTTGTAAAATTCATGGTACTCATCTTTTTCAACTTCCTTTGGATTTCGCATCTAGAACAGATCCCAAAAACACATAAACAGTGGCAAATGATTAGAGAAATAGTCTAAAGAAAAAGTAGAATCATAAATTCAAATTGTATATCACTGAGCAGATGGAACAAAAACTCACCCATATAGGTTTTGTTTCGTTTGCTAATTCCCAGTCCCAATACTTCTCAGTTTTAGTTGTCTTCTTTTTCCTCTCACCCTGTCAACAAGCACATAAACCAACAACAATACAATATTTACGGAGAAGAAAGCTTGCTACAACAATAATATCAGAAAGCTTGCTACAACAATAATATCAGAAAGCATGGCATAGTTACTTCTGGCATTTCTTCTTCTCCTTCTTTTGGTTTTTCTTCCTCCTCTACCTGCCCGATGATCAAATATAGTAAAGAATGTTTAAGAAGCCAAATTTTCAATGTCTAAGAATTCAAGTGCCTATAACACAACAGAGTGACTTTGGCATTGGCTATTGAGATCAGGGAAAAACAAATATTATAAAAGCATATGCTAGGTTAACATCTTCACAATAAACAAATACTTTTCACAGTTTTTATGTCTAGTTATAAATATCAAACATGATGAAAATGTTAATACTAGTTAAAACAACTTGAGCCATTCATGAGGGGCAAGAAAAGCACTAAGAGAGGTGTGGAGTCATGAGGGAGTAGAGGGGCAGCAACAAGTACTCATTTGATTTTGTAAATTGTTTCTACTTATAGCACTGGTATAGAAGGAAAGAATTATATCCAAAGTAGAACAGAAATGTAAACACAAACCTCAACTGTCCTTGATTTTTCTTGCCAAGTGTAGATGGGGAAAGAAACAAACTGGGAGTAATTCTTCACCAAATTCTGAATTCTGGTGGGGTCTGAGAATTCATACTTGTCATCTGACTGAAAGAGAACAATATATTAGACCACATTTTGTACTTAGAAGAAACGTACATTTGAAGAACCAGAATGTTAACACAATTCTAAATTCTATTAACTATGTCTTTAAAATTTTAAAAAATACAATTGCAATTAGATACAAACAAAAATTCAAACAGGATGTATAGGGGAAAAAGATGAACAGATAGGTACCTTTAAATAAAGTGTAATCTGTGTACCACGGTGTAGACGCTTTTCAGGATCAGTTTCCTCTCTAATCACATAGGAGCTACTGTCTGCTACAGCTTCCCAAACATATTGCTTCTCCGACCTTGGGCTCTTTGTGGACACAACAACCTGATCAGAATTAACATAGGCAAGCAAACCCAATTAGCAACCTAAATTGAAAAATTATTAAACGGAAAAGGCTTCATACAGGAAGCAGAAGACTATAATGCATGATATCAATTAAGCCAATAGCAAGTTACCTTCTCAGCAACAAGAAAAGCAGAATAGAATCCAACACCAAATTGACCAATCAAACCATTGTCTGCCCCTAGATCCTTATTTTCCTACAGATAACAAGATGCTAAGTAAGTGATCAAAAACAGTAAAATTTTCATTATTTTATAGAAACACAAGTTATTTACAAAATACAAAAGAGATTACCTTAAGAGCCTTAAGAAATTTTGAAGTACCACTTTGAGCAATTGTTCCAAGACAGTCAACAAGCTCTTCTTTTGTCATTCCAATACCAGTATCTCTGCAAATCCATTTAAAAAAACAAACAAATAAATAACTCATCTATCATTTTCAATTGTTTTCAGGAAGAAAGGCCATAAAGAAACCTACGTGATAGAAACAATGCCATTATCTGGATCAGGTTTGATGCGTATCTCTAGTTCCCCAGAATCTCCAAGCAAAGAGGGCTCAGTGACACTTAAGAATCTAAGCTTATCTAAAGCATCACTTGCATTACTGGAGCACAAAAACAGAACTTTGTGAGCAGTCAGCACAGGAGACCAATAAAACCAAAAATAATGCAGAATAAAAGCTTTCCAATACAAATCCTACAAATGCAAACACAAAAAACCGACTCTATGTTGAGACCATGAGTCAAACCAATGAAGCCAATATCCTCACCTTACAAGCTCTCTCAAAAACACCTCTTTGTGGCTGTATAGACTGTGAACAATCAAATCCAACAAGCGACTAACCTGAAAGCATTTGTATGCTTGTATCAGTTTCAGAATAGAAAACGTAACAAAAGCTCTATCCAATAGAAAAAGCAGTAGTTTACCCACCTCGGCTTGGTAGTCAAATTTCTCCCCGGAGGTCTCGTCGGCCTCTTTCTCGGCAACAGCCGACGCCTCGCACCGAACCGCAGTCCGGTTGTTTCTCTTCTTAAGTTTCCACCTTAACCCAGTGCAAGAAAAGGCCTTGTTGAAACCATTTCGTGGAAGAAAAGCGCTTCTGAGATTAAAGGCCTTGTTGGGGTTTGTCAAAGGGAGAAAGGCTAAAGATGGAGTAGCTAAGCTTCTACTTAGAACTGGAGCCATCGAAGCAAAGCGCAAGAGAAAGAGAGTCGGGCAGGAAACAGAAAAAGAAGATACAATTTGGGTTTCGGAAGAAAGGAGTAAAAACCCTACTGAGGTTTAAGAGAGAAAGTAGATGGTTCTAGAATTTTAGAGGTTTTGTTTGAGTTTGGAGTTACCCGTCTTTGGAATTGTATGTAAGGCTTAGATTCTGCTATTCAGTTTCAGCAGCCTACTACTCCAACAACAGATGTTATCCTTTTATTTTTTTAATTTATTTGTACTCCTAATTTTTTTGTATGAAATCGGCATAAGCATTTAACGTTTTACTTTATTATCTATTTTGTAAACTTTTTTTTATTGTAAATAAATTTTCAAATTTTTAAAATTATACAATTATTCAAATTTTTTAGATAACATAAACTTCTGATTTCAAATGTTAATAATTTTGTGAGATATTGATTGATTTTAACAGAAATGTGCAAATAAAACAGCTCAATTGACAATACTAACAAGTTTATAAGCATTAATTTATTGTGAATATTCAGACAATTGAATATTCTTCTTATTTTGAATTGAACAATATCAAAAAAATGAGCTATCAAGTGAGGGTTTGCATCTATGACACATGCTTCCAGAAGAAATATGTATATATAGCAACAATCACTGTTACATAAACATCCCAGGCCATGAACCAGAAAACAATGGAGGAAACTGAATTTACAACCCCCAAAACTTCCTTTCTCAAACCTCGGTCTGCTTCAAACAATCAACACTGCACAATCCAACAGATCGTACCATATCTCCCAAGCTGCCATAATCAGTTCCAACAGTTAATGTTTAAAACAATGCAGAGAAAAATGTAGATATATGAAAAAAAGGCTTCCATGGCTCATATCTAACCGGTCAAAACTATTTCTTGCTCTCTCTGAATGGTCTGTGCTGCTCTTGGCCTTCATACTTCCATCAATTCTCTTTCTTGATTTCTCTCTAGCTTTTGTGCTTAGCCTAGATTTTGCTCTCTTCCCAAAACTAGGCCTACCCTTCTCTCTTTGGTCCGTGCTTAGCCTGGATTTCTCCTTGTTTTTGTCTGCATTGTTCAAAGATTGGTCGGATTGATTCTTGGGTTGCTCAGATGCTCGAGGTAGTTTCTTAACGGCTGATATGAACTTCCTAAGGTGTCTTAAGTACTCAGGGTAGAGTTCCAAATTACAATGGTTTCCCCCTTTGAGCCATAATGGTTCGTACTTCTCTTTACATAGCTCCCAAAGTCGCTTGCCATGAGAAAAATCCACCACTTCGTCTTCAGTCCCCTGGAAAACATTGTTACATAATTACCCAAGTTTCCTCCAGTTAACTTGATCAATCTCCTTATAGTAAGTAATGTATAACAACTTCATCCAAAGAGTGAAAATCAACATGAAGGTTCAATCAAATTTGAACCTATATATAGTACTATTTCTGAGAAAATTGTGGTACAACTATAAAGGTTACTATTTTGTGATCTAAAGATCACGGGTTCATGAGAAAATAACCTTTTTGTTATTACAGAAGAAAGACTGTGTACGTATGACTCACTTTAATCCTCATTGCATTTGTTATCTTTTTTATATAGCGCTACTCATAGTAGGATAGTGCATATGAACCTAACAAATCATTCATTTATGTAATTCATGCTTATGTTATATAAAATTACATTTGAATCACATAAATTAGGAAAATTTTATGTTAACATTCGTGTGATGTACTTCTTGATTTAGCTTTTCCCATATATGAGACAATCATGGCATTTATGTCTACTTTAACTACTAATTCCAACGCCATATGAAAGCAAGTCATATATTAGAACAATTAATCATTCAGATGAAAGAACTGAAGAAAAACTCACATGAATTACCAGAACAGGGCAGTCAAGTAGAGGAACTTTATCGATGTTCTGCAATAAAGATCAGAATTGTCACATCTTGAAACAGGAAAACTTTCATTATAATCCAACCTGACGATCACGGATTGAAACAAAAACCTTGTAAATGTCAAACCAGAATGTACGCTTCACAGGATACATGACACGAAGGCCAGACAAGATTGTACTATGGAGAATTACAGCCCTCAAGTGAGGCAACCTAATGGCCAGTTCCAAAAGCAGGTCCACTCCCAACAGATTGCCCATACAATAATATAATATTATACAATATAATATCTTCCTGTTTTACTCCATAGGTTTCTTCTAGGCACTTGTATGCTTCCTCTATGTCTGCATATGTATCCTGCTCACTTGGCTAAGTGGCCAAAACATATCAGAACAGTAACTTTCAATTAATTTAAAAGCTAAAAAGACCAAGCAATACTTGATTAAAGGTTAGTTTGAATGAACGGTGAGATTAATTTTGATGAATTGAAAAAATAAAATATTTTTAATAAAATAATTAAAAATTTTAAAGTTAAGGATGAAAAAGTAATTCCATCCTTCATTTTTTGTCTTCTTTGACCACACCAGAGGTGCGGTAGAATTCAAATGTAGCCTAAGTGAACAATTTACTGCAACAGAAGTAAAATAGAATCCAAATATAGCCTAAGCGAACAACTTAGTGCCATCAGGAGACAAAAAATGTATGTCAGAATTCGACTTGGTGACAAGTTGCTTCTAGATTGCTCATCAGTTTTCCGGTAAATCCTGAGTAACAATGAAAAAGACAGGAATATACCTTTCCAGAAGATTGTCCATATCCTGAGTAATCATATCTGCATCAACAATTCAACACAGAAAACCACAGTGATCCTCCTTGATTCTAAATGAATAACCTTTCTATGTTCTCTATTTTTTCAGGTTAAACTATGAAAAATCTATGAAAGTATAAAATACTTGCGACTGACCCCACGAGATTAACATTAAGGTGGTCACTGAGCTCAATGAAAATGTGATACATCTGACCAAGATCAGCAGCATTTCCATGAGAATACAGCACCGTTAACGAAGCCGATGGGTTCTTCACAAACATAGCCACAATCTCATTCTCTCTGTTGGTACTCAGCTTCAATAAGTCCACGTTGTCTCTCTGGTTAACATCTGAGATCCTCATTTTCCCACTTGCTGCATCCAGAGTTATGTTGTATGAAGGTGGGTTCGGCGGGAAAAATGCAAATTTAGCTGCCATGGACGATGCTGCAGTCCCCATTTCTGATCCAGAAGCATAAAGGAAGTGATAAGTTTGATGGCGGTTAAATGGTCTTGGTGTGACAGGTTGATAAATGCTGCATGGCAAGGCTTTTAGGCTATGCTCGGCTTCGAGATTTGTTTTGTTTTTGGAGGGTAAGTTAGAGAGTGGCAGAAGAACAGAGATTATAGTGAATGAGACAAAAGAAAGAAGTGGAGATTTGGGAATTCAAGATTCTGGGATTTGGTTGTTTACTTGTTTGTGTCTGGTTCCTGGGAAATTTTTGGCATATGAAAGAGAAAGAGAAAGGGGAAGCGAACATGGAAAGCACAATTTAGGAGGGTGTAATTTCTTGTTGGTTGTTAATTAAGAGTGATTTCCGTCTACAAAATGGTTACAACTTTTATTAAATTCTTTGTTTATTATTCGTATAAATAGGAAATTTTTAGATTAAAATTTTTATCTTAAATACGCATGATTATAAAACATATTAAAAGTATAGTAAACAAATGAGATTAAATATAAACACATCTTATAGTAAAATTATCATGTGTTTACTTTTATTCACATTCACCTTAATTTTATATTTATTCTTATTTTTTTACTTTATTTTTAATGTATATTTACGTTTATTGACATTAAGTTAACGCTTGATCATATGTTGACCTTATAATATAATAAGAAATTTTAACCTTTCTTTAGATTTTCCTAATACATGTTAGTAGTAGATTGTCAGCATTTGTGTCTATATCCTGTGTGCTTTGTGTAAACCGTAAACATAAAAATATTAGCTTTTAACATATATTTTTTTTCGAATTGCAATTATATGGATCTATGCTATAATATAGTGGGCCAAGCTGCTTAGAGATTATTCAATGACAGATGTGATTGGTTGTTAGATGTTCTATCTTTGCTATTTTCTTTGTCTTTAAGGGACAGTACATAAGTAACAGTCTGATCTGTGCAAAGGAAATGAAAATCGGACAAATGAGCAAAATGGCTACAAGGTATGCCTGCTTAAAGTCAAAATCAACTGTTAACATTGTCTTGAAAAAGGAAAAACCTAACCTGTTTTAGAAACAAAATGCATGGGACAATTACATCTCAATTATTTTTTTTAGAAGTAAATTTTCATTAGAAGTTACAATCAGCATATTACATTTCATGAACAAGTAATTATGAAAATCACATTACTCAAACTAGGTAAACTACTAAATATGTAAAATTGAAGAAGATTTTGATCGAATGATTAAAGAAGAGTTGTAATATGTAAGATTTTAACTCGAGCTTGAACAACTTCGACCTCGATTTTCCAATTATAATAAAAGTGCAATTAGCGGCTCTATATTGATCTCCTCCATCTAAATAAAATCAATTGCAGGCAGCAGCAAAAATCTCCAGATTTTTTTGGTTCAGGTAGCAAAATTCCTGTAGAACTATTTAGCAACGGGATGGCTAGCTCATATTTAGTAACCAAAATTATCAAAGCCCAATTGACGCAAAAATGGCCATTGGTTCCCAAGAAATGAAAGAATATTCAAAGAACAGTCGTTCAACCCAGAGTTATTAAAAGAACATTCAATGTTTTTATTGTATTTTCTTCTCCAATTTCGGTTTCGTAATATGTATGTATATGTGGTGGCCATGTGGCTGAACATGCTTGTGGTTGTAGTTCAATTTTACCGCACAAATTTCAAGTGTGAAATCTGTTTGCCGGTGGTTGCTTTAACCCAAGTTTTAAGTTTTAACCTCAATCAACCAACATCCACGTTTGAATCAATCGAATGAAAATGGAAAATAGGCTTTAGCAAGTTAGTTAGTTCAATAGATTTTGAGTATTGATTCAAATAATTATTTTGATTAATTTTAAAATTCTGCAAATTTGAAATTTGAAATCTAATACTTACATTAATCTTTTTTTTTTTAAGATAAGAACTCTTCGTTGTATAAAAACATCTAAGTTTTCTATTTTTTATGTTTCCCAAAGCCGTGATTCACTGCTTTCCACGTTGTAAAATCCTGTGCTAATTTTGAGTTTTATATAAGGATTATTATCCTATCCACTGTCAGTGAAGTTTTTTAACTCCACAAGCGGAGTTAAGATGATGACATGTGTCTTTTAAAAATATTAAAAAAATAAAAAATAAATAAAATGAAACACATGTCATCATCCTAACCTCGTTTGTGGAGTTAAAAAATTTCACTGACAGTGTATAGAATAATTTTCCTATATATAATGTTTAGTGATTCCATGCGCACAATTTTTTGGTCTTTCTTTTATAAAGAGAATTTGTTAACTAACTAATTTTCATATGTTTACAGGCATATTTTAAATTCTTCTTTCGCTTTTTTCTTTAGTACAAATAAAGTCCAAGCTTAAGAATGGAAAGAATTGCATGTGTTAAAATCTAAACTCGAGACCTGTTAGATAACTGTATAAATAATTTGAATTAAACTTCAAATTCAAGGTGTTAATAAAATTGAGAGAAAAATCAAGCATAAACAAAGTAAAGATTTCTCATTCATTTCCTTATTTGAAAGAAACTATCGAATTTAGCTGAAGCTGTGCTTTCAAAAAGTCTTGACCATCATTAATTCGTTGGTATAATATTCATAGAACGTGTTAATTAATTAGTTCACTCTTACTAATCATGAAAACATTGAAATGGCCTAGGAAGACTGTTTAAAATTCATGTTACAGCACGAGGAATAGTAGCCTAGTCGTTTGGGAAATCAAAGATTAAACCATATATCAATTATCTGCTCCATAAGGACCTAAGGAGCAAGGGTAAATGAAAATTATAAAAATAATATAGATTAAAAATTAATAAAAATTATATATGAATAAGACAAGTTAAAAAAAAATTATGTTTTATATGCCAACACGAATTTTAATATAAATTTTCATATTTTACCTTATATAAACATGATTTTATATTACACAAATATAAATTTTATATATGAATTATGGGATCTAAGTAAAACCAAACAAAATAAGCTAATTTTCTCGTTGAATGCGTGGCGGCAGACAGGCACAAAACACACGTACCTTAAATTCTACGTTATCTAACTCGCCACCTCTAACAGTATGCAGCTTGATGGCCCACTCAATCCCTTCATCATCGCTGTTTTCATTTTACCCTCTTTTTTCTTCCAAAGTTTGGCATAGTTACCATAGCTCGGTGTTTTCCATGCAAATTGTTACCAGAAAGCCCTCTCGTGACAAGCCAGTTTTTATCTTGGACCCTGAAATTTTATCGTACGATTCTTTTTGGTGATTGAACAAAGCCTTGAGATTCCGATGAAATTCAATCTCGTTGACACTTGTGGACGGTTGGAGGGTCCGAATGCAGTATATTTTATTCAAAGTTTATCATCTTAATCTTGTTTATAGAGTTTAAAATCTTCACTTACATGAGATAATTTTTATTTTTAATTAACTGATCAAGTTTTCTCGTTTATATGCATTTTGAAAATGTGGATGTTGGAAACCATAGTCCTTAACTCCTTGAAGCTTTGATCTAGGTTTCGTACACAGGTGCTAAAATCTATATTTGACCTGGTTTTGATCATCTCCTCCAGCTAAAAAGCCTTTGCTTCTGTTTTCATAAACTCTTCAGCTAACCCACATTTCCTAGGATGAAAAATGGCTGCTGGGAAAGTAACATGGCGCCTCTTGGTTTTACTTCTGATTGCTACATTTGTTTCCTTAGCACAAACCAGCCAAGGTACAAGTATTATTAATTCTTCCTTTCATTAAACTTAGTTTTATTTTCTATATATGAAGAAATCTTGATTAATTCTTATTCTTACTTCTCGAGAATTACAAGCTTTGTTCATATATACATGAAGTTCAACCAATCTGCTTTAAAGAAAACTAACTAACTAACTGCTATCAGTTATCAAAGCTAACTAACTCCTACTAACTACATGAATACAGATGATGTATTGTAGCTTGAGCTGAAGCCGAGCTAATGTAGCTTAAGCTGAAGCCAAATTGATGTAGCTGAAGATGAACTGAGCTAATGTTGAGCTGGTGTGAGTGAGCTAATGCTGAGGCATTCTGTTAATATAGTTCGAACTTGTTAAATTTACTGTGATTTTTCTTTTATTCCATCAGGGGGGATTCCAGACTCAAACCATAAGATTTCAACTGGAACTGCTGCTACAAGCAAGAATTGGCTAGGAGGAAGAAAAATGGCGGTGGAGATCAGGCAAATGAAGAAGCTAAAGGATGTGAGAATGAGTGACGCTGCTCGAGGAACTTCCAAGTTTTCAAGTACAAATTCCCAATGTGACAACCATTTGGGTTGCAAACAAACTCTCAGTCATTCTTCTGATCTTATTCATGGAGCTGATGATCAGTCTGGTTTTGTGGCTTTCAATGCTGATTATCATGGGCCAAGGCGCCACCCACCTAAGAATAACTAATCAAGGCAAAATTAGAGTTGTCAATAAAGAATGTTAAATTAAGAATAGTGCTGATCAGGAATGTTAAAATACAGTTTCTGGCTTTGCTTATATATATGTATGTATGTTATGAATGTTGGAAGATAGTTAAAGACTTTTCTTCTTTACTTTCAAGTCTCCCTCCTTTGCCCGATGTAATAGCAAATAGCATCAATCAAATGAATCTAAATAATGGTAAAGCAGCTAAATTTTGGGTGTGACAATTAAACTAGGCTGTTTTAATAATCCCAAAGTAGTGTTTGAGAGGTTAAATTGTTAATAATTAAAGTGTAATTCCATTTATTTACCCGACTGTTGAGAAATTATATTTTCTGAAATTGCTGTTGAATGTTGTCACATCAATCAATCAAATATTATAAAAGTCGTAGAAAATGCTGCTTCCAGGTTGTGCCACGTTTTTTACCACACTCTTGACACTGTTTACCATACCTTTAGTTGCTCTATTCTGTCTTTTTTTGACTAATGTGGTAATTCAACACGGGGATTGTGTTGTGCTTTTAATTTGACGCGTGTTTCTCCTTCCACAGCGACTGCACCTTCTCCCTTCCCGTATGCCACAATCCCTATTGCATTACACCCATTGTCCCCTCTCACCTAAACCCCCTTCCAATCCATGCTTTAGTCATGCACAGTTAAACCTATCTCAGCTTTCTACCTCACCTTCTAGAATATCATTTGCCATTTATACTGTGATTCAAAAACCAATGCTTTGGGTGGCCTGTTGGGAATCGATTTCCCTGTTCGTTGTATTCCCTTATGCTAGAGTGATTTGGTTTGTCCCCGGATTGGTCTCCTTTTCTTCGTTCACGGTCGGTTTTCCTAATGGGCCTTGGATTGAGTCCAACATTTCTTGCTCCTCTTGGGAAAATGTTCGACCCTCTTTGGACTCGCTTGCTGCTATGCGTTTCTGTCATTCCCTTTGTGCTTTTTCTCCTCTGGTCTTAGCTAGATTGTGCCGCCTCTTTTCTCCGAGAAAGGTTCTCGATGTTTGTACCCTGTTTTCCCTCGAGCCTCATCCATATCCCAACTTAGGTTCCTTTGTTGCTTTGTTTGGGTTACATCTTGCCGAGGAAATTCAAAGAATATTGTTCTCTCACAGTTCTCTCGATTGTTTGCAACGAATTTCGCTCTTCTACCCAAGTGATTTCCTTTTTTTTTCACGCCTTTGCAATTTTCCTTGATTATTTACCTTTGGGTTTTCACTGTTCCTTACTCTTTTATTTTGTCTCCTCCTACAGTGCTCGCAGTTGTTGAAGCTTCATCACAGATAGAATCAAGTGGACCCATTTTTCTTGAATAATTTTTTGGATTTTGCCTTACTCACTTACCTTTTGATCTTTACTGTTGTTTTTTTTTTTTTTTTGTGGGTTCTTTTAGGATACGCATTGCTGTTTTACCTTGATTCTAAGGACGTCTCCTGTTGCACATAGGTAATTTTCGCTCCCTTTTTACTCTTTACAGCTTCTTTATTTTGCCTTCACAATGTGGGAAATATTTTTTGCTTGATTATCAATTGGAAATTTCTGCATCCAACCCATTTTTAGGTACTGCTGTTGCCATGCTATGCACCTTCTCTTGCTTTTGCCTTTCTCAATGTCTTTGAACTTACCATTTCCGTTGTAGAAAGCTTTCATTTTTGTTGTTTGATATGGATTTAAAACCTTTTTTGGCTAACTCACAATGGATTGCTTAATCCATTCTTGCATTTTCCCATGATTAAAAACTAATAAATTGGAATATTGATTAGTTAATTTAGTTTTAAAGGATTACTGGGAAAGATTTTGGAACCATATAAGGACAACTCATTTGAAATGGAACTAGAAATCGTGAGCGCAATAGGAATAAAAATGGTTATAAAATGGAATGCAAATTGGAAATGCATTTGCTACGTAGCACATCAAATATGTGTAAGATTGATTTTACTTTAAAATGTATGCTTCATGATAGCATAAAAAAGAACCTTGAAAGCTAAATGTGGTTGTATAGATAGCTACCATGATAATTTTTCTTGAATGATTAATCTAATTTTAGTGATTTTTTTTATTTAGTTGGGTGCGATTATTTGTGAATCTTTTGTTGGTACCGCTAAAAATATTTTGTGCATCTATTACAGATGTGCAAGAAATTTCCTGAGTCTTATGACTGAGAGAAAAGAAATGGAGGAGAGTCGTATCATTCTATTTATGAATCCTTCTAACCAACCACAAAATTGTAATCGTTTCTTGGGGTCAGGTCAAGAGGCATAAAAACTTGATTGTTATTATAGATGGAGTAGCCATAACCTCACAAGTTAGCTACTTGCCTATATTAAATTGGTTAGTGTATTATTTTTTTACTGCTTGCATCAAAATTTCAATTTGGTTATTATTGTTTGAGCCTTTCCTTTTTATTAGATGAAACCTAACTTTAAAGCCATGATATAAAGTCCTTAAATGCTACGTGTGGTCCCTTTACTTTGGTGGTAATATATATTTGTTGAATGTATGTATTTTAAGTTGTTGATAATTAAAAAAGCTCTGGCTTTATTTTGGAATATTAAAACACAACATAGGCTTTAAAGAATGAATTGACATCTATATAACAGTATAATTTTCTATTGAGCATGGCATTCATTGTCTTTGACGGCTTCCATAAATGATTTTGTTGGAATCATATATATGGTTTGGAATATAAATCAGGTCTCATGGTGATGATGACTTCCTATTAGGTTGTTGCTTTTTGCATCTAACTGCAGCATGCAAATCTAGATAGTTCTAACTCCTTACTATCAGTGATAAGCCCTAAGAAAATGAATAAGGAGCTAAAAGTTTTGATTTCTCTTTTTTCATTTCTTTTTAATTTGTTCTTTCTAAGGTATTGATATAGTTTCATATAAAAAAGAATATTTTCGTAGAAGATTTTAAAAGAATTACTGATTTCATCAATTAAAGAAGGAACTTTGTTTCCTCAAGGTGGCATACCTAAGATTTTGTGTTTCTCAAGACAAATTCCCTTGATACTTTGCAAAGTAAAGGTCCATTTTTTGTTAACAATCCATTTTTTTGCCAACCCAAGATGGTTTGTGTTTTGCTAAGAATTTCTTTTTTCTATCTATTCTCTCCTTTATTCCCTTTCCCTATTTCTCTTCCTTCAAAAAATTTTCATTTCAAAAGTAATGAAGGCCAAGGTCTGTAGAAAGCAAGAGCTGGAGGAAGGAAACTTAGAAAGAGACTAATCGAGCTATGACAATGCTCACACACACCCTAACCTAAGCTTAAGAACTTAAAAATCTTTTCATCTTTGTCTTTGTAGTTTTAGACTCTTTACTTTTATTTTTTTGAGATCTTATCCTTAGTTCTATATTTTGCTTCATTATTGTTGAAAAAAGTTGCTGAATAAGGAAGATATTCTGAATATTTTCACGTGTTTATTTTATGTTAAGTTTTTTGTATTTTACCTTCCTCATATGCTATTTGCTATTTGATATTTGCTATCATTTAAATATTTTAATGTTGTTTGCTATCATTTAAATGAAGATGGGCAAGATAGCACGAAACTTTTGTCTTACGAAGAGTTTGGTAAGCTTAAAGTCTTTTTTATTACTCTTTATTCTAAAGTTTTTGATAATAAATTTGATATGATATTTTGGTTATTATAAGTTATTGATTTGATTTAAAAAAATTAATGACTTATAGGGAATTCTGCTATATTTTTTATTGACTTTGGAGATTGATGTATATGTATGTGTTTGTGTGTCCATATCACAAAATATGTAGTGTTCTTGCATTTGAACAGATGTCATAGTTTTTTTGTAAGAAGGTAAAAAAGGGAAAGATTTTGTTAGAACTTTCTTTCTTGCTTTCGTTGTCTTATATTTTTCATGCAATTTAACATTTCCTTCTTTCTTCTTTTTGCTCAAAATATCATTGGAGTAAACTACATCCAGACCTCAAGTTGCCCATATGAATATGCAGAGCCTTTGATTATTTTGAGAATTTTCATTGTTTCTATAAGGCAACTAAGCAATATTGGAACTCACTCTAGGTTCACTAATAATTTGATAGTTTTTTTGGAAGTATACTTGCCATTTATTTACAGTTGAAGGTCAGATTGGCTTGCTGTTTTCACTAAATTTCTATTGTTTGTATCATCAAGTTGATTTATTCTAATTGTTGGAGTCAAAATGTTTTTCCATCTTATTTAGATTTTTTAATGCTGATTTTGCCATTGAAGTAAGCCTCACAGCTTAATTGCTTTTGCGTATGATTGTTGGTAGTTGGTTATCTCAATATCCAGATCTAGATCTTGGTGTGGTAACTTTTATCCTAACAATTATATTAGGTTTTGATGGCATTACAAGTTTCTATGAGACTTTTAAGTATCATAATATAATTTAATGTACCAAATCTACTCCAAGAAAAGATTTATTGCCTCTTCGTCTAATCCAATGTGTATGTAATCGCCTTCTGGTTGATTACCAGAACAAAATTGCCATATGGTTTGCTCTCTGGTGAATATTCTTTTCCAACATCAGAGGTACAACAACTATATCAATTTGTTTGCATTAGTGTAGTTGGTTTTCCCTTGGTAATTATTAATAATTAATTTTTTTTATCATCCAGAAAGATGAAACTATTGCACCCCCAATAACAGATGCAGTAAGCTTCGCACTGAATATCTCTACGGAGTTTGTTCTGATATTGGAGATTTTTACTTGATGCTATTGAAATGCCAAGTATGTTGTAATATAAGCATATTTGTGACCTAGAAGTTTCCGATTAGGCATATGTTTAGTAATAGAATTTATGCTATGAGTTAGTTATGCTTAATACAATTGTTTGTCGTAAATTTTTTGTAAGTATATTTGCAACTTAGAAGTTCCTTCTAGCAATACTTTTGGAAACTCTTCAAACCCTATTGCATGATTAGATTTTTTGTTATTCTGAATTTTCAACACTGCCTAATTTCCTCTGCTTTACTTATCCCCGTGGCATTGCGCGGGTAAAATACTAGTCATATAATAAAAATTGTAGAGATTTTCGTTTCCTTATTGTGCCACGTCGCTCACCTGGCTTTTTACGTTTTCTGTCCCCGTTTTATTTTTTGGCTTCAAGTGGCTCTTGCTGTGTTTGTGGGTATTTTAAAAATTTTGTCCATACTTTTTGTCCGGTTTTCCATCCTTCCCGTCCAGGAGGTTTTGTGGGTCCCGCTACTTTTAACTATCTGATCGTAAGCAAAAATAAAGAGAGAGATCAAATTTGTTTCGACCAGAAAAAATAAAAATATAATTTATAATGCTATTTAATAATATATATATATATATATTCTTTTTTGACAAACAGATAAGTGGTGGATGGTGATATTAAAATCAAATTAAGAATTCAACGAAGGAAAGGATTTGAGAATTCTATTTAGTAATTGATTTATGCATTGAAAAATTATAAGGAAACATATAACCAAAAAAAAAATTATAAGGAAACATATGAAAGTCAAAAGGTTAGTGTCCACAGTAATAAAAGCCGAGAATGAAAAAGAAGGATGGCTGCAGTTGACCGGAAAAGGCCAAGGAAAATACAAGTCAAGCTCGCCACGTAGAAATGGGTGGGACCAGGAGAGGTACCCGCTATCCGGCTCCGACCGCAAACTGACACCCGTAACCCATAGGCCACCGGCCAGCCACACCGCATTACATGTGGGAGTGGGACAAAACTAAAAAGATTGACAGCTTTGCTTTGGCCGTTGATTGATTTGGCTATGGTTTGTTGTTGTGTTGCCTTATAATGGTTTAAGGTCGATGAAATGAACCAACCGGTTTTTGTTGTATTCTAAATATTTAAGGTCAATTAATCATCTCTCTTTTCTTTTCTTTTTTTTTTTCATTATGATTTTTTTTTTTGCTTTTGAAACGTGAGAGAAAGGAAAAGTGTGAAAGTTAGCGGAGAGTTCAGCATTATCTCCATGGCTGAAAGCTTAGTTGGTAGATGAAGAGCATTAATCCAGCCTTTGTCTGATGGGTGGGAACAAGTCGAGAAACGCAACTCGGTTGCCAAGTTCCTAATGAGGTTTTTTACTCTAAGCTTTTTTGCTGAATTTTTCCACTTTCGTTCATAGTTAACGCCTCTTTTAGATGTTATCTAGAAAAGATTTTCATTTCTTATTATTATTGTTGTTGATTAATGCAACTGTTACAGCATTTCTTAATTTTCGACGTCATTTTGGATTTGATGAAACGGGTCTTCTTGGTTTTCTGCTTTCTATTTGCTACTTTATGTGATTTTTGAGGTCTTTTTTTGGTGTTTTTGTTGGGCTATATTAGTTATAAAGGAATGGAGCTAATATGAGTTTACATTTTCTTACTATGTATTTTGAGGGTTGTAATGTTCATTTTTCTTTTCAAAGTAAATTATTGAGTTTTTAGATATTTCATCAAAGCAATTGATTAAGGCTTCTAATTGCATAACAAAATTCAACTTTACGTGCTTGAATTTGACAGACCCATGTAACATTTGGGAATATCCGAATTTCTAACTCTATAAACCAAGCTTTGCATAAAGGACTGAATTTTTTACTATAAACAAAATTAAGAATTATAATATGTATTTGGAAATATAGATATATAATATTTAGCTCTGAGAAAATGTGAAACTTTGAACTAAATTAAAACTTAAAAGCTTTGTGTTGCAAACTTTAGTTATAGGTTAAGGTGGTGTTAGTTAGAGAAGGAATCAACTGTCGTGAAGCTTTATCTATTAGATAAAGCTTTATCTGTTCCAATGTATGGTGCCTTCTTTAACCCTATAGTTAAGGTTTTTATATTTTTTATGATAATGATTTTGGACTCTTAAGAATTTTTTTTAATGTTTTAGTTGGTGTGAAATGGCAATGGAAGCCTTTAAGGCTGCGAAAATTTGGCACCAATTAGCCTCCATATGTTTTCCAGTTGTATAATTTGATTGGAGTGCCTCTTGAAAGGCAAAATATTATGGTTAAAGGTAGCTTATTGAAGGTACTTGGATGGCTGTGGATAAAATAGCAAGAAAATTGCTTGATAGAGTGTTTTAACTGTTTATTGCAAAGATTAGAGATACTTATCCATTATTTGTCAGCTCACGGTTTTCTACTGTTCCTATTTTGAGTGTGATTTTTCAAAATTTTATTTAACTGCTATTATTTAATCATGTTGTAGTTTATTTTGATTGTAATGATAATTGCTCAATTAGATTTTGAGGAAACTTATTTTTATCTATTATGTTTTACTTTTTTTTTTAATTTTTTTCTTAATAGTTATTTTATTTTAATATTTCAGATTGTTATTTTACAATTCAACAATTAAAGTCTTTTAAACATTGATTGTCTACTTTTGTTGGGGCTTTTATTATTAATATTTATTTTTTGTTATCTGTTGTGATTGTTAATATGTTTAGTTTTTGCGTATACTTTAGTTTTTGTGTGAGTGTGTTTGGATGCAAGTATTTAGTCTAAAATTTTATGCAAGTATTTAGTTTAAAATTTTACTTATTGTCTCTACTTTATACTTTTTTTTTGGGTTTATAGTTTTTTTTATTTTTTTTCTTTTAAGGTTTTTTTATATAGCGGCTTTATCCTCTCTTTTATTTATTTATTTATTTTTTGGTTTTTTATTATCATGTAAGTTATGGTTGCCTAATTCTCTTGGAAATAGCCATGCAAAACACATCAACATTCGAAATTTAACCAAGGCACATGGGGGCATCCATAAAATAACTTCACCCATGTTATTTAAGTGCTAATTGTTATTGAGCCTATGACAGTGTGTTGCTTCCTTCTTCTTCTTCTTCTTCTTCTTCTTCTTCTTCTTCTTATTATTATTATTAGAAAATCTTAATCCAACCAATGCTTACTTTTATTAGGTAATTAGGAGCAATGTTCATATGATCGGTTCAAAGAGGTCATGAATGAAGTTGCAAAACTTGATCAAAGAGAACTGATAAACTTAGAAATTTTTTTACTTATAATTTTCTTAAAATACCTTAACAGTTAGTAACTTCTCACTTTGAATACTAGGGTGCCATTAAAATGTAAAACTATTTAACTAGCATGTACGAGGAAGGAGATGCACGTTCACCTTTCATCACCGTCGTCTACATCACGCCAAGAGTGATTTGACATCGATGTTGACACTATGGTAAGAATTTTTTTTTATCTGTCATTTTCATTTTTTTCTCATATTTCACCATGTAATTGTCTTTGAGGGTTTTAAACATCACATCCAAAATCTTTGTGATATGAGGCTCTACAATCTATCTCTATCACAAATTTCTGTTGGAGATTATGGGTGGCTCCCATGAATTAAAAACAGCATGCCTCTTATAAAATTTTAAACATAATAAAAACTCATCTTTGCCATTATCAGGTGTGAATTGAAAGGCCTAAATTGAAGAACGTCCTGTCTAAATTATGTTCCAAGCATTGCAATGCAAGGATGGGTGAGCCTAATTCTACTTAAGCAAATGGAAATAACGATCTCTTTTCACACTGCATGTCAAAACCAAAATATAAATGTTTATTTATTTGTTTTATAGCTTTTTCGCGACAAAGAGTTGTCATTTTCTTTTGTTGAAGTTGGGAATAGGCTATTTCATATGTTTTATGCAAATTAATAGAGCTTATTTTTATCATTGTTTTGCTTCAAGTTTTTGCTTAGAGTTCTTAATTTTTGCTTCAAGTTTTTGCTTAGAGTTCTTAAGTTTAAAACTAAGTGTTATTTCACTTGCTTCAGATGACTACAATCTAAAAATCTTGCAAAATAGATGCAAATCTTATTTTGTTTCTTAATCCATATAAACACTTTTTAAGGGAATGACCTATCTCATCCTTTGTGCCATGTGTGTTTCATGAGTTGTTTGTATAAGCCCAGAATGTTGTTCTGACTTTTGTTATTGTTGTGCCTTGCATTGAGTGTGTTCCTCTTAGTTGTTACATAAAATGTGCTTTTGTTGTATAGTTGCTTTTGTTTGACATGGTGTGTTTTTTTTTTTTGGTCATTACCCCTGTGACATCATGTCAGTGCATTTTCATTTGCACACATGTTAAGTTGAAACACACTTGAATTTCTAGATGGATATGGTATATATTTCACTAATAGTCAGTCGATTTAATAAATGGGCATTGTATGCACTAGGTTGTTATTATGGTGTATTGAGTTTCCAAGTTTACTTTGGCATTCTTATCCTGAATTCTTTCTAGACCTTTCTTTTCTCCCATTTCTCTTTTTCACTTCCAAAGTTGTTTACTTTCCTTACTTTTTCTGTTCTTCCACTTTTTACGAGTTTGTTTCCAGTAACAATACTTTATTTTTAATATTCAATATTTACCTGGATTTATTTATTTATTTATTTGATGTGAATGTACAAATGGTATGGGTACAGCAAAGTGGAGATTTGTTAAGAGTCCAATGTACTACAAATGCGGGGATTATGTTCTTGGTTTGAAGGTGAGAATTAGATGGTTTGTTGAGATAATAATGGTATCATTGAGTTATAATTTGTTCATTCTTTAGTGATGTTATTGTGATTATTGAAAGTAAATGAAGATTTTGGTGTTTGTGGTATTTGAAGTGACTGAACATTAGATGTCATCTGATTGCTGGAAAATCATGATGGTTGTGATTTTGAGTTCAAAATTGGTGTGCTTTCAATATTTCACATACATCTAACTAAAAAAATCTCAATGTTATGCTTTATATATGACATATATTTTGCAGATAAAAGCTGAAGGCTTATACATGTTTGTGAAAATTCCAATCCAATGCTCATGTTGTATAGTAATTGGCTGACTTTGAATGATATGTTAAGGATGTTTGATCTTATTTATTGTTTTCAAAGATTTGTTGGCTATGCTCTATGTATGACATATTTGAACTTAAAAGCATAA
This sequence comes from Heritiera littoralis, assembly GCA_031772115.1. Taxonomy (NCBI): domain Eukaryota; kingdom Viridiplantae; phylum Streptophyta; class Magnoliopsida; order Malvales; family Malvaceae; genus Heritiera; species Heritiera littoralis. The sequence goes on along the minus strand of JAPDPK010000008.1, from coordinate 10,999,769 downwards.
GCCTTACACGTCTATCGAAATGCCTATTCCAATTTGAGTGTATAGCTCAGATACAGGATGTAATCAAGATGGTCCTTAGAGCAAGAGGTTGAAACCAATGGTTGCAAGTTAGAGTGTGCCAAGTTCTTGGTGGAAATAAAATGAGGTTAAGTTGAAGCAAGCCTTAACCTAGATCTTAAGCTTAGAACGTTGAAGCAGATGTTTGAAACTTGGAAGAAGGATTATGTAGCAAGATTATGAGAATTATGAGAAACAAGTGGTCTGGAATAAACTTGAAAAATGAAGGTGCACTCGAGAAGGCGAAGCAATGGCTTATCTTTAAAATTATCTTCTAAATCTTTTTTGCCCCGCTGCATCGTGCGGGTACCATACTAGTGTACTATCAATTTTGAAGAACTTGGGAAAAATGGTGTGCCTAGCCTTTGGTTTGTTTGAAGATGACAAAGAATGGTAGATGCTCTAGAGAAATCCTAATTTTGGAAAATAAATTAATTGAGACAATTATTTGTCACTTTGATTATGTTCTACAAAATTCATGATCCTAAGAAGAAAATTAGAAAACAAACTTGCTCGGTGATTTTAGACAAATTTTGAGCATTGTGCTTGGGAGAAAAAAAATCAAAACTTCAATGCTTCCATCAATAATATATCTCATTTATGGAGATATTGTTTTAACTCTCACCCTTACAACAAACATGAGAGTAAAATCTTATTTTGTTGGTGATGATTCAAGAAGATATAAGTAACAATTTGCATAGTGAATTTTAAAGATAAAAAACTGAAATATTAATTCTCTTTTTAATGAAATTGACTTTGATCTAATAATCAAAACTTGACCTAATAATTATTATCTTTTTTTAATAAAAATTAAATTCAAGTTTCGATTCCTTACATTTTTTTTTGAATTTATTATGAATAAAAAAAATTTGATTCCAAATCTATTTGTAAAGTAGACTATAAAAAGTAATTAAAAAAAGGGGCAATTGGATTTAACCCAAATAAAGAGACGGGTGGGTTATTAAACCCATGCAATGTCCGTAGCAAAAACAGAGAAAACATAGGTTTTTAGGAGGGTTTAAAGGCGGCTGCCTCCTCGAGTACATTCCCTTCGTATCTCTCTTCTAAGATCTCAAGTCTCAACTCTTCTTCACTTCTCAAATCTTTGCTTTCATTCATTTTTCTATATTCTTCCTTTCTCAACTCCGCAAAATTTTCCGGGCTTTTAATTTATTTTCCTGGTTTTCCTCGAAAAAGAGAAGGAAAATCCTTGAGAGTAGCTTTGTTTTGCCCCTTTTTTTTATCTTTCAGCTTTGAATTGGAACAATATTTTATATAGAAGAACAGCATAGCTCAAGCATGTGGAGAAGCTTAGCTAAACAAGCTTCCAACCGAAAAAAGTTTAAATTTGTCCCTGAACCATATAATTCAAGTTCTTCTACAGGATTTGCTCAGGATTCACTTTTTCCTAATAATTTCAGACCTTCCAAGGCCAAAAGCTATGGCTTTTATGGGTGCTCGGTTCTGGGTTTTCACGAAAAGGGTGTCTTCTCTTTGCAAAAGGATGGTTTGGGCAGGTTCAGTTTGTCTCAATCAGGTAACCCTTTAAGTTTTCCTGGGAAATTTTGGAATTTGAAAGGGTATGCAGTTGCTGCTGAGGCTGTTATTTCTACTGAAGAGGACCTTTCGGGGTCTGAAGAAAGCCATGAATTAATGGAAGCAATGATCAGAGAAGAGAAGAAAGAAATTTTTTCGAAACAACCAAAGCACACGATAGGAGGAATGGGGATTACAAGATACAATACCTTAAAGAAGAGGCAAATAAAGATAGAGACTGAGGCTTGGGAAGAGGCAGCTAAAGAGTACCAAGAATTACTAGCAGATATGTGTGAGCAAAAGCTTGCACCGAATTTGCCTTATATTAAGTCATTGTTTCTTGGTTGGTTTGAGCCTTTTAGAGATTCTATTGCTGCTGAGCAAGACTTGTGCAAGGAAAATCTCAGGATAAGTCATGGTGCTTATTTTAACGAGTTGTCACCGGATATGATGGCGGTTGTCACTATGCACAAATTAATGGGGTTATTGATGACTGATGGTAGTGGGATTGGGGGTGTTAGGGTCGTCCAAGCTGCTTGCCAGATTGGTGAAGCCATTGAGCATGAGGTGAGAAGGTTACAATTCTTCAAGTTTTATAATGTTTGTTTTTTCTTGCATTGAATGCATCAGGTTCAGTGAGTTTGTTTTCTTAAAATAACAACCTCGAGGGTTATGTGATTTTGATATGCATGTAAATCCATGGTGGACAAATTTAAGAAAACTATGAGCTTTCATTAAAGTTTTTCAGTTGATAACTTGATACACATTATTGCCAGAGTTTATAGTATTCTATTGTCAGAAATATAGTGTGTTAGTAAAGAACTTACTTATAGATTCAGTATTGTGATTTTTGGGACTTTTTCCAAAATTTAACATGTTAATTGGTAACATTTGAATGGTTTTTATCTTTCATGGAACATTTGACTTTGGAAATGAAGGAGGTAAGATTATTAGCAAAATTCTATTTTCTGCTTCACATGAAAGAATTTGTGAATTTTTGGATGATATAGATTTAGGGAACTTAAGTAGGGTGGAAAAGGCATTTCTCACCTGAGCAATCTTTACTTTTCATAATTTTCCCTTTAAGGTCTTTTATTAGAAGAATTGATTATTGTCAAGGCAAGTTGGGGATGTAACTATGAAGTTTTGGATTCTCTTCGCCATAACATTTTATTGAAATGGAGATTTTTATTTCTGTTTGTTGGCTTAAAGATGCAATATAGAGCTACTTATTTTAGATTTATATCACAGAATTGTGCCTTATCCTCAAGTAGCATCTATGCAATTTCTTGATGAGAACTTGTTTATGGTTGTTTCCTGTGTGGATTAGGCCAGGATACAAAAGTTCTTGGATAAGACAAAGAAAAAGAACTCCATAGATAAAAAACTTGATGCTGAATCTGAGCCTGTGACCAATGAACACGAGAAAGTGGCCAAAGACCCAGAAAAGCTGAGGAGAAAGGTGACTCAGTTGATGAAAAAGCAAAAGGTCCATCAGGTGAGGGAAATAGTGAAGGGGCATGATGCTTCAAAGCCTTGGGGTCAGGAGGCACATGTTAAGGTATGTGATTTTTGCAGTTGTGAAAATCTGTTTTGGTTTTTGTCTGTTTATAATGTTATATTGTGGTATTGTCCCTTGTAGGTTGGCAGCCGTCTGATTCGGTTATTGATGGAAAAGGCCTATATACAACCACCAGTTGATCAGTTAGGAGATGGTCCACCTGATATTCGCCCTGCATTTATGCATTCTCTAAAAACTGTCAGCAAAGATGGAATGTCAGTAATTACATCTATATTTCATTTGCTCTCTCTTTCTCTCTCACTCACTTTTTGACTTCTTCCTTATTCACTCATTCCTCACATATAGTATTTGTTTTTTGGTTTATCCTTCATCAGCAAAGGCAGTAGGAGATATGGTGTTATTGAATGTGATCCACTAGTTCGCAAAGGCCTTGAGAAAACTGTAAGTGGAATAAATGGTCTTTCAGAAATGGCGCTTAACAAGCATGCCATTCATAAAAAATTCCCCCCTTGAATAAATCTCTATTGTTGAGGTATACGGATGAACTAATCTCTGCTTGTGCAACCAGGCTAGGCACATGGTTATTCCTTATATGCCAATGTTAGTGCCTCCTCAAAACTGGACAGGGTATGTGCTCAGGTTTCTATATTTATAGAGTTTATTTTCCCTTACTTCTAATTCTTCATTCAGATTTATTGACAACTTGGCTTGAACTTATTCCAACTTATTTAAATATCTTCATAAAAGGGTTGCTTTCTCAGCTTGAAACAGCTATATATATATATATATATTGAAAACAAAGAGAGATATCTGAAGGAATAATTTTTATGTATTGACTGACAGTATAAAATACTTTACAGGCTTCCTTCTTATAGAAAATACACAGCACACTTTTAGGAGCTGCATAATAACTCCAGCTAAACTACAAGGAAACTTTCCTAATTTACATAAGTTGACTAAGTCTTTTTACAGAAAAATCAGCTAGCAAATCTCTAAGATTCTGGCAATATCTCAGCAGAATCTTCCGTCTTCCAACACTCCCCCTCAAGCTGGCTTGAAGATATCTTCCATTGCCAGCTTGCTAATCAAATTGTCAAATTGCTTCTTATGTAGCCCCTTTGTAAGTATATCAGCAATCTGATCAGTGGTTGGAATGTAAGGCATGCAAATCAGTCCATTATTGAGCTTTTCTTTAATAAAATGCTTATCCACTTCCACATGCTTTGTTCTGTCATGAAGGACTGGATTATGAGCAATAGAGATTGCTGCTTTATTATCACAATATACTTTCATGGGTGAAGGGTTAGAGATCCTCAAATCTTCTAACAACCTTTTAATCCACATTACTTCACAAATCCCATGAGCAATAGATCTAAACTCAGCTTCTGCACTACTTCTAGCCACCACATTTTGTTTCTTGCTCCGCCAAGTAACAAGATTTCCTCCAACAAATGTACAGTAGCCTGAAGTTGATCTTCTGTCATTAATACTTCCAGCCCAATCTGCATCAGTGTAGACTTCGATCTGTAGGTGTCCACGTTTCTTAAACAACAGACCCCTTTCAGGAGTCCCTTTCAAGTACCTCAAGATCCTGTACACAGCATCAAAGTGTTCCAAACCTGGTGAATGCATAAATTGACTCACCATGCTTACTGCAAAAGCTATATCTGGACGTGTATGGGACAAATAAATCAATCTTCCAACAAGCCTTTGGTATTGGTCCCTGTTCACCACATCTTTAGTTTTGGCAGGTTGTAGCTTTAAGTTGGGTTCAATCGGTGTTTCAGCTGCTTTGCAACCAAGCAAACCTGTCTCACCAAGCAAATCAAGTATGTACTTGCGTTGATTGACAAATATACCTTCCTTAGACCTAGCAAACTCCATCCCGAGGAAATATTTCAACGTACCCAAGTCTTTGATTTCAAAGTCATTAGCAAGTCTCTTCTTCAATCTTTCTAGTTCAACATTATCATCACCTGTCAAGATTATATCATCCACATAAACGATCAAGATAGCAATTTTCCCGTCTCTTGAACGTTTATAAAACATAGTATGATCTGCTTGACTTTGACAGTAACCATGACTTTTTACTACCTTCCCAAAGCGTTCAAACCAAGCTCTAGGGGATTGTTTGAGGCCATACAACGACTTCTTTAATCTACAGACTTTATCTTTACCAAACCTTTCCTCGAAGCCAGGTGGTAGGTTCATAAACACTTCCTCTTCCAAATCTCCATTTAGGAAGGCATTTTTTACATCTAACTGATGTAGGGACCAATCGAGATTCACGGCCAAAGATAATAAAACCCGAATTGAGTTTATTTTGGCTATTGGAGCGAACGTTTCTTGGTAATCAATCCCATAGGTCTGTGTAAATCCTTTTGCCACAAGCCTAGCCTTGTACCTTTCTACACTACCATCAGCCTTGCACTTTACAGTAAATACCCATTTGCACCCTACTGTCTTCTTGTCCCTTGGCAAGTCCACTACCTCCCAAGTACCACTTTTCTTAAGAGCATTCATCTCTTCTATAATTGCTAACTTCCAATTTGGATCATCTAGAGCTTCCTGAATGTTTCTCGAAACAAACAAGTGAGAAATTTTTGAGGTAAATGCTCTATGGTGATTAGAAAGTCTATGGTAAGATCAATATTTGGCAATAGGGTGATTGGTACATGTTCGAACTCCTTTCCTAATAGCTATGGGAACATTAAGATCTGAGGACTCATTGTTAGAAGGCATAATAGAAGAAGGAATTGGAGCTGAAGATGAAATAGGAATAGAATTACCTTGAATATTTGAAGGACCATCTCTCGGAGATTTTGGTTGATTCTGTGCTAGAGTGATAGGTGGATCTTTACCATTTTTATGAGTTCTTCTAGTATAAACCAGAAGCTCAGAATTTGGATTGTTTTGATCCGTTTGTAGTATTTCTCCCCCTGTTTGTAATACATCCATGCTTTGCAATGGTTGATTAGAATTTCCTTTGTTCTCAATATCTTGAACAGATTTTTCCTGAATTTTTGTTTAAAAAAAAATAGGAGAAGTGGTATCACAAATGATTGTATTAGGTAGAGAAATGTTCCAAAAATTGTCTTCTTCTCTTTCTTTCTCCCCCTGAAGATAATTTTTGCTAAAGTAAGGTTGATTTTCCAAAAAAGAGACATCCATACTGACATGGATTTTTCTGGTTTGAGAATTAAAACACTTGTACACTTTTTTATTTGGAGCATAACCTATGAAAACACATTTTTCAGCTCTAGGATCGAGTTTAGATCTAAGTTTGCTGGGTATATGAACAAATACTGTGCAGCCAAAAACTTTTAAAGGCAAATCAGATTGTATTCTAGATTCTGGAAAAGTTTTTTTGAGGCAGTCTAAAGGTGTGATGTAGTTTAAAACTTGGGTAGGCATCCTATTAATCAAATAGGATGCTGTTAAAACAGCTTCTCCCCATAAATATTTTGGAATATGCATAGAAAACATGATGGCACGAGCCACTTCAAGTAAATGTTTATTTTTTCTCTCAGCAATTCCATTTTGCTTAGGAGTATCACGACACGTAGATTGATGTTGGATACCTTTTTCTTTAAAAAAATTTCCCAAACATTCATTAAAATATTCCGTTTCATTATCGGAGCGTAATATACTAATTTTTGTTTGAAATTGATTTTCAACCATATTATAAAAATCTTTGAACAACTTTTCCACCACAAATTTGTCACTTATCAAATATACCCAACACAATCGTGTGTGATCATCTATGAATGTCACAAACCATTTTTTTCCAGATAAAGTTGTAATCTTTGAAGGACCCCAAACATCAGTATGAATCAAATAAAATGGTTTGGAAGCATGATTTGGTTTTGAGATATAAGTAGCACGGTGGCTCTTTGATAAATGACAACTCTCACATTGAAAAGATGAACAATCCAAATTTTTAAATAAAGCAGGAAATAAATGTTTAAGATAAGGAAAACTAGGATGTCATAGTCTAAGATGCCAAAGCATTATTTGTTCACGAACAGAAATTGAACTAATACTACCAAAACCTTGAGCTTTTTTATTACTGAAGAGGTTGTCATCAAAACAGTAAAGGTCATCTATCATTCTAGCACTGCCAATCATCCTCCCCGAGTTCAAGTCCTGGAATTCACAACGAGAATCAAAGAAGGTAACACGACAGTTAGAATCTTTGGATAATTTACTCACAGACAAAAGATTACAGGCAAGTTTAGGGACATGAAGAACAGATTTAAGATCTATATTCTCTGAGATTTTTATTGATCCTTTTCCTGCAATAGGTGAGAAACTACCATCGGTAATTCTAATTGTTTCATTACCAGAACAAGGAACATAAGAATTAAATAGATGAGACAAACTAGTCATGTGGTCAGATGCACCTGAATCAATGATCCAACGAGCAGAATTTGAACAACAAGATAAGCATTAGGGTTACTACCTGTTTGAGCAAAGGAAACACTAGGAATACCAGATGATGAATTGGATTTTAGCAGTTTAAGAAGATGATCCATCTGCTCTTTACTGAAGGGACTTGTCTCAACTTCATTTGCTGAAGGATACGCACGAGTGGGTCTATCACCTTGTTTGCTGCTTTTCCAAACTCGAGGTCTTTCATCTGTCTTTCGCTGATTCATCTGTCTTGCATTAGAGGCAGCCAATGCTGAGTTTTCGATAGATACACCAGCACCCTTTTTTCCAAGCATAACATTCCTACGACTCTCTTCTCTTCGCAGAAAATTATCACCATTCAAACGGATAGTGGTGATTTGCACAGAGTGTGAACTAGAATTGGAGGCTTGGATTTGGGTTTCTGTGGTTTTCCTTGAGTTAGTAGGAGGACTGGATTGAATTGAAATATCAGACATGGTAAAAGCTATAGGTTGGCTAAGGCTTCTGCAGAATAAGTCCTAGGGTTTTTTAGAAAGAGTCAATGATCAAAATCCAGCTCTTGATACCATGAAAACAAAGAGAGATATCTGAAGGAATAATTTTTATGTATTGATTGACAGTATAAAATACTTTACAGGCTTCCTTCTTATAGAAAATACACAGCACACTTCTAGGAACTGCATAATAACTCCAGCTAAACTACAAGGAAACTTTCCTAATTTACATAAGTTGACTAAGTCTTTTTACAGAAAAATCAGCTAGCAAATCTCTAAGATTCTGGCAATATCTCAGCAGAATCTTCCGTCTTCCAACATATATATATATATATATATATATATATATTCACTTGTTCAGTTCCCTTCATTGGGTTTATCTATGATGAATTTTGTGATATTTTGGCAGGTATGACCGAGGTGCATATTTGTTTTTGCCATCATATGTCATGCGGACACACGGAGCAAGACAACAACGGGAATCTGTTAAAAGAACTCCGAAGAAACAATTAGAGCCTGTTTTTGAGGTTTAAAATCCTTGAGATTTGTATTGTTTATCTCTATGTTTTGCACTTTTAAGTGTTGGCAATTCTTTCTCTACATTTTCTTTTAATATGAAAACAAGCTGTTTGATATAGCATCTCTGCGTTGTTGCAATGATTCTTTTGTTTCTTGTGCATCAGGCCCTGGATACACTAGGATATACCAAATGGAGGATAAATAAGAGGGTTCTTGGTGTAGTAGACAGAATATGGGCTAATGGAGGCTGTATCGCGGACTTGGTTGACCGTGAAGATGTGGGTACATACAAAAAAGGCAGAATTTGGTTTTCATTTTGCTGGTTTTTTTCTTTTGGTTTTTCTGAAGGAGAGAAATTCTTTTGTTTTGATGTGAAGTTTATTATTTAATTGCTTCTTGAATATTAAAATCTGCGATGCTGTTCTTTCTTATTTTTCAAGTTAATGATCTTCCATCACTTTAATTTTTAAATTTTAAACAGGTTCCTCTGCCTGAGGAGCCAGACACTGAAGATGAAGCAGAAATTCGAAAATGGAAGTGGAAGGTAAAAGCTGTCAAAAAGGAGAATAATGAAAGGCATTCACAGCGGTGTGATATTGAACTTAAACTTTCTGTAAGATGCTGCCTTAATCAATGATATCTACTTAGTGTCGTATCATATTCTGATATATCGCATATTGACCTTTTCTGTTGGAGATAGGTGGCTCGAAAGATGAAGGATGAGGATGGCTTCTACTATCCACACAACCTTGATTTTCGAGGTCGAGCATACCCTATGCACCCATATCTAAATCATCTCGGTTCTGATCTATGTCGAGGTATCTTGGAGTTTGCAGAGGGACGCCCCCTTGGGAAGTCAGGCTTACGATGGCTGAAGATACATTTGGCAAATTTATATGCTGGAGGAGTGGACAAGTTATCCTATGAGGATCGAATAGCATTTACAGAGAATCATTTGAATGACATCTTTGATTCAGCAGACAGACCTCTTGAAGGAAGGCGCTGGTGGTTGAGTGCAGAGGACCCTCTCCAATGCTTGGCAGCATGTTTTAATCTCACTGAAGCATTGAGAAGCTCTTCTCCTGAGACTACCATTTCGCACATGCATGTCCACCAGGTATTTTTTCCCAAGCAAAATTGAACAAGTGCATACTGAATTTCTTATTTATCTGCTAGTTCCTGGAAACCAACATGTATACATATACACACAGACACACCTGTGCTTGTGTGCATGCCCACTCTGTACGCTTCAGAGGTATTCCTTAAATGCAATAGCCTCAATCTAGTTATAGTTGTGATTACTATCGCTGGTTGGAACATGAGACTGTGTTTGCTTTATGCCATTGGTTGATACCGGCAGCTAAAAAAATTGTAGTTTTTGTGATTATATATATTGCCATTATTGCTGTTTTTTATGGTGATGACGATCATTTGATGAACCCTGCTTTGACTGTTTCATCATATTTCAATTGTCTGAAGCCTAATACTGGATTCTTATGTCTTAATCTCCTGCAAGGATGGTTCGTGCAATGGTTTACAACATTATGCTGCCCTGGGAAGGGATAAGGTAATGCACTTCCCTCTTTATCCTACTTCATACTGATGTTTTTATCGAGCTTTACCAAATTTAGATGTCACAAATTTTTTTTTACTAAAAGCAGAAAGCATTAGCTATTGATCATTCCAATTATTCTTTTAATTGTATTGTTAATTAGAATTCAAAGGAAAGATCCAATCAAGTTTTAGGGTATGGCTATAGAGGAAAAGGAATTTGAAGGATCTACAGGTTAGAGGGGAGGAAATGTCATCAATACATGTCACATGTTGATTCTTGAATGTTTTTTTTTTAATCCCCAGGTTATCTTTCATTAGCACCCTTTTTATAGAATGGCTTCTTCACTCATAACAAGTGAAAAGTCATTAAGATTTTATTAATTATGGTAGTCGCTCTTCTACATGTTAATTGAATGAAATATATATATGGTTGACTAAATTTACTTAAATATGGATGAGTAACTTTCTTTTTTTTTTCTTTGGTATGTTAATTGAAATGCTTTGGCTTTCAGTTGGGAGCAGCTGCAGTGAATCTTGTTGCAGGAGAGAAACCAGCTGACGTCTATTCAGGAATTGCTGCCCGGTAATTATTACTGCCTCTCTCTAGTTCTCTTCGCCACTCATGCATGGGCAGGATACTAAGCAGTTTTGGTTTATATGTAAATGCTAACTAACGGCACTTCAATAGCTGGTTTAGATTGGTATTACCTCCTTTCATGCCAAAGGCTAAAATTTTGGTTCTTTAACCTAAAATCCCTAATTTCTCCAACCAGTGCCCTCCATAAACTCCAAGCAGGTAGACTAGCCTAACTATGTCTAGATCAATATCTCTTTGTGCAGTATGGTATGCCGCTGGGACATCAATTTGCCCTTAAAATCTATTCGGGAAATTCAAAATTTTAGCTGAAATGTTGTTGGAGAAGTTTTAAAACATAAGACTGCAATCCTGATTCTAATAAGTGTGCTTTACACTTTTGCATTGCACTGTTCTAAATTATTGACATCTGAGTGCAAAGGTAGAGTCCATTTCTGGCAACGTAAAGGAATGCACGTCAATAAATTTGTATGATCGGTATCATGGATTGACAGATTCATATATTTCTGTAAACAGTCTGGTCCAACTAAGTGTATGAGTTGCTCATTTACTTGATTAGATAAATGTTTTTGCCTGGTTTGTTCGGTGCTTCAGAATTTGTATAAAACTTGCTGGGAATGTTGAGTTTACCAAAAGTAATTTTCTCTCATTGACTGATCTAAATCAATTTGCTATTCTGGTGCAGAGTTCTTGATATTATGAGGAGAGATGCAGAGGACGATCCTGCTACAAATCCTAATGCATCACATGCTCGGCTTTTAATCAATCAGGTTTGTTTCATTTCTTTTCTGTTTGTTAAATGAAAAGAGGAGAATCTCTGAAAAAGTTATACTAAATAGGTGCTGGGAATTCTTCATTATCTAGTTTTTATATTTGGCCTACTGAAATTGGAGTGCATATACTTAGGTGGTTAGTTCCTGATGTAGGGAGTTTCATAGCTCATACTTGTATGTATTTTATTACTGATATTTTACCTTTACTATATCAAATCTTTAGGTTGACCGGAAATTGGTGAAGCAGACTGTGATGACTTCCGTGTATGGTGTTACTTATGTTGGTGCACGGGACCAGATCAAGCGAAGGTTGAAGGAGCGATGTGCTATTGCTGATGATACAGAACTTTTTACTGCATCTTGCTATGCAGCAAGAGTGAGTAATTGTTTTGTGTGTGCATGTGTCGCTGTCTGATTAAGGTTTAACTTGATCATTTTCTTGTATGTGCAGACCACCTTGACTGCCCTGGGAGAGATGTTTCAAGCCGCAAGAAGTATCATGGGTTGGCTTGGTGAATGTGCGAAGGTCTGTCGTTTATTGATGTAATGTTTTCTTGTGGTACTCCTATAATTGTGAATGCTGGTAATCAGTAGTTTGATACACTCACTCATTGCACAAAGCATGGGCTATGTCTCAGAATATTGTCTTGATTTCGTATGTTCCTATCATTTTTCTAGTATACTTCTGACAGACTGAATAAAAACAGGTTATAGCTTCTGAGAATCATTCAGTGCGGTGGGTCACTCCTCTTGGTCTTCCAGTTATACAGCCTTACCGGCAATTAGGACGACATCTTGTAAGACGTTTACGGAACTTTAAAATGGCAAATTATCTTTCATTTTATTCTGTGCAAAAATGAAAGAAAGCATTACAACATTCTGATGTGACCAATTTGATGCAGATTAAAACCTCCCTTCAGGTGTTGTGTCTACAACGAGAAACTGACAAGGTAATTTTCTTTCTTTATCTGTACCCTTTAGGGTTGCTGAGTATTATTATTTAGCCAAAAAAAGGTTGCCATATATATTAAGATTCCTTCTTCATCTATCATTGCACAAAAAAAGGAAAAGAAAAGAAAAACTAACTCTTAGATTATTTGTCGATGGCTAGAAACCATTTTCTTAATCACCATTGATAGTTTGGGTTGTTCATATTCATATCCCATTTGCGATGTTGACATGTGTAGCTTACTTTCAAGGATGCTAAAACTGTGATTGTAGGTCATGGTTAAGCGGCAGAGAACAGCATTTCCCCCAAATTTTGTTCACTCCCTTGATGGATCCCATATGATGATGACTGCTGTTGCCTGTAAAAAGGCAGGCTTGAATTTTGCAGGTCTGGTGAATTTTTCACTTGTGAGTTTTACTGCTTGCATGCCTTCATATCTTTGTTTATCTGAGGAAGTCTGAATTCAATGCTGATGTTATCACAGGTGTCCATGATTCATACTGGACGCATGCGTGCGATGTTGATGAAATGAACAGGATATTAAGAGAAAAGTTCGTTGAACTCTATGAGGCACCCATTCTAGAGAATGTAATGTATCTTTGCGTCTGGATTCAATATCTTAATTTATATTGAAGAGAATGCTTGCTGGGGTTATTCTATATCTTAATCCTTTAGGATGGAGTTGAACATGTGCAAAGTGGTTATTCATATTTGAATATAACTCGAGGAGTCTTGTTTCTAAAAGTTGAAATCTTCATTTCTTGCATTTTCTGGGTTGTATTGTCTGCTGATTGCTTTGGTGGTTTCATTTGTGCTTACAGTTGTTTGAAAGCTTTCACAAGTCCTTCCCTTCGTTAAACTTTCCGCCATTACCAGAGCGAGGAGACTTTGATCTCAGAGAGGTTCTGGAATCGCCCTATTTCTTCAACTAGCCCGATCCAGATTCCCTCGACAATTTCTTCTTAAGTTCAAATTCTTCTGTCATTGAGCAACAGGCGATGGCAATAATATGTTCTTTCACCAGGGCCATGAGATTGTGAAAACGCAAACTTCTTATGCACCCAAGTAAGCAGCAAGTGCAGAATTGAATATCTGACCTCAAGAGTATGGTGCCAAGAACAATCATTGTCCTGTGGATACTTCTGTATATATGTTATACAAAATAAACAGTTGGCTGGAGATTTCATTCAAATTTATCACCCCAATATGAATTGTCGATTTTCTTAGGGGCATTGATCGACTATATTTTATTGAGGATTTGAGGAAATAAACGGCGAGGAACAGCTCTGGATGTCTTGTAACAAGGCAGTGTGGTGCAAGCAGTACAGAACCGGTTGAGGAAGCCATTCCTGACAAAGGATGGAAGCTAACTCATGAGAGCAACAAATCATAGCAGCCATGGAAGCAGTTGTTTCCATGGTTCACCAGGCAAGCTGAAGCTATTACAGCGATCGTTGGTATGTGTTCTATGTTGCATATTTCCTCACCTGACAGATGGTTTAGATGTCTAGAAACCCAGATTGGTTGTTGTTCCTTGAATTTAAACATTCTTCTTATAGTAAAAGGGTTAAAGTTTATTTTGTTTATTTTTTCAAGATCATGAACTTCACTTGCTGGTATTATTTCTTAGTGTCCAACATTTTCTTGATGAAGAAAGAATGGTTGGTAAACAAATTCTTTCATTGCAATCATGTCAGTGTGTTTATTCAATATTTAAGCAAAATACTTTTTTTTTTAACGTAAAATTACGTTTTTGATATATTGACAATGAAATTTTTTAATTTTACAAGAGAAATTAATGGATTATTATATGTATTATTATTTAATATATCTTAGAAAATATATCAACGTTTCTTCCTGACCATATCTCTTTGCTATATGTAAGTCTCCAAAGATGGAAAGAAAAATTTTCATATATTATTAGATAAAAGCATTTTCCACTAGAAAAAGAATCGGTCCATATGAGGATAGAAAACTAAATTATCAATATATTGTCAATGAAGTTTTTAGATTTATAAGCGAAATTAGAATAATGATTGATATATTTTAAAAGGATTTATATATGATTCACTGATAGTGTATAATTTTTATGCACTGTCAATGCATCAGAGATTGACATTTCATCAATAGGTTCTTATGATAAAATTAAAAAATTTATTTATATTTACTTTTAAGGGCTTGACATATTTTTTAATTTGACAATCGATGAGGTGTCAATCTCTGATACATTGACAGTGTATAAAAATTTTCATATATTATTAGATAAAAGCATTTTTCATGAGAAAAAGAATCGGTCCATTTGAGGATAGAAAACTAAATTATCAAATATACTATCAATGAAGTTTTTAGATTTATAAGCGAAATTAGAATAATGATAGATATTTTTAAAAAGGATTTATATATGATGCACTGACAGTGTATAATTTTTATACACTGTCAATGCACCAGATATTGACACCTCATCAATAGGTCGTTACGATAAAATTAAAAAATTTATTTATATTTACTTTTAAAGGCTTGGCATATTTTTTAATTTGACAATTGATGAGGTGTCAATCTCTATGCATTGACTGTATAAAAATTATACACTGTTAGTACATCAAATACAAACCTTTTTAAAAAAATATTAGAAAATAAACTGACAATACATTGAGTAATTATCTACAAGTTTTAATTTT
Organism: Heritiera littoralis; assembly: GCA_031772115.1. NCBI lineage: Eukaryota > Viridiplantae > Streptophyta > Magnoliopsida > Malvales > Malvaceae > Heritiera > Heritiera littoralis. The sequence goes on along the minus strand of JAPDPK010000008.1, from coordinate 10,984,679 downwards.
TTTCACTTAAAAAATATATAAAAATAAAAAAATACATTTTTATAAAATATGGTTTCGTGCCATTGTCATGTTGATTTAACTTGTTTAATGTTATTGGTTAACAGCCATATAGTATATTACCACATGTTAAGAAAATTAGCAAAGAAGATGTAACAATCCAACTACTCCTTGCATCTTTTGTTAATGTCAAGAAAGTACTTAGTCAAGGCCATAGTCTTCTTACCAATTCCACATGCCACAATTACAAGTTAGCGTCTTCCATGGGTCATAATGATGTCAACCAAGAAGGAGTCTAAGATAAACATAAATAGTAACAGCAATCATAATAGAGTTTGTATATGATGCACTGACAGTGTATAGTTTTTATACACTGTTAATGCATCAGAGGTTGACACCTCATCAATAGGTCTTTATGAGCAAATTAAAAAAATTTATTTATATTTGCATATAAGGACCTATTGATGAGGTGTCAACCTTTAGTGCATTGACAGTGTATAAAAACTATATACTGTCAGTGCATCATATATAAATCTATCGTAATAATAGTTATATTGAAAAAATAACTTAATTGAATTATTCATCGTCCCAAAAACAAATCTTTCATCGCTTTGCTTTTGAAGGGAGACTGGACGGTAAGCATTTATCATATATGGCGTGCAAGAAATTATTTGAAACTCGATAGTTGTTCACCTATTGTTAATAATACTATGTAGGTAATTAATTTTAATGTAAAGTTTAGTCTTCTAAATTTATAAAAATTACTGAAAATCTCTCCGTTAGCTTTGTATGTAAAAATGGGGGGATTATATAGGAAGCTAGACAACTTTTGTACATTTGACTGATAGCAGTTTTCTGCATTTTTAGATTAATGAAACACCATTTACTCAAAAAAAAAATAATTATATTTGAAATCCATAAAAGAGATGGATCTTTATTCAAGGTAATATATATATATATATATATTAAATATCATTGAATTTTAAACATTTATCACCAAAAAAAATTACATTTGAAATCCATGGATCTTTATTCAACGTAGAAAAAAAATATTAAATATCATTGAATTTTAATTTAATTATACTTGATCTCACTGTGAGTAATTTTTTTAATAGCACATTTTTATTATAATTACAATCAATATATTATATTTTGGATTATTATCTTATCCATTACCAGTGGAGTTTTTTAATTCCACAAGCAGGATTAGGATGATAACACATGTCTCATTTTGTTTATTTTTTATTTTCTTAATATTTTTAAAAGACACATGTCATCATCCAAATCCTATTTGTAGAGTTAAAAAACTCTACTGGCAGTGGATGAGATAATAATCCTTATATTTTATAACTGATAACTGGTGAATACAAATAATAACAATAAATTAAATAAATAATTAACAAATTAAATTAGATCCCACACTTTGTGAGTAATATTTTTTATTTATAAAATTTTTGACATTAACAACGTAACCTTTTATACTCAATAATTTTCAATATAGAATGATAACATGATATAAATACAATATAAAAAATTATACGAATTAAAATTTTGATAAAAATTATATATCAATTTAACAAAAAATTAAAAAATTTATTTTATATTTAACGTGTTAATGAAAATTATAATATAATAAATTTCAAACTTTACATGCATAAAATTGAATTTAATGATTGATGATGCATTGTTTTTCGGCGAATTAATTTTTGGGTCGGGCAGTTTCGCTGTATGCAAAGGTGGGTGGGAATATAAATTTGTGTCACAATGTCGAACGCGACGAGCATGGATGAGAACTGACAAGAAACAGATAAAATTAATTTGAAATTGGCAGCAAAACAGCAAGTGTAACCATTGAAGGCCATCTTTTCGAAAGGAACCTTATTTAAAAAAATTAAACATGTTTCAACTGTTCAACGACGACGTCAACTCAGGGAGCTGACACAGTCTTATGTACTCACTCTGTTCATGTCTTTTGTTTCTTTAAACAAAAAGTTTAGTCAAATTTTAGTATTAATTCAAGAATTATTATTACCTGTCACCAACAAGTTTAGGACGATGATTTATAGTTTTTAGAAACTATTAATATATAAAAAATAATTAAGTGGGGTGTGTGTCAATATTTTAACTTTATTTATGGATTTTATAAGCTCTATTGATAGTGTATTATTATTGGATGTGTTAATATTTTAATAATGATTCTGGAATCTAAAAATTTTATTGACAATATATTGAGTTTGTGACATTATTTTAATTTCGTTTCTGAAATCTAAGGTGTCGTTTGGGATTGTTGTGTGTTTTATGTTTTGTGTTTTGTGTTTTTGAAAATTTTGTTTTGTTTTATTTTCATTTTGTTTTCAATTTATTTATTTTGAAAACATGTTTGGATAACAAACTTTTGTTGTCAATTTTTAACAATAGACATCGAAGTGGGAAAGTGGCCCATGCTCTTTTATTGAAGAAGAGACAGGTTCGAATACCGGCAAAACTAAACAAGAGGCTGTGTTTTATTTTTCATCTTTTTTTCATGGTTACTGTAGCCGCACGGATGAACAGTACCCGTGCGGTAACAGTAACAAATTGCTTCCGAAAAACTGAAAACAACACTTTTATGTTTTCAACTATTTCCAAAACATTCTAAATTTTTGCATTTTGTTTTCATTTTTAGAAAACAAAAACACACCAACCAAACACAATTCATATTTTATGTTGCAAGATTTTAGAAACAAAAACATAAAACACAAAATAAAATTGATACCAAACACACCCTAAATATTCAATTGACAGTGTATTAGATGATAAGTTTTAATTTCAATGATTATAATTTCGTTTTCAAGACTCGAAAATTCTACAAATTTGAATACTTAATTTCAATATTTATGTTATTTTTTTCTTGCAAATTCACTTATATCAAAAACACTATTGTTAAAATAAAAGTTCATATTCGCATGATGACATATGAATGAATACATATTTCAATTTTTCAATTCCTGTCTTCATTTTTTCTTTGTTTATAGGAGGTAAAAAAATGAAGTAAAAAATCGAACTTTGTACTTAATTCTTTTTAAAGGAAGGTAACAACTATTATCCTAAGCCTTGGTTGTTTCTTATCTTCATTTCTTTTGTTTCCTTTCTCAAACAAAGTATGAATTTGAATATTAATTTAAATATTATTATTTCCTACACTATCAATATATATTATTAATGAAATTTTTTAAATTTTATAAATAAGATTAAAATGATAACATATGGTTTTTTACCAATAAGTGGTTGGAAAAAGTGAAAGTGGAATTCTTCCCTAGATATTTGGACATGATTTGAATTTTAGAATTATCACTGTTGGAAAAGCTTTACCATTTATCACTCTTAATTCGAACAGTATTAGTCTTAGCCTATAAAACGAATGATGATACTTATGATTACACAAAAAAAATTATTTAAAAAAAATAAAATTAAAAATTCCACTGACAAAATATATTATGTGTCGCCAGTTAGACACTCATCGTACTAATCTTGTTTGTGAAGTCAAAAATTTATTGACAATGTATTGGATATATGTTGTCATTTTAATCTCATTTATGAAATTTAAAAACTCTACTTACAATATATTGAGCATGTGTCACCTTATTCCCGTATGTGAAATTTAAAACTATATATTAAGTATGTATCATCATTTTAATCTCATTTATGAAATTTAAAAATTTCTCTGACAATGAAAATAACTTTTAATTTAAACTAATATACTTTCATTTTAGTTTTTAAGATGTGAGAATTCTACGAATATAAATATTTAATTTTATTATCTGAATTTTTTTCTTATTTTTTAGTTCATAAGAGATACGAGGATAGTAAAAAATCGAATTTTGAACATAATTTTTCATAAAAAAAATTAACAATCATTAGACCAAACCTTACTTGTCGAATTTTTTCTTTTCTTAAATTCTCTTAAATAAAAACTTTCATAATTACGTGCAGAAGTTAAATACGAGAGTTTTTGACTTTTGATGTTAAGAAATTAAAGCACAATTACTCGGATCAGGTGGTCGCTTTCAGAATGGTCAGCTGATAGGCGTAAATATGCTAAACTACAATGGAGAAGAGACTGATTCAAGAAGCCAGCCGCTTTATTCTTCGAAAATCTTTAACTCAAAGTCTTCAGGTTCAGCCTGTGCCAGAAAAAAAAAAGGTCTTCAGGTTCTGCGCAGTGTTCAGTTCCAGGAGGATCCTCGGAGGCTGCAGCTCTGGTTGGATGTCGGTACGAGCTTTTCAAAATCTTCCTCTTCTTTCTTCCATTTATTTAATTTTAATGCTCTCAGCAAGCTTTTTTAAGTAGAAATCTAGAGCTCATGATCAGAGCTTCCATTAAAACTTTGCTTTAAAGAAGTCATGCTTGTCAGCATGCATATTCCTGCTTCGGTATCAGCTAGCCTCTTAGAAACATGTATAGATTGGTAAAGTGAACTAAAGACCTGCATCTAACCTGTCAGGTTTTATCCTTTTTGATTCAAAAGTCTCATAATTTATATCACAAATAGCATCTCAAAAGTATAGGCTCAATTCTCTACTTATATATATATCTTGCAGAATCTTACAGTACAACCATAGTAACTGGTATTATCATTTTTCATTTGAAGGTCTTATAGTTTATCTCACAAAAAGCGTCTCAAAAGAATAGATTCAAGTCTTTACTTATGTATCTTAGCAGAATCTCATAGTGTCTCGATACGCGATTTGTGCATTACAATACAACCATAGATGAAGTTCTCAAGCATCCCATGCATGTGTAGTTCAGATTTTAGATAAATAAATGATTATATGCAGTATTTATCATATTTGAAACTGAAATGGAACTGTGAGCTACAAAAGGCTGCAAGTTTCAATCTGATTAGCAGACTTGCAGAATACATTTGAGACAATAGATTCAGGATGACAAAGCACTAGCTTGACCAAGCTTTATTGATTAAACATGTCATTTTTGTTTCCTTTTTGCCTTTTTTCAGATAGACAACACTTCCCTTGCTAGTCTTTACGAACCCTTGTTGGCAGATATATCAGCAGTCACAGAATCAGTAGAATGTATAGAAGTTGAGCAGGAAAACTTTATTGAAGTGGGATGCTACATTTACCGAGTTCTTCCAGCCATAATGGAGTTACTGTACACAGAGAATACCCCCAAGAATGCAAAAGAGATTCTACAATCTCTTTCTCAGAATGTCAATCTGGCAAATGATCTTGTGCGCAGATGCAGTAAAGAGAACCAACCAGTCTCAGACACTGAACTGAGAAGCATCTTAGCGCAGCTAGAAGGGGTGGTTAGAGACATTGGTGAATGTTTGTGCTTGATACCATCTGCGACATTTGGCAAGGAGGCTTATGCAGAAACTGCAGTCCGGTCTCTTTCTGATGAAATGCAGAATGCCCACTTTGAAGTCAAGCAACCTCAAGTAGTAGAAACCAAAGAGCTAGAACCACAGGTTTCTTTTGCATCAGAGCAACCTAAAGCATTACAAATGCCAAAAGAAAGTTCTCAGATGCCTCAAATGCATATAGAATCAGATCTTTATTCTGTGGATGTGGAAGTTTCTGTCTCTACAGGAAGTTCTCAAGTTTTGAGTCTGCCACGCCTAGTTGATTTCCTTAAAATTACAAATCAGAGAAGCCAAAGGCAACATGAGAACATAGACAATCCCTTGACAACATTGCCACAGGTGGCTCACTATATTGAACCACTCTACGACACTTTCTTCTGCCCCATAACTAAGAACATTATGGATGATCCAGTTACCATTGAAAGTGGAGCAACCTATGAGAGGAAGGCGATAACGGAGTGGTTTGATACTTTCAGTCATGACGAAGATATAATCTGTCCAACTACAGGGAAAAAAATAACAAGCAGAGTCTTAAGCACTAATGTTGCTCTAAAGACCACAATAGAGGAATGGAAGGATAGGAATGATTCTACAAGAATCAAGGTTGCCCGCGCTGCCTTATCTTTGGCTAGTTCAGATAGTATGATACTGGAGGCAATAAGAGATCTGCAACATATCTGCAAAAGGAAACAGTACAATAAGGTACAAGTACTTACCGTTGGAATAGTGCCATTGCTTATTAAGTTACTCGGATACAAAGACAGAGATGTTAGATACGAGACTTTGGAACTATTACGACAATTAGCTGAAGAAGGTGATGAAGGAAAGGTTTGATTCTTACCATTTCCTGATATTTTCATTTTAAACAAAAAAAAATAAAAACTACATCTTGATTGTAGAGCTCAACCTGAATATCTATGACACATCCTTCATAATGTTTGCAAAGATTGGTGGATATACTCTGTGTGTGCGCACGCGCGTGCGCGTGTGCGTGTGCGTCTATGCATGTGTGTGTGTGTGTGTGTGTAACAAGCATGATCTCTCAGACCCATGCCCAGTTTCCTGATATTAGTAAGGACTAAAATTTTGAGTTGGCTCATGCATTTTGACAGAGAACAAAGTATTTAAGACTTCAGAATAACTTTCCCAGGAGAAATGAAACATCTTATTTATATGTTAATGTTATGCAGGAAATGATTGGTAATATAATGGATATTTCAGCACTAATTGAGTTGTTATCAAGTAGCCACCAGTCAGTTCAGAATGCATCACTGCTTTTCTTACTTGAGCTTTCAAGGTCTCAAGCTTTGGGTGAAAAAATTGGGTCAGCTACTGGAGCATTTCTGATGCTGATCAGAATTAAATACAATCGCCATATTGATTCCTTTGCTTCAAAAAAGGCAGATGAAATCTTAGAGAACCTGGAGAGATGTCCAAGTAACATAAAGCGGATGGCAGAGTATGGATTCTTGGAACCTCTTCTAAATCATCTTACAGAAGGTAATTTAAGTATCTTGATGATTAACTGAAGAACAGATTCGAGTCTGATCTTAAAAATCAAACATGTTATGAAGTCTAAGAGACAAGTATGCTGATTACAATTGCATAATAAACAGGTCAGGAGGAGGTGCAGATGGAAATGGCAAGCTACTTGGGGGAAATCATTCTTGGTAATGACAGCAAAACCTATGTGGCTGAGAGGGCTTCTCCTAGTCTCATTAGAATGGTGCAAAGTGGAAACACCGTTGTCAGAAAGGCAGCGTTTAAGGCTCTAGCACAAATCTCATCGTACCATCCAAATGGCAGGATACTTGTGGAAGCTGGTATTGTCCACATTATGGCTGAAGAGATGTTCACTCGCAGGATATATGATGAACCGATGAACTCGAAGAAAGAAGCTGCTGCAATACTCGCAAACATTCTTGAGTCAGGGGTTGAGCATGACAGCATCGGAGTAAATACTCATGGCCACAGGATAAGCTCAGATTATGTTGTCTATAACATTATCTACATGCTTAAGAATTCAACTCCAGATGAACTCAACATCAATCTCATCAGAATTCTCTTATGCTTGACAAAGTTACCCAACTCAATGGCAACAATTATCTCAGTTGTGAATGAGACTGAAGCAAGCTATACCCTCATTGAACTCATCAATAACCCGCATGAACAACTTGGGGTAGCAGCAATCAAGCTACTCATTGCACTTGCCCCGCATGTCGGCAACACACTAGCAGAAAGGCTCTGCAAAACAAGGGGGCAACCAGAGAATTTAATTGAGAGCCCAGCTGAAACTAACCACATTACAGAGAAGCAGGCAATTTCAGCAAAATTCCTGGCAAAACTCCCCCAACAGAACCTAACACTCAATCTTGCTCTTCTGAACAGGAATGTTGTCCCCATGATCCTTCAGAAAATTTTTCTAATCCAAAGAAGTGGAACGAGAAGCAGCAGGCATGCAACTGTTTACTTAGAGGGTCTAGTAGGCATTCTTGTTAGGTTCACAACCACATTGTATGAACCACAAATATTGTACCTGGCAAGAACTCACAACTTCACATTGGTGTTCACAGAATTGCTCATGAAGACATCTTCTGATGAAGTTCAAAGATTATCAGCAATTGGATTGGAGAATCTCTCATTAGAGTCGATAAATCTATCACGGCCACCACAAATTAAGAAAACCAAGTTTATGAAATTGTTCCACCTACCGAAATTCCTATCTTCCAAGTCATCAAAAAGGAAAATGATACCGGCACTATGTCCAGTTCATAAAGGTGCTTGTTCTTCAGAAAGCACATTTTGTTTGATCGATGCGAAAGCTGTTGAAAGGTTGTTGGCATGCCTGGATCACGAGAATGTTGAGGTAGTTGAAGCTTCAATGGCAGCTATCTGTACTTTGTTGGATGACAAAGTTGATGTGGACATGAGTGTGAGCCTTTTGAGTGAAGCAAATGCTCTTCAACATATCTTGAATGTGGTGAAAGAGCACAAACAAGAGGGCCTGTGGCAGAAATCATTTTGGATGATAGACAAATTCCTAGTGAAAGGTGGAAACAAGTCAGCTTCAGACATATCACAGGATAGGTCGCTACCTGCCTTATTGATAACTGCATTTCATCATGGGGATGGTAGAACTAGGGGGATGGCTGAAAATATTTTAAGGCACTTGAACAGAATGCCAAATCCCTCAAGAACTTTTTACACCATGTAAAATAATGCCCAAATTTCACTCCAATGTTTTTGTCAAAGATATGCCTCTGTAAAAACAAGTACACCCCAGTATTGTAGTATCAGTCATTCTAAGTTGTGAAATATCAGACCTTAATTTATGTTGCCATTACCATGTCTTTCCTTTCGGTTATTGGAGAAAAGGTTGAATGCGTAGGAGCATTCAGTCAACTAGGCAAGCTTTTGTAATCTGCTGTTTCGAAAAATCCCCAAAATCCTGCTTGATCATTGGGGGACATGAACTAGGGCAATCAAAAAGGCTGCAGCAGAGACAAGTTTTGACTTTGTGAGTTTTCAAGAGACATTAGCCTTGGCATAAAGGACATAGAACCAAATCATCTTGCCAACATTTTGTATTTCTGGAAGGCAGTATTTGGCCGGCAGTCTCTTAAATACAGTTGTTGACATAATAAACGTTGTTTTCAACATCCAAAGTATCTTCCTGCAATCTTTCATTTTTATTTTTTAAGACAATCTTTGTTTTCCCTTAGTTTCTGTTGGCATTTCCTGCCGTCTCCAAGCAATGTTCTCAGGTCAGATATACCTTCAATCTGTTGTCTGCTAGCATCCATGGGTATGAACATGGCATAGAATATTCTCAAAGCTGTCTAAACTCTTCAGCATTAAACTATGCTTCCAGTCATGGAGCTTTTTGATTGGTTCAAATGTCAATTTACAAGTAATCACTAGTAGTAGTATTTTTTAAAGCATACTTCTAAATTTGGGATTCTAATAAAATAGAACCTTGTTGGATTAGTTTGAATAAAGAATAGGATAAAACCAAATCTCTAAACCATCGACAATGTCGATGCATATTTAAAACACAATACCTTTTGGCAGGAGCTTATCCTTTTGAATCATTACCTGTTTCAGAAGAGAATGGCTTCTTTCTCAATAGAAGATTTTGTTGGTGATGGTGTTCTGAAGGAATTGCTTCCAAAATTATTCGAAGAAGGATGGGATGATGTCCCAACCTTGAAGATTATGAACTTAGAAGACATGGATTCTATAAACATGACACAACATCAAAAGGTTAGTTTCTTTCATCCAAGAAAAATCTTTTCATCTCTCTAGGTAAAATTAATTGATCACTTGATCTTCATACATCCATGGCCTATTCTGTTGAAAATCTAGCATAGCCCCAACTCAATGGGATAATGTCTATATATCAAAAAATAGACCTGACAATCCTAGACACAATGCTGTGACAAGACACCAAATAAATGAATTGATCACTTGATATTCATACGTCCATGGCCTATTCTGTTGAACATCTAGCATAGCCCCAACTCAATGGAATTACGGTTTGGCTCTACTTATAGAAAAGTAGAACTGACAATCCTAAACACAATATTGTGACACAACACGAATAAAATGAATCGATCACTTGATGTTCATACATCCATGGCCTATTCTGTTGAACATCTAGCATAGCCCCAACTCAATGGGATAAGGCTTGGTTCTACTTATCAAAAAGTAGACCTGACAATCTTAGACACAATATTGTGACACGACACGAATAAAATGAATCGATCACTTGATGTTCATATGTCCATGGCCTATTCTGTTGAACACCTAGCATAGCCCCAACTCAATGGGATAAGGCTTGGTTCTACTTATTGAAAAGTAGATCTGGTAATCTTAGATACAATATTGTGATACAAGGCTTTTTTATTTTAAATATCAATATGAATTTTGACAAAAAAATTTTGTGTTTCACACAAAATGAATACATTTTACATGACACAAACACAACCGGTAAGATAAACAGCTAATCCCACCCATATGGTTTTCTTTTATCTTACTTCAGGATGCTCTGGAAATCAGAACATACCTTCATGATCGTGCTCTGATGCAATATGGACATAGGCTTGAGGCCTCCAAGAAATCCCTGCCTGAGCTCCTTAACTTAAGCACCGAGAATCTGTCTTCACAATTTGGCATGAAGAGGGGACACATTGCACGTTTCATAGATAGAACCAATCCATGCACAGATCCTCAGCCCAAATCATTCGGTCTAACTGCAAGGAAAATCACGGGTACACCATCCAGAAATAGCAGCATTCACAAGAATTTCTCATCAGTCAATTCGAATAAGTTGAGGAATACAGCAAAATCCTTCGCCAGGAGCAGCACAAACAATGACAGGTCCCTGGAAGAATCACTGGCGGATTTCAAGATCAAAGATGGATATGTCTTTAAAGGGATTGTTGCTGCGGGACCAGCTGAGCCTCGAGCCTGTGGCTGTGTCCAACCTCCTCCTGTGGTTGACAATGTTGCACCGTACTCTGTCATTGAGAACATATCAGTTCAGAAACTAACTCCCGAGTATAAGTTTGGGAAGGAACGTTTGGTAAAATCCAAGACTCCACCAATGAAAGCTTCAGAGCTATGGCGGGATAAGCCAGCTGTGCTTCTCTGCATTCGACGACCTGGGTAAAGTCAGACTTTCAATCACTTCAACTCCATTTATCATGAAAATCCCTTGTTAGAGACAAGATTAGAACACAAATAACTAATTAGTTTTGCTGAAATTGATTGGTTTTCTGTCTATGTTGCAACATGAAAACAGATGCATCATGTGCAGAGCTGAAGCTCACCAGCTCTATGCCAAGAAGCCGATCTTTGATGCACTGGGAGTTCAAATGTTTGCAGTTCTTCATGAGCATATTGAACCAGAGGTGACTGGTATACTTTTACATAACATTGCTCCAGTGAACTCCTCTCTTTTCCTCAGCCATTAATATTCTGATGCAGGTAAAAGACCTCTGGCCCCGCTACTGGGGTGGGGTTGTAGTCTTTGACCAGGCCATGGGATTCTTCAAAGCTCTCGGAGGTGGGAAATTACTCAAGGACAAGTTCTTAACAGGATTTCTGTTTAACCCTCGGGCTATTGCAAATTATAAACGTGCAAAAGCTATGGGGATAGAGCAGAATTTTAATGGAGAAGGTGAAATCAAGGGTGGCCTTTTTATAGTTGGTCAGGGAGGAACTGGAATTGCTTACCAGTTCATTGAGAGGAATTTTGGAGATTGGGCTCCTGTAGCTGAAGTCATAGAGATCTGTGCTCGATTGCAGCAGGTAATTCTCTGGTAATTCAGGTTTATAATTTATGTTTCTTGTTATTTAAAATTATATTTCTGTCATGTAAAACAAAAGAATTTTATGTCAAAATTCCTGTCGACGCATTCTGGTCTTTCTAGTCCTTATCCAGTTATTTTTAACCATCTTTTCTCCAATGTGATGCAGAGCCAACAGCAGGATCAAGGAGCATCAAGCAACTCATTACAAGAAACCTAGTGAAATGTGGTTTCTCATACCTTTCTTACCTACTACTGATTCATCATACAATAAGGTTTCTATCCTCGTTGCCAGAGTAAAGTGTTTGCAGTATTCTCAGTCTTCAACATTGCTTGTATCACCCTCTATGTCTTGTATTAGTATGAAATTTAGGGAATCCCATATAGGTTACATTCCATTAAAGCAATTTGTGTATTTGTGTTGTGTTTGTTTTGTGTCAATGCATGCATAATACGAAAATTATTGTATTATAATTTGTGTTGAGATGACAAACACAAAATCAGTTTTCAATTTTTGCTATCTTTCAGCAGTTGTCAAAATTTTAATTTGTAACAGTTTCATATCGTGTCACCATATTATATCTACAATTACAAGTCTTAACTTACATGTAAGAAATAATATATTCGCTGATAATCTGGTTTCACTTGTTTGTAATACCCTCTATGGCTTGCAATGGAAGAAATTCAGCAAATAGAATTCATAATAAAATGAAATCAAATGAAATAATCATGTACCTTAAAAAATGATCAAAAACTTGGTGACTACCAATTCTTCAACTCCTCCACCCCCTGCATAAATAGATCAGTTCTGGAATTGCAAGGCTTGTAACATCAAACTCTCTCACTGTTACAACTTGAACAACTGTCGTATAATCTGATCTGATTTTCTTGTCAACTAATTGTAAAATCCTGTCTGATAAATACCAATAAACGAATTAGTGCTCTCAAACCTTTTTGGAATTGATTATCATTGTGCACGCTTAACCAAAATTCGAAATCCGTGTTGTTGGACTTGATTCGAAGAGCTTGCATTGCGTTAAATATGGAGAAACTGATTGAAACATGCACGTTGAAAGAGAGCTAAGTGTTATACATATCGTGATGTTTGAGAGGTACCCTAAAATCTTAAAAGACCTAACGTTATATGGTAGGAGTCATTTTTAAAATCTTATCATATCAAATATGATCTTGATTTTGTGTGAAAGACTTCAAATTTTAACAGAGTGAATTTGTAACACCTAATGTTACATTGGGATATTATGAAAAATCTGCTATGATATATATGTAAAGAATTGAACTCATACTTATGAGGTGTTTTTTTTAGAACAAAATCATGAAATGTTAGTATCATAGTGGATAATACCTTGTAAGTTTCAACGAGTCTTCAAATTAGCTATTAAATTAATAAATTTTACGTAATTTTTCTTTCCATTCTTCTTATCAAATAAAGTTTACGTTGGTAAACATTTTACCTTTTTATTTTTTTTGTTCAAAAATAAAATTTGTATTGTCATCTTTCTTCCGTACAAGGCTTTATACTAAAGAGGAATTAGAATAGTTTCCATTATTTTCTGATAAAAATATACAAGATATATATAGCAGAGAATGTAAAACTAATTTCTTAAAAATAAGGATACAGATAAGAAGACACCGAAGATTATGCTAATCTCCTACAGTTAAGATACAGCTCATACACACATTTGAATACAAATAAAGATAGCCCGTTATCTAATATGCATTCTTCTTATCAAATAAAGTTTACATTGGTAAATACTTTACATTTTTAATTTTTTTTGTTCAAAAATAAAATTTGTATTGTCATTTTTCTTCCGTACAAGGCTTTATACTAAAGAGGAATTAGAATAGTTTCCATTATTTTCGGATAAAAATATACAAGATATATATAGTAGAGAATGTAAAACTAATTTCCTAAGAATAAGGATACAGATAAGAAGACACCTAAGATTATGCTAATCTCCTACAATTAAGGTACAGCTCATACACACATTTAAATACAAATAAAGATAGCCTGTTATTTAATATGCCCCCTCAAGATAGGCCGCAAGAAGAGAGGCCAATCTTGGATTTAAGAGATTGGAATTTAGATTGAGGTAACGGCTTGGTAAGAGCATCAAAAAGCTGATCAACAGATGAAACAGGTGAGACACATAGTGCACTCGTTTGAACTTGGTCCCAAATAAAGTGGAAATCGATAGCCACATGCTTCATTCGGGAGTCAAAAATAGGATTGGCACACAAGTGAGTTGCACCTACATTGTCACAATAAATAACAAGAGGTTTTGAAATTGTAATTCCAAGGTCAGTCATGAGATAGCAAACCCAATTAAGTTCAGCAACAATGGTAGCAACAGATCGATATTCTGCCTCTATGGAAGAGTGAGCAACTATCTTTTGTTTCTTTGAGCTCCACAAGATAGGATTACGTCCAAAGTAGACAATGTATGCACTTGTGAAGAGAAATCGTCCTTATTGCTAGCCCAATCTGCATCGGAGTAGGCACGAAGAGAATCCGGGGAATCACGATATAGTAGTATTCCACCATCTAGAGTACCACATAAGTAGCGTAGAAGACGCTTTACTAGTGTCCAATGGTCGGTAGAGGGTTGATGCATGAACTGTGACAATTTGTTTACTGCATAGGAGATGTTAGGGTGAGTGAGAGACAAGTACTGAAGACTTCCAACAACTGCGCGGTACTTAGTAAGATCAGATAAAGGAGTGCTTGAGTGCAAGCTGAGTGGTGAATTGGTGGGTAATAGTGTGACAACTGGTTTGGCACCCATCATCTTTGTCCGAATAAGTAGGTCGATGATGTATCGGCGTTGAGACAATAATATGCCATGATGATGCTGAACCACTTCGATGCCAAGGAAATATGAGAGAGCCCAAGATCTTTAAGAGAGAATCGTTGAGATAAATTGTCAATGAATTGGGTGACTAAAGTTGGGCAATCACCTGTGATTATGATGTCGTTAACATAGACAAAAAGATAAATGAGATGAGTACCATTATTGAAGACAAATAAAGATGTGTCAGCATAAGAATTTTTGAACCTAGCAGCAAGTAGAAAGTGACAGAGTTCATGGTACCAAGCTCTTGGTGCCTGTTTGAGACCATATATGGCTTTACGCAGCTTACAGATATAAGTTGGATGATCAGAGTCGATGAAACCTGGAGGTTGAGTCATGTAAACATCTTCTGTAAGGTTAACTTGTTAGAAGGCATTATTGACATCCAATTGTCGAAGAGACCACCCTTTCTTTGTAGCAAAGCTAAGAACCAATCTGACGGTGGTAGGTTTCACAACCGGGCTAAAGGAGTCATGATAGTCTAATCTAGGTCTTTGATGAAAACCTTTGGCCACAAGCAGAGCTTTAAACCTGTCAACAGAACCATCAAAATGTCTTTTAATATGATAAATCCATTTGCAACCAACAATGTTGGGGGCTGCAATAGGCGGAACTAGTTCCCATCTTCCATTGCGGACTAAAGCATCATACTCCTCGGACATGGCTTGACGCCAATTATGATCTTTGAGGGCTTGGTTAAGTGTTGTGGGTTCAACACTAGTAAGCATGTGAGTGTAAAGGTTGAGTTTTTGGATAGGCTTTCGAATTTGATTTTTGGCCCTTGTAATCATGTGATCTTGGTTTGAATGTGTTTGAGCGGGCGGATTGAGTGGTATGGATGTAGGTGGTTGAGTTGTAGGTTCAGGTGGGTCAAAGTTAGGACCAAGTGAATGAGGTGATTGCTTGGGTATGGTAACTAAAGGTACAAGTGAAGGATCAGTACATGTTGGTAATTCTTGAGGGCAAGCTGCACATGGAAGTTGTGACCTTGACTGTGTACCTGTAAACATAGTGACTTTGAGAGGTGATGGAACCCAAGTGTCAATGGTGGTAGAGTCAGGTCGTGGTAAATTGGCATGAAGTGACTTATAAGGAAAAACTGACTCAACAAATTGAACATGACGAGAAACATAGAGTTTATTTGTGGATGTATCAAAACATAAATATGCACTCTGAGATAATGAACCCAAGAAAGACACAAGGTGTAGATCGAGAATCAAGTTTGTTAGAAGTGTACGGTCATAGCCAAGGGTAGCAGAGGCACCCAAAATTCTAACCTTGGAATAATTCGGAGTGGTGCCAAAGATTTTTTTCATATGGTGAGGACATATTTAGTGTGGTAGTTGGCAATTGATTGATCAAGTAGATGGCAGTAGCAAAGGCATTGAACCAGAAGGTTAAGGAAAGAGACGCATGAGAGAGTAAGACGAGGCCAGTTTTAACTATGTGGCGATGACGTCTTTTGAGTACCCATTATGCTCAGGTGTATATGGTGGTGTAGTGAGATGACAAATGCCTTGTGTTGCTAAAAGGTCTGTGAGAGCCACATATTCACCCCTATTGTCAGAGAAAAGAGTTTTAATTTTGTTGTTAAAGTAAATTTCAACAAGGGCTTTGAATTTAGTGAAAACATCTTTGATATCAGACTTGTGTTTAGTGGATAGAACCATATGTATTTGATATAGTGATCCACAAAAATGACAAAATATTTGAACCCATCATGCAAAATAATAAGTGACGTCTAGAAATCTGTGTAAATAATTTCAAGAGCTTGTGATGACACAATAGAAGATGTAGAAAAGGATAATTTATGCATTTTATTGCAGTGACAAGCATTACAAGAAAATTCTTTGGGAATGGGGGAAGACACATCCAAATTAAAACCTGAAATAATATGTTTTAAAATTGGAGTAGCTGGATGACCTAAGTGATGATGCCAATTTGAGGAAGTAGTTTTGACATTGGAAAAGGCAAAGATTGGGGAAGACATAGACTTCGCAGTCGGCCATTCGTAAACTCCATCTTTAGCATTGCCCTGTAAAAGAATTTCACTTGTGCGAAGATCCTTCACCTGCAAGGATGTTGGTAAGAATTCAATAGAAACATTATTAGTTGAGCAAAATTGAGAAATGGAGATTAAATTTGTTTTCATATTAGGAACACAAAGTTCATCACGTAAGTTAAATATAGCATTAGGTGTGGGAAGAGAAGTGGAACCAGTGTGAATAATGGAGAGACTCGTGCCACCATCGATCATAATGTTATCAGTGCCATGGTAAGGAGCATGCAATGAGAGATTAGCCAAGTCTGCAATGACATGATGAGAGGCACCATTGTTAAGTAGCCAATTTTGATTACTAGATGCAATAGTGGTAGTGAGATGAGCCTGTGGTTGAAAAGGTGTCATCAAAGTGTTGGGTGTTGGTGCATGGCCAGAGTTGGAGGTCTGAAGTGGTACCAATTTAAATGATGGACATTGTTTGGCCGTGCGTGCTTGAATAGCACAAACTTGATAATACCCAAGGTATGGACAGCACGATCAGTTGCCATGAGGTTGATTGCTTGAGTTGTTGGTCATTGGTGATGGAGCAGCGGAGTTAGGGGGCCAACCATTGTTGAATCGCTAAGTCAAAGTACCAGGGGAGGAGGAACGCCAATTGTTGGATGAGTTTTGTGGATGTCGATGTGAGGATGTCCAATTTGTGGGATTGGCAGTGGCCGGGAAAGAAGTAGAGGATTTCCCTTGGAGAGAGGCTTTAAAGGTTAGGAGTTTCTCATGGAGTTCATCAAAGGAGATGGGGTTGTCACGAGCTTGAACAGCACATACCAGTTATTTGCAGTCATTGTCCATTTCCTCCAAAATTTTATCAACAAGATCTTCTTCATCCACTAGGGCACCAAGAATAGCAAGTTCATCTGCATGAGCTTTAACAGATTGAAGAAAATCAGTGATATTGAGAGTGCCTTTGATGGAGTTTTTGATAATGGCTTTGAGTTGTTTGATGCGGCCTCCAGATGGTTTGGCATAAGTGTTAGCCAATATTGTCCAGGCTTCCTGAGATGTTTTAGATCTTGCAACAAATGGAATAATGGTCGGGGAAAGCGAACCAATGAGGGCATTGAGAATGAGCTGATCCTGATGAATCTAGTTGTTGTAGGATGGATTAGAGATGGTAGTATTCTTAACAGTGAGAGTGGCTAGTTGGCATGGTTTTGAGCCATCAATGTACCTAAGGAGATCATACTCAATGAATAAGGTTTGGAACTGCAGTTTCCAGGAGACATAGTTGTTGGTGGTGAGTTTGAGAAGGGCTTGAGCTGAGATGTTGATGGTGATGAGTTGAAACTCACTGGCATGAAGATTGATTGAGTGTGCAGGGGCTGTCACATTTGGGTTTGATATGGAGGAAGTAGGAGTTGTATTGCTTTCAGTGATCATTCTAAGGATGGAGAAAAGAAAAAAATTTTGGGTAGAGCGTTCCTTCTTGCTTAGATACCATAAAGAGGAATTAGAATAGTTTCCATTATTTTCTGATAAAAATATACAAGATATATATAGCAGAGAATGTAAAACTAATTTCCTAAGAATAAGGATACAGATAAGAAGACACCTAAGATTATGCTAATCTCCTACAATTAAGGTACAGCTCATACACAGATTTGAATACAAATAAAGATAGCCTATTATCTAATAGATACTTGTATGAAGAATGGAGACCAAAGTAGTTGTTTTATGAAATAATTTTGATATTCACTTTGATTCAGAAAATTTGTTGATCAGACACTTGATAAGAATCAGATCCAAACGCAGCTGTCATGATCAGAATGAATTTAAAACAATTTATCTCAAACCATTTTGGTTGAAATTCTTCACGCTTGCAAGTTGCAACTTGAAAACCTCATTAACAGTAATTACTTCATTACTCATTAGCATTCAGCTTAGCCTGTTAAACTGAAGTAGTCATTAGCCTTCAACTACTTACAAAATGCCATGAATCGTCAGTAAATCAGTCGGTAAAACCTTGGATTAGTCTCAAATAACAAGAAGATAATAAATATTAGCAACATTTATTTCTTCCAAGGAATTTGATTGTCTGAAAAAATCTGCAGTCTCCCACATGTTAGCTTGACTTGGCAATAGATTTAATAATTTACGTATAAAATTTAGTGATTTATGTACAAAATTTCTGTTCGAATAGTGTAAAACATAAAAATTTCGTAATGATAAATCACATATAGACTTATTTCTTAGTTTTTACCATATTTATATATAATATTTACTAATTTTTAGTCTATATCACTTTTTATTATTCATGTTTTTAAGGTTATGTCGTCATATCGTATCTAAAATTATCAGATCTACACAAAAGATCCCTACTCCAAGAAACTGGAATACACTCCACAGCCGACTTTCTTTTTTTTTTTTGGTGAAACATAGCCGACCATCTGTATGTATTTTATCATTGCCGGTGGCCTTGACTGTCAGACATTTTATACCATTGGCCTTGATTGGATCTCATATCGTGGGAGGATCAGAATTCTATTTGATATTCAATGTGACATAAAGGATGACAGAGCAGGCAAAGGACAAGAAACTCCCATTGTTTGCTAGACACTTTCCCATTATTTCTTGTCCCCCTGCTCTCCAGGAGGATTGGCCTGAAGTGTTGCAGACTTCCATGAAAGAAAATCTGCTTCTTGAAGGAATCAATCTTCTAATAAATCCAATGTCTAACTTGGTCATGCATTGATTTCATGGTTTCAAGATAAGCAAAACATGACAAGATTGAAGAACATTATCCCCTTAAAACACGATAATCAAATGCAACTTACATCTCTGGCATCTGTAAATTACAGAAGAAATCATAAACTCCTACATCATAAGAACTTTCCATCATCAATCTGTACATTCTAATCCACCTTTCCTCTGAATAGGAGAGTAATACAATTTCCATGATCAAAGGAGTTCTATTTCCTTTTATATATCTAATGTTCAAACAAGAGAAAATGAAATCACTGCCTTCAAGCAAGCCTCTGGTAATCCGTGACTGATATTCCCAGCTATAAAACCAGGCCAGTTGCATCTTCGGTTCTTCAATAAGAACTAGGCAGAAAATGGTGACAGGATATGTTTACAGTTGAATTTGAAACAGTAATTAGCATGTCCTTGGCTACCTTCAAGAATGCGGACATACATGTGGCAAATAGAGGGCCATTATGAGCTGTATGGCATGGAGCCAAAGACCCTTAAGAGACGGATCAAAGTTCTACTTTCATGTGACCTGATGGCTGAGACCCTGTGAAAGCATTTGCTAAATTTTAGTCAGATCCGAGGAAATTTGCCCTATGAGACAGGCTGCAGGACGTTAATGAAAGGGAGCAATACCATTTACATCTTGGCTATCATCAGGAGCACTGGTTCCATAGTTCATTGGGAAAACATTGTGGAGCTCATCCTCCCATGTAGTGGATAGCTAGAACCAAAATATATTCCCACGAAAGGTACATTTGTTATACTCATAGACTCGTGAAGTTAAGCAGATAAAACATTTTACCACATTCACATCATGCATTAAAGAGCAAAAAGGCTAAAGGTTCAATTTAATGCAAGAGAAAGGTTTCACAGAAGCTGCTGATGAATTAACCATTTGATGCTACAAAAACAAACGCACATACGAGTTTGAACTATAAAAAAAGGAAGAAAAGGAAAACCTGATTAGGGTCCTTGAATCCTCCAGTCATAGGTGTGAACTGGGAACTGAGAGTTCTACGAATAACATCAGCATTATTCCCCATGACAGGAAGAGCTGCTTGAACAAGTCCAGCTTGAGATGGATGTAATGGATGATAACCCACAAGCATATCTGGAGAAAACCCCAGAGTGGATGAAGGACCAGCTCGTGATTGAATAATCTGTATATCAACAAAGAAGCATTTTGATGGATTAGATGAGATATGAATAATCGCTAAATCTACACTGATCAACTTACATCTTTTGCCAGAAGCCCTTCTATATTAAAATCCAGCCTTGGGTTCACTGTCGTCAGTTTCATTGATAGAAACTGAAGAAAGGAAAAACATAGAGACTCATTAGAACTTGTGAAGGGAAGCAGATGTTATGTTTCAACAGTTTATGCAAATCAGTGAAAATTAATGTATAAAAATTTCATAGATGAGTTTTAAAGATTCAAACCATCCATCAGTTATCAGTTTTCAAACGTAAGGTCATCATGATTAATACCATATAAGCCCTGAGGTTGTAACAATATTTACATTAATCTAGAACAAGATTCATGTGTTATTTATCACATCATTCTGATAAGATTGAAGCATCCATCATACACCAGATTACTAGGGAACCACTAGGTTGGAAAAGAGAAGTTGTAAATTCTGCTCCAATACCTCAACCTGCCGCTGAAGTGACTGTACATAGTTAATGATTTCATCCAGCATCACTGCCTTGCCTGTAACCTGCAAGAACCAATAAACCCTCACAAAATGAACTATAGTAGCTGTTCTGAATACTGGTGGGAACTCAATTTAATTGTACACACTAAGCTATAGCTTCCAAGGAAACTCACCTTGCTGCAGCCAGGGACAAGGTCCTGAAGAAATTTCATCCTTTCACTGATCTTTTCTCTTCTTACCTGAAGCCGTAACCAATTAACTCCAATCCAAACAAGAAAGATGATCTAAATATTTCTAAATTTCAATAAGTTTTCCATACAAAATTTACCCTTTCTGCAAGACTATGGCTGTTTGTTGCCTGGCCTCTTCGGGCTCTTACATGGATGTATTCTTCTTTTGGTGGATCAGAAGCTTGAGACCCTTGTTTTCCCTGTTTCCCCATAGTCTTATTGATCATCATAGTTTGGTTCTGCTCTCCCTTCTGTTGATTTTCAGCACTATCCTTCCCAGCCTCGACAGGTGTTTGGCCTCTCTTAGCTTGATCAACCTCAACATCCTGCTATAAATTTAGTAATCAAAACTTAGACCATAAATAAAAAATCTATAATGGATTAAGGAAACAATTGGCAAACACATTTTTTACCTGTACACTCCTTTTTCTTTTCTTCGAACTAAGACCCTTAGCTGAAGGTTCACCACCTGTACCATCCAATGTAGATGGCTCAACTTGACCACCAGCACCACCAAACTCAGCCTCATCAGACTCCTTACCAAAGCCACCAGCTCCTTGTTTTGCCTCTTCATTAGATAGCACCGGATTTTCACTTTTCCTTTCATTCTTTAGTGGGCTTTCTTGTGTAGCACTATCTTTAACTTGC
The DNA here is from genome assembly GCA_031772115.1 of Heritiera littoralis. Taxonomy (NCBI): domain Eukaryota; kingdom Viridiplantae; phylum Streptophyta; class Magnoliopsida; order Malvales; family Malvaceae; genus Heritiera; species Heritiera littoralis. The sequence goes on along the minus strand of JAPDPK010000008.1, from coordinate 10,962,849 downwards.
AAACAAGCATCTCTAGAAGCTTCGGTGGCATTCAACTTACTTTTCTGAGATTGTACACCAGCACTCATTGCAAAAATATCTTGCGGTCCTGGCATCAAGCCAACACCTCTAGTAGAGGGACCCATAGATTCAGGAGTACCAAAAGAGTTCACCATATCACTAAAATTTCCCCCATTAAAGCTCGAGAACCTGGCAGCACGCTCAATGAAAGCTGAATCAACTGGCAACTGTGGTAGAATCCCAGTCGACATCGGTAAAAAATTACCCCCCTTCAACATTGAACTTGACGTATTCCAACCCATATCAAATGGTCTATCAATGCTACTTCTCAGAGAGGTAGGACCACCTTTTCCAATTGCCATTGCATTTAAAGAGCTTGCACCATTTTGTACACCAATGTCACAAAATCCCAAGTTTTGCGGATTAGCCAGGTGCTCCCAAAGGTTAGAACCAAATGAGCCAGCCACTGAAGCAGAGGCACATGAAGAAGCAATTACCAAGGGATTACCACTAGGAACTAAACTCGTAGGAGTACTTGTGAGATTGGCACCACCAAACTGCCAATCTGATGACATACCAGGTGCCCGGTAGTTTAGGTTATTCTCATGTCTCTTTTCAAGCTCATATTTATCCTTTTCACCAATATCCATCCCTCTTCAACAAGACTAGCAGAAGTTACTCAGTCTATGACTTTCTCCACAATTATGTCTGAAAACCTAGCCAACAGTTCAAAGTCAGGCTGATGAACAGAAAGTAAGCCTTAAAAACTTGAGAAATACCTAAAAATACCCTTAACTGCTCTAAGATGATCAACCAAGAATCAAAGAAAACAAAAGACACGGGTAATCACATGGGAAAATTATCTAATTCTCTGACATAAAAAACATAATAGCTTTATGAACAAGCTTCCAGCTCAGTCCAAAAGGGGTCTGCAAACTTACAACATAAGAAAGTTATAGTCCTAAAAGCTGAAATTCAGCCACCCCAAAGGAACACCATAGAAAATGCTCAGGAGAAGTATCAATTCAATTAATGAACACCCAAAAACATAAATGAAATTATGTAGCAAAGATCCCCACAAGCTGAAAGAGCTACCATTTCCAAAGCAACAACTGAAAATTGGAAGTATCCAAACTTGAACAAAGGAAAAAAGCCTTCTTCAATACAAAAAAGACAGAACAAAACAGAACAGAACAGAAAAAGAAAGCTCAAAGAAGAGCTGTAGGAAAATTAAAAGTCTATCAGAAGCAGTCAATTAATCTAAAAAAAAACATTGATTTCAGTCCAATAAATAAAGCCCACCTTACTCATTCAAAACCCTAGTCAGAGTTTAGCAGAGAACCCAGAAAGAGAGAGAAACTCAACTAAAAGCGGGGAGAGAAAGATGCCCATTTCAGATTCTGTGCTTACTTTTTTGTACTCTCTCTGCTCTCTCATTCAAGGCCTTTTCTTTGTTTTTACTTCAACACTCCCTCGCACACAAAAATCCAAGCTTTTATTGAATTTCAGCTAGTTTTCTTTTTCTTGCTCAGCAACAGAGCAACTCTAAACGGTAAATAAACCCAGAGAAGAGAAGTGGAGAGTTTTATTACGTTGGAGTGAGAGAAAAGAAGTGGGCATTTGTCTATTTAGAAGAAGAGAGAATGAAAGAGAAGAGTATTGGCAAAGGTCCTGCATTTATAGCACGCTTGCATCAAAAAGAGAGCTCTTTGATCATAAACCACCGCTTCTCCAACTGTTAAAAAATTATGAAACACCCTTTTCTCTAACTCTTACTTCAAAGTTCAAACTTCAAAGCTTTGATTACTTTGTTCTATGTGGGCGTATAATTTTTATTCGGGGTTACTTTTTAAAGTTTGATTTAGTGTTTTTTTTTTGGTGAAATGATTTAGTGTTTTTTAATGGTATATTTTAGCTATAATTATATCCATTTGAGCTAGCAACTGACACTGCCAACTCTCATTAGATGATTTTTTTACTGCAACAGTAGTATTTTTTTGCTTATCTTATTGTATCGTCCTTTTGATTAGAACAATCTTGGGAGGAGAGCTTCAAGATCTTTAATGGGGTTTGTTTCGTCAAGAAGCTAAAATCTAGCTCATTTCACACTATATTATTTCCATATAATAATGATTTCTCAATTGTGGTGTCAATTTTAACGATATATTAAGATTATATATAATTTTTATTAAAATTTAATTTATATATTTTAATATTTATTTTTTGTGCCGAATTATATTATGCTGCCTTATTTAAAATTATCAAATATACGAGCGTCCGATGTGGCATTGGTGTTGAATCATGGCATGGGTACGTGCTTGCCAAATTGACAATGTGTTTTTTCCCTGCTAGCTGGCTGGCCTGGCTGCTCACACCAACTATTAATAATTCAATCTTCTTGCAGCAATTTGTTGGGAATTCTTTTATTGGCACTTGGCCAAGCTTTGTGAAAGTGATAGTCTCATTAGTTGCGACTGGCTGTTTTTTTAACTTCAATGTATGAACTGAACAGTTTGAAGTTTAAGCAATAGAAAATAACTGGCTTTTATTTTTCCTATTTTTAGGTCAAGAAGATCATATTGTAATATGTAATTTGATAGTTGTGCAAAAATAAATAGGTTTTAGGTTTAAATTTGATTGTGTGTGAGTTGTATGTCTAGTTATAAATTGATTAGTGTTAAGTATTTAATTTAAAACCAATCGATAATAAGTAAAAAGATTTCAATTTGAATATAAGGTCATACAAAACAAAGTATTATCACATGCAAGTAGAGATATGAAAACCTACCAAAAAGCAATCTTTGAAAGGATAACAGATAAGAATCATAGAACAAATATAAAATAAAACCTAACTTCTTATACTATGCTAAACATCTAAACTAAAAACAATTTATGACATGTGGATGGACTCAATTTGAATTTAAAATCACATGAAATAGAGTATTTAAAAAATGTTGAATTATATTAGTTTTAATAATTTGTTTGATTGATTTAAGTAATACATGAATGTTATATTTTATAATAATTATAATATCTTTTTATAATGTATCGTTCCTGATGAAAAAATAATTTTTATAAATTATTTTGATGAAATAAGTGCATTAATTTTTATAATTTTTTAGCAAATTACAAAATCATTCCCTATAAAAGTAATCAAATCTAACGGCCATATCTGCTTTAGCTGCATTCTCAAGAGTTGACCAACTAATTTGAACACTTCTTTCTTTTCTCTCAGTCATCCATGAACAATATGTGTGGCAAATATTTTACTATATATTGATGGAATGGACTGGACAGACCCTTTCTCACTTTCTCTCATGTCATTATTAGTTGGCCTTGGGACTTACAATTCTCTAATACATAAGCTTTAGAATAATGGAATCTCTCAACTCTCTCTCTCTCACTTTAACTTTATAAGTAAATACTAATCTTTAATTACTTAACTCTAAGCTCTATTAAAATGCTCCTGTAAGAGGTAAAATGATTTGTATTGATTAGGTTGGTTTTACTAGGTATGTTGGAGAAGAAAACAACAAATGTTTCTGCATTATTATATATTAAATTCTTTAAGAATACATTGATTTAGAAACCATAAACAAAAATCTAGAAAGAGGAACCAATCTAATTAAACAAAAGGGCATCAGATTCCTTAGTAACCAAGAACTTGGCCAATGGGTTGTTGCCACCTATGTTTGGTGTGCCCTTTTGTAGGAGGCCGGTTGATGATTGGTGTCCTGTATATAAACAAATTAATATAAAATAAAAGAAATTTGCAAATATTATAAGGAAGAGTTGGATCATGGTTGGCAATGGCTCTTCTTTTGGGAAAAGGCAAACCAAGCAAACAAAATCCCATCCAAAGCAACATGGGATGGGAGTTGGGGATCCAAGATCTCTTAAAGAGAGCTTCAAGATTCTTTAACCTGAATCAAGGACTGTATCATCAATGGTTTGGAGATGTTAATAATAAAAGTAATGCTTGGTCTTGAGCTTTAATCAATTAAAGCAAAGCACATTTCCACCTTTACTCTATGTGCCAATCTAACACTCAAATGCCTATGAAACATTAGTTTAATGGTAGGAAGGAACTCTTAGGACAAGAAAAAAATATTTCTAATTTAAATCTCACGGTGTGTAAATTGGGTGTTCAATTATATATTGATTTAAGTGATTTATAAATTAATACTTGATTATGATATAATCTCTATTATAATTTGTTGTTTTTAATTGAAAAAGAAGAAGAGAAATTACACTTAAATTGACCATATATATATAAATAAAGTTAATTAGTTATGGTTTATGGTTTTTTTTCTCTATCATGCATCAAAACATGCAATTTGCAATTCATGAAGGTGTATGATCTATGGGCACAGCTCATCGGTTTGACTTAGTTAGGTAAAAGGGTCATGCTTTTCCATTGTATACAATATATAATATAATGTAGCATTAAACTAAAGCTAGTGTGCTGAATAGTACTACACGTTTTAAGCTATGACTTTGAGATATACGAAGATCTTGAATGGCAGAGAATTAGATGAATGTCAGTTGAGTCTGAAAAATCATATGATAAAATCTTCCTTTAAGGTTTTATGAATTTCATGCAAGGATCATTGCATAGCATGATGAGATATGTTGCTGAATTGGCTCAACTTTCGAAACCCTACTTTCATAAGATTCACCTTTTCTCGTTAGAATATGCTTACTTAAAAATGTTAGTAACTTTCTTGTACCTTTTAAGTTTTTTTCCCCTTAAATTCATCTTCTTTTTTCATAGAAAAGTATATCATCTTTTTTTTTTTCATAAAAAGAGTATAAAAAAAAATCAAATTTTGAATTTAATCTCTCTTAAATATGAGTAGCAATAGATATATTAAAACTTTTTTCTATTAAGTGTTAGATTAAGACTTGATTGTTAAAATCACATTTTTTAATGCTTAATTAGATAAATTATCGAATTTCACCTTTGAACTAATCTTCTTTAATTTTTGACAATTTTTTACTCGCCTACAGACACATGTATCTCTTCAATAACCTTTCCGTGCTGTTTAGATGTTGAAATTATATATAAAATAACAAATAGTTTAGCTAATTAATTGGAGGTCTAATCGGTAACGAAGTAGTTTATGTTTTTCTTTTCTTACAATATTCTTTTCTTGCAATACAAGAAAGAAAAAACTAGAATATAAAATCTTTAATCAAATTCCATTTCCAGCTATTTGTAAGATAAACCAAATCAAAGATGTTGCAGTATTGCCAATCCCTCTTCAGGAACTCCTGGCAGCCATGATTATTTCACAGTAACTTGCCTGCATCCAAGGCTTATAAGCTTAGCCCAGCATAAATAGCATAAGTTCAGTTTAGTTAATACTCCTAAAGCCAAGCTTTCTTGCAAAACCAACCAGCCAAAAGCCTCGAGAGTCTCTGCATAATCTGCATGCCGCCAGGTCACCCGGTTAATCGATTACAAGAATCGTTGACAAGACTGTTACCAAGCAAAGCGGCACAACTGGCAAGTGGGAAACCAATGGCTTTCAAATCTAAAACTCTTATTCCAACTCCCAATCATGAGCAGAAACAAAGATTGAGAACTTGTCTTCTTCCGGAACTTGTCGGGGCTTCTTTTCTCCCCAAGAGTACTGTACGTACGCTGTTGATGGGCACATCACTGCTTTATAGACTATCGTTTTGAGCAAAATTATAATGGTACGCTGACTTCTATGATTTTGTAAGAGCTCTAGTCACCATCTCATTCAAGGAAAAGGAACTTAACTGAAAACTACAAAGGCTTTTTTCCACCGTGTGAGGTCCACCATTGGAGGTTTTGCTAACTATCCAGCCTAGATAACAAGAATAGGTTCCTGCTACGTTGTTTTCTTTTTTACACCAATTTAGCAATCTTTTTAACTTATGGACAAGGGTCGGTTCAATCCGTAGAGGATTAATATATGGATGTGGTAATTTGTGTATTTGTATAGTAAATAATTATTCAATAAATTGTTAATGAAATTTTTAGATTTCATAAATTGATTTAAGAAAAAAATATATATCTTTTTAGAACGTTAAAAATGAAATGGATATATATTATCATTTAATCTTGCTTGAGTAATCTAAGACCTCTCGTGTGTTAGATAATTATTCAAATAAAATTATCGTATCATAATGTATAAGGGTGAAATGCAAAAATTCTTTTATGTTTATATAAAAAAAAATACTAACTCCTCTAATTTTAAAATATTAAATTTTTTCGATTTGATTATTTTTAAATTCAAAAATCATAAACCTTAAAATTTAAATCTTAAACTCTAAAATCATAAACCATTAGTTTTGAACCCTAACTCTAAATCTTAAATCAAAAACCTCTACAACTTAAACCCTAAGCCCTAGTTAAAGTGAAAATTTTGGTATTTTGAAATGAAAGAAAGTGTCTTTTTATATAAGCAAGTATATAGGATTTATGTATTTCACTCATAATTTATATTGTACACATATTGTATTAAATTATTATATAACGCTTAAAATTATCAAGTTTGTTCCAATATTATCAATAATCTTTTGTTGTTGTTAATCTCGAATATGTGATCCGATCCTTGAAGGATACGACGAATCTGACTCAAAATTTGAAGAACCGACAATCTGTATATCTAGGATCTACCCCCAAATTTTGCTCAAAAAAGAATTCTTTGTAATTTGTTTTTTGCAAAGCAAAGTCTAGCCAAGGTTCGGTTCAATCACTGAAATGTGGCCCTCTTGTCGAAGAAAGCTTATAAAACTAATCATGTACAAAAATTAGTCCAACACAATGCACAAAGGTTTCTTTCCAAACCTGTCAACTATCATGGGATTTTGCAAAGAATCTAACTTGTGTTATTGATGGATGTTGATGGTTTGATTCTTGTTCTACTCAATTTTGTCTTACTGAACCGACTTTTACAAAATTCTGAAATAAATATGTTTCATTTAATTGGTTTTCTTTTCCTTAAGATGCCATTAAATATTTAAACTAATCAAGCAAAAACCATGAATTCGAAGCATTTTGATTCTCTTATATATGGAAATGTAATTGAGAGAAGCCAAACCAGTTGCATTAGTGCGTTTTGATTTGCATATGGGAATGGGATGTGACAAAATTAGGGACAAATTGAGAATCTTAGAACATTTTGGTTTTTTTGAAAAACAACCGTAATTGCTAGACAATTTTTTGCGTGAGATGTCATGACATTAATTACTCTTAAACCTACGGGTCATTTTATGGAAAAAAGTGATAGTTAATAAGAGAAACGAGAAAACGAAGTGAAAAACTTAATTTGAATGTTCATTGTTAATTAGTACATATGGTCGAAAATAAAATGATTATGAACCAATCAAAAATACTAATATCCATAAAGTTAGCATTTTGTTCTTTGCTGAGTTAAATCTAATTGATCAAGAAAGCAAAATTGGCCTAACCAGCTGCCTAGTAGGCACAAAGACAAGTTATTTTTTTTTCTAGTCTAAATTCTAATATGATGGCATGCTTTGGGAGACTTCGAAGCCCTTGGTATTTAATGGCACTTTGTCTTTTTCTGTTAGTTACAATGGATAAGAAAGAGCTTACGTGTATACTTGGACAATTTGTCTAGGGTTTTGTAAAGCATCGATTGGCTGCGGTGGGCTTTTGGTGTTATTTTGCATTTTAAAATTGATATGGCATAGAAAGTTTTTATGGCAATTGTCGCAACGGTTTCGCGCTCGACGATTTTGAAAAAAACGTTTAAAAACAAAAATGGGAGTCGCTACTAATCTTTTTTTTTGTCTAGGTGTGATTGGCCACCTAAAAATATTTATCTTTTTAACAAAATCTCAAAATTAATTAAATTTTATTAAAAAGACAAATTTTTGGTCTGTGAAAACAAAAATCGGGTTCGGGAGTACGGTTACGCGTGGGGAAGGATTAGCACCCCCACGACGCCCGTTGAAAAACGGTACCATAATAATCACGTGTTATCCTTTAGTTTTAATAAAAATGATCTTAATTTAATATTTAAAAATAATTCTTATTTTATTACAATCAATATTATTCTTTTTATTCAAAGTCATTTTCTATTTGTAAATTTATTTTGTTTTATTTTAAAAACTTAAATTTTATTTTTTGAAAGTAAATGTGAACCTTTTTGTATTGAATAATTAAATCAAATACTCCAATACTTTTGGCAGCATTTGAAATAATTTTCCTCACCTAGAGATTTCTTAAGAATCATCACTTGTGACTTCTACAGAATCTCATCCTCGGAAGGACTCACACCCATTTCGAAAATTATTATGAATGCATATGATGCAAACAGATAAAATGATGCAAATGAATTTTTTTATTTCAAATTTCATTATTTATTTGTTTATTTATTTATATTTCCTTAATTTTAAAACAAAAACTTATTCATTTTTTTTTATAAAAATTTAAATTATTGAAAAATCATACTAAATATTCCAATACTTTTGGCAATAATTAGTACGACTCTTCTCACCTAGGGATCAGCTAGGAATCACTACTTGTGACTTCCGTGGCATCCCATCATCGGACATTTTGTTTAATTAAATTTAAAATTTTATTATTAATTTTAAAAATTCAATTTTATTTTCAAAAATTTAAATTATTGAAAAATCATACTAAATACCTCAATACTTTTGACAATATTTAGTACGACTCTTCTCACTTAGGGATCAGCTAGGAATCACTACTTGTGACTTCCGTAACATCCCATCATCGGACATTTTGTTTAATTAAATTTAAAATTTTATTATTAATTTTAAAAATTCAATTTTATTTTCAAAAATTTAAATTATTGAAAAATCATACTAAATACCTCAATACTTTTGACAATATTTAGTACGACTCTTCTCACCTAGGGATCAGCTAGGAATCACTACTTGTGACTTCCGTAACATCCCATCATCGGGAAAATCATTCAATTAAAATTTAATTATATTATTTATTTTTCTTTATTTAGATAAAAACATTTATTTCTATTATTTTTATTTTTGTTTATCATGAAAATATATTAAAAGCACACATAATAATAAAAAATTTTTAATTAATTTTATTTTATATATATATGTATTTATTATATATATATTTTTTAACAAAACAAATAAATACCAAATAAATAAAATAAGAAAAATTACCAAAATGGATTTGGGCTTGGGCCCAAGGAGAAATCTGCCAAAAACAGCCCAAAAGTAACTTGGAGTGGGCCCAATTTGTTGGGTCAGCCGCGGGTCGGGTCACCAAACGAGCCGGGTCGGATGCTGGATCGGCGAGCGGATCTTCTTCCTCTGGTGCGGGTCGGGCGCGCGGGTCCCGGGTCGGATCCCGGGTACACGCGCGGGTCCTCAGTACCTTTTTTTTTTTTTAGGCTATAAAAGCCTTGCTCTTTTTTTTTTCCTTTCATTTTTCCTATTTTCTCAACAAAAAACACCCAGAGCCTTAGAGGCTCTCCGCCGGGGCGATTCCCGGCCGCCGCTGGGGTCGCCTCCGGTCGCCGCTAGCCACCGCCGGCCGCCGTTCGTCGGCGGCCAAATGCGAAAAGCTTTCGATTTTTCGAAAGCTCTTGCTCCCGTCGAACCAAATACGGCCTTCCTTTTTCCGGAAAGTTCCCCTAAGCCGTCGGATCTGACAAACCGAAACCCTTCCACTCTTTGTTTTTTTTTTCTTTTTTTTTTTTTTGGTTGATGGTTTGGTTGTGGCTCGTTGTTGCTGGTTCTGTGTTTTGCAGGTTTAAGATCTAGGGTTTTGGGGGTCTCGGTTTCGAGATCTGGGGTTTTGGGTTCTGGGTTTGGGGGTTGGTTTTCGGTGGTGATGATGGTGGAGGTCTTTGGGGGTTTCGGTGGTATAGGGTTTAGAATCTCGGTTTTGAATCGAGCCAGAAAAAATCCTCCCCGTTAATTAGAGCTCTGTTAGTTTTTGTAGAAGGGGATGGCATAGGATTTGGGATCTGTTGCCAGAGTAGCTGGCCGGTGGTGATGGGATGGGGGCTGGTGGTGGCAGTGTCTGTGATTGATGGATTGGACAAAAAACAAAATAAAATAATAATAATAATAATAATAATAATAATAATAATAATAATAATAATAATAATGATAGTAAAAACACAAATAATAATAAAAAATAAAAATAAACAAATAATAATAATAATAGTAATAATAACAAAAAGGGACAAAATTAGGTGTCAACAGCTGCCCCTCTTTGCTCATTGCTGAGGATCAGAAATGGAGCAAAGACAATTGACAGTAATTTTGTCCGGCTTATGACTCATTTCTTTCCTTTTCTTTTTTTTTCTTTCTTCTTTTTCTTCCTTTTTTTTTCCTCTTTCTCTTTTTTTCTTTTTTTCTTCTTCTTTTTTTTTGTATACGCTCCTCTTGCAGCAGAGGTCATGAAACTTTAAATTCGCTTTTGAAAATGTGCTCCTCTTGCAGCAGAGGCAATGAAGCTTTAACCTTTTTTTTTGTGGTTTTTTTTTTTAAATGTGCTCCTCTTACAGCAGAGGCATTAATACTTTAAAAAATTTTGCCCGGAGGACTTAGAATTGGTGCCCGGAGGACTTAAATTCCTTTTTTGAAAAGTGCTCCTCTTGCAGCAGAGGCATTGAAACTTTAAAAATGAAAGATTTCACATTCAAAGATCTAGGAATTCACATCTAGAAATTTTGTCTCAGGAATTCACATCCGGGTGTTTGTTTCGGGAATTCACATCCGAAAATTCAGGTATTCACATTTGAAAAATTTGTTCGGGAATTCACATCTGAACATCTAGGAATTCTCATCTAGATAATTTCTATCGGGAATTTCTCGTCCAAACATCCCATTTATCTCGTTCTATCATTGATGTGTTTAATCCTATCTAGAACTTTGTTTGAAGATCTTCAATTCAAATTTAAACTTTCAGGAATTCTATTTCTTTTTTCTTCTTTTTTCATTTTTCTTTTTCTTTCTTCTTTTTTTTTTCTTCTTTCTTTTTTTCTTTTTTTCTTCTCTTTTTTTTCCTTTTTTTTTTGAACTTAGACTTAAATCGGGAATTCAAATCCAAGAATTTAAGGGTTCTCGTTTAGAAAATTTCTATTTCGGGAATTCACATCCGAGAATCTAAAATATCATTTCGGGAATTCGCATCCGAAAGTCTGACTGGGGGATTCACACCCAAACGTCTAGGAATTCTCATCTGGATAATTTATATCGGGAATTTCTCGTCCGATTGTTGGTTTCGGGAATTCACATCCGAAAATTCAACTAGGGGATTCACACCCAAACATCCAGGAATTCTCATCTGGATAATTTATATCGGGAATTTCTCGTCCGATTGTTGGTTTCGGGAATTCACATCCGCAAATTTGACTTGGGGATTCACACCCAAACGTTCAGGAATTCTCATCTGGATAATTCGTATCGGGAATTTCTCGTCCGATTGTTGGTTTCGGGAATTCACATCCGAAAATTTGTAAATTTCTCATACTTCAACATTTTTTCTTGTTCTAAAAAAAATTTTATTTCATCTTAATTTCTTATAGAATTCAAAGTTCATTATCTTAAAATCCAAATTTTTGCTTGAAAATTCTTGAAAATCCTGTTTCCCAAAATTCCACTCAACTTAAAATTAAAAATTTTCCTACTCAAGGTTAAAATCTTTTCATTTCTTTCCTAAGTGCATGTGATGAATGCAATGCAAAGGTTGTTAAAAAAAATCATGCAAAAATGATGGTAACAAGGTTCACCAGACCATCCCTTCCGTCATCTTACCTTTCATTCTTAAAACTGATTCCACAATCTCCACTATTTTTCCTTCATTCTTCACTACCTAGTCAACTCTAGTATATTCCAATTAGAGGCTTCAAGCATTGATATACTTCATTATCATCTCAATTCTCATTTGCCCCATATCTTCCCAAAAATTTGGTAATGTATGAATTTTCATGAATAGTGCTATTCATTTATTTTTCATCATTTCAGTTTCATAACAAATGCAATGCCACCACATTTTCTTGATTTTTTATTGGTATGAAATGGGATAAAAATTAAAGGAGGGGTATTTATGATGAAGGGGATAAGAATAATTTTGTCAAAGAACCAGGCAACTTGAAGGAAAGAAAAGGCAACAATTTTCAAACAACAAATATTCAATCAATCTTGATAGAAAATTTGGGATTCTTTCTCTAACAAACCTATTTCCTTGATGTCCTTAATCTTTTGAGTTAATTGTATTGAGATTAACCCCTATTTGACAAAATGTTTCCACCATGAAAGTTTAAGGCAGAGATCTCCTCTACTTGCCAACTTGATCCTCCATCCTTATTTGACTCGAACCGCCCTTTTCGGGTTTTCGATTTGAGTCATTATTTTTCTTTTTCTTTTTTTTATCATTTTTCCTTCTTTTCTTCTCTTTTTTTTTGTCATTTTTTTTCACCCTTTTTTTTTATCATTTTTTATTCATCCTCAACATCCTCATTATGGTCCACGATCAAGGAATCACAATCTTCACGGAATTTCTTGGCCCAGTGTATGGTCCTTCGACTCAAATATTCACATTTGATCAAAATGGACTTTTAAGGTACGTAATGTAGGCTAAGGTGAGGGGTTATGAAAGAAAGGACATAACAGGCCCAAAATTTGTGTTTTAAAGGGTTATAAACCAAAGGATCATTTTTTAATTCATGACTCATTTAGGTACTTTGCCCCATTTTTCATCCGTTCTTTTTCATTCTAATTCCACTTCTTATTTTTCTCTCTTTTTTCACAAATAACTTTAAAATGCAAAGGGGTTTTCTTTTATTTGCCCCTTAAATTCTTTCATAGATTTCAAGTGAACAAACTTCTTTCTTTTTTCTTCCTTCTCTCTTCCCTCTTTTTTTTTATTTTGCCCCCCGATGTGGAGGGTGATCCTTGGTGGGTTTCTTAAAAAATAAAACAAACATACTAGGCTCAAAGGGGTTAGCAATGAACAATTTTCTTACAGTGAAATGTAGGTGAAAGATGGCCATTCTTTCTTTCAAATGTGAAAACTTTTATCAAAGAATCATTTACTGAGCAAACACCAACTTGTGGAACCATCTGTTACAAAATTGCATGTCAACTCTCACCTCTATATACAAATCATATTTTCACTGAAATATTTATGCTAAGATTTTGGACAAGATTATCAACACGAATAAAGCTTTGGTAGAGTTCTAATCCCAAATTATTATCATCATTGATATCATATTTATCGTTTAAAAATAAAAAATGGAGGAAATGTGGTGAGGTATATAAAGAGGATAAAGCCAAATTTGAATCGAGGAAGAGAGAGAAATGCGACGAAAATGCATATGCTACTTCATTAAGATGATAAAAGATAAATGAAAGTTTATACATAAAAAGCCATTAAAGTTGGGCCATAACTTTAACCAAAAAACAATTTCACATCATCATGAATGACCCACCAAAAAGATCCTTTTTGTAGTTATCCCCTGGCATGGTTGGATGATAGGTTGACACTCATGCCTTTATCTCAAGATTCAATAAGCCTTTTCTGATCAAACTTTGCACCTTACGCTTAAAAGCAGGGCAGTTTTCTATTGAGTGACCCAAGTTCCCATTATGATAGTCACATCGAGCATTAGGGTCGTACCATTCTGGATATGGAGGCTCTAAAGGCTTTAGTGGGATTGGGGTAACAAGCTAATTCTCAACAAGGTATTGGAATATTTCAGTGTAGGACCAAGGGACTGGATCAATGTCGGTCCTTCTTCGTTTGTTTCGGGATCCTCTTTGGTTATTTTGGGTAGGCATGGGTGTTTGGAAACCCATTTGCCAACTAGACTGCGGGATCGACTGATGGGTATTCAAGCCTGGAGATGTATTATTTGTGATGGGGTAGTGGGTTTGGTACGTGGGATAAGGATGATATGGAGCAAAGTCTCCCACATGTTGCCCCTCATAATTCATAGCATGAACATCTCCTCCATTCCCCAATGTATCGCGTTTTCTTGCATCCATGGCGTCATCTCCTACAAGCTTGCCACTCTTGATTGCATTATCTATTATTTCACCAGAGATCACCATATCTGCAAAATTCTTTGTAGCATTTCCAACCATCATTTCATAAAATGGTGCTGGGAGTGTGTTGACAAACAAGATGGCGGTTTCTTTCTCTGTGAGGGGTGGTTGAACTTGGGCAGCTACATCCCTCCACCTGTGAGCATATTCTCTAAAGCTCTCCTCATGTTTCTTCCTCATGCCCTGTAAGGATAAGCGATCTGGTGCCATATCTTCAATGTGCTTGTATTGAGCAATGAATGCTCGAGCCAATTCTTTCCATGAGCGGACGTGGGCTCGATCTAGTTGGGTGTACCACCTGGCAGCTGATCCGGTAAGACTGTCTTGAAAAGTATGCACCAATAATTCATCATTCTGAGCATAGGCAGCCATTTTCTGACAGTACATCTTAATATGACTTGTCGGGCATTTGGTTCCATCATACCTTTCAAATTCTGGAACCTTGAACTTTGGTGGGATAACTACACCTGGTACCAAACAAAGCTCGCTTGCATCCAAAGAGCCATATAAATCCATCCCTTCGATAGCTCGTAATCTTTCTTCAAGGAGATCAAACTTGGTTTGAGACTTTAAATTCTCTGTCGCTGTTGATACACTCATCTTCAATTTCCTTTGTTCTTTAGGATCATCTGAATTATGGACAGAGATTGGGTCTGATGGGTTCTTGCTGGGGTTTGGATTGTCATACCCTGAAAATGACGTATGCTGTGAAGTATAGACTTGGGGTGGAATGGGATTATGTGGATATGGACATCCACTATCTTGTGCCCGCCTTTCTTGGGTAGTTGCTTCCTGCAATGGCTCCTTTCCTCTACTCATCTTGGTCATCATCTCCATCATTGCAGCCAACTGCCCCTTCATCTCTTCTTGCGCCTTTTCTATTTTCTCCATTCGACTAGCTTGTCCTTCTTCCATGACCTGTACTTGTGAGAGCCCCGAACTGTTTTGTAACCTTTGATGGTCGAGAAGCCTTGGAACCTTATTACCACAATTTTCTAATTAGAAATCCTCATTATAATCTTATCTTTGTCTAAAAAATTTCTCTTATTTCTTTCAAAAATTTTTGGAACGAACAAATTTTTTTCTTCTCTTTTTTTTTTTGAAAAATGAAGAGTATTGGCATATTTACTAAAGTATAACAAGTATACAATGTGAATTTTATGAAAATCATGTTATTTGTATATGTATGCAATTGATATGTATGACAAAATCTATGAAATGGAACAATTTTTCTTCTTCTTTTTCTCCTTTTTTTTTAATTTTTCTCTCTTTCTTTTTTTGATTCTTTTTTGATTTTGTTAGTTTGCATAACTTTCTTGATTTTACATGTCGGGTATTTATGCCTTCACCTTAACCAAATCTTAGGGAAGAATAATTTCAAGGAAAATAATCAATCAATAGCACATGTATACAAATTTGATAAAAAAGAAAATTGAAAGAATAAACAAATTCAAAATTGTAAAAAAAAAAACTTAGTCTAGTTTCTCAAAGACTTTTCTGCAAAGTGTGATGCAATAATGTCAAATGCATGCCAAAATTCAAATTAAAATTTGCCTCTTATTTATCATATTCACTTATTAACTTAAGAGGTCAAGTCCGAAACAAGCAAGAGGAATTGAAGAATAACCTTGAACCATACCAAACTTGTTTCAAAACTCCCTCTCTTTTTCCCTTGTTTTTAATTTTCTATGAGAAAGAACATATTCTTTTTTTTTTTTATGAAATGTTATGTAAAATGTTTAAGACATGACACAATAACAAGGCATGATGAAGGACATGTTTATGTAATTTATACACAATGCAGTGATAATGAAGATCAAATTTTGTTTTATTTCACCTAACTTTCATGATTCTAAAATGCAAATGACATGACTATCAACATATATATACACAATGATGATGAAATGAATTAAAATCATATATGTCCCTAACATGCTTGAGAAAGATGAATTTTCTTTATTTTTTTCTTGTCAACTTATTCTTTGAAAATTCTATACAGGAAAGTCAATTATTCATCTATCTTTTTTTTTTACTTCAAAAAGAAAAAAGAAAAAAAAATTCATTCATTCTTTCATTTTATTCTAACTCATTTTTGAAGAGATATTAATTCATTTCCTACTCAAAATCCCTTTCACTTTTATTTTTTTATGCCTTTATTTTTAAGAAAATTTTCCAAGAATAATAAAGAATAAAAAATTTTAATTAAAAAACTTAATTGAATTTCTTCTTATTATTTTTTGTCTTCTATGCCTTTATCTTAAGAAAATTTTCCAAAAATAATAAAAAATTTTAATTAAAAAACTTAATTGAATTTCTTCTTATTACTTTTTTGTGAAAGAGACATTTTTTTTTTAACAAATTTTTTCATTTTTTATTGTAAAAAGGAAGGTTTATCCACATTTTTTCATTTTATATTTTTCTTTTTAAAGAAAGAAAAGTGAAAGAAATTAAAATCTTTTTTATTTTTATATATAAAAACATCTTGTAACCACCAAACTTCTTTTTCTTCCTCTTGCTTTGGAGAATGTATTTTTATTAGTTCCTATTTTAATGCACCTATTTTCAAAACAAAATTCTCATTTTAAAAAAGGAATGAAGGATTATTCGCATTTTTAAAAGAAAAGTTATATATTTGTTTTATTGCTTCTATCACACACCTTTATTTTTTAAAATATAAGTGGATTTTTTTTTGAAAAGATCTTTCATAAAGAAAATATATTTTTCATTTTTATTTTACATAATTCCTTTTTTTAGAAAAAATCAAAGACTTAAATTATATACAATTCAAATTAAAATCGATTGTACCTTTATTATTGACATGAGAAAATGGGTCGAATTGTGTTCCCTCGTGTCCTAATTTTGGGATAATTTCTACAAAAATTGGACATGGCTCTACCTAAGGCTGGCCTCTTAGGTTTTTCTATATGCTGGGTTGGGATATAAAGATCTAAAGGTTCCCAAATTATACTTCACTGTCGTCCACACTGGACTAGTAAGATTTAATTTGAGTGGGAGTATTTCGCTTGCCATTGCGGAGGTGATTACCTCACGAGAGCAAAGGTACTCTACTCCCTCCTAAGAAGGACAAAACCCGGGTATAGAGCTCATGTTATGCAAATGCAAGTGCAAGTGTGTGAATGAGGGAGTACATCAAACACTTATCAAACCATAACCCCTATCCTAGATGCCCCACAATTTATTAGCGATAACATATATACAAATAAGGGATGCTATAAAATAATCAACATAATTAAAACACAAATGCAACTAATTATTTTAAAATTAAAGAAATTAAATTCAAATATTAATTAAGACCTTTAAATTAAAACTTAGGATAACACATGATTAATAAATGGCTTGACCCTCAAAAAGCGTCCCCAGTGGAGTCGCCAAGCTGTCGCAACGGCTTCGCGCTCGACGATTTTGAAAAAAACGTTTAAAAACAAAAATGGGAGTCGCCACCAATCTTTTTTTTTGTCTAGGTGTGATTGCCCACCTAAAAATGTTTATCTTTTTAACAAAATCTCAAAATTAATTAAGTTTTATTAAAAAGACAAATTTTTGGTCTGCGAAAACAAAAATCGGGTTCGGGAGTACGGTTACGCGTGGGGAAGGATTAGCACCCCCACGACGCCCGTTGAAAAACGGTACCATAATAATCACGTGTTATCCTTTAGTTTTAATAAAAATGATCTTAATTTAATATTTAAAAATAATTCTTATTTTATTACAATCAATGTTATTCTTTTTATTCAAAGTCATTTTCTATTTGTAAATTTATTTTGTTTTATTTTAAAAACTTAAATTTTATTTTTTGAAAGTAAATGTGAACCTTTTTGTATTGAATAATTAAATCAAATACTCCAATACTTTTGGCAGCATTTGAAATAATTTTCCTCACCTAGAGATTTCTTAAGAATCACCACTTGTGACTTCTACAGAATCTCATCCTCGGAAGGACTCACACCTATTTCGAAAATTATTATGAATGCATATGATGCAAACAGATAAAATGATGCAAATGAATTTTTTTATTTCAAATTTCATTATTTATTTGTTTATTTATTTATATTTCCTTGTTTTTAAAACAAAAACTTATTCATTTTTTTTATAAAAATTTAAATTATTGAAAAATCATACTAAATATTCCAATACTTTTGGCAATAATTAGTACGACTCTTCTCACCTAGGGATCAGCTAGGAATCACTACTTGTGACTTCCGTGGCATCCCATCATCGGACATTTTGTTTAATTAAATTTAAAATTTTATTATTAATTTTAAAAATTCAATTTTATTTTCAAAAATTTAAATTATTGAAAAATCATACTAAATACCTCAATACTTTTGACAATATTTAGTACGACTCTTCTCACCTAGGGATCAGCTAGGAATCACTACTTGTGACTTCCGTAACATCCCATCATCGGGCATTTTGTTTAATTAAATTTAAAATTTTATTATTAATTTTAAAAATTCAATTTTATTTTCAAAAATTTAAATTATTGAAAAATCATACTAAATACCTCAATACTTTTGACAATATTTAGTACGACTCTTCTCACCTAGGGATCAGCTAGGAATCACTACTTGTGACTTCCGTAACATCCCATCATCGGGAAAATCATTCAATTAAAATTTAATTATATTATTTATTTTTCTTTATTTAGATAAAAACATTTATTTCTATTATTTTTATTTTTGTTTATCATGAAAATATATTAAAAGCACACATAATAATAAAAAATTTTTAATTAATTTTATTTTATATATATGTATTTATTATATATATATTTTAACAAAACAAATAAATACCAAATAAATAAAATAAGAAAAATTACCAAAATGGATTTGGGCTTGGGCCCAAGGAGAAATCTGCCAAAAACAGCCCAAAAGTAACTTGGAGTGGGCCCAATTTGTTGGGTCAGCCGCGAGTCGGGTCGCCAAACGAGCCGGGTCGGATGCTGGATCGGCGAGAGGATCTTCTTCCTCTGGTGCGGGTCGGGCGCGCGGGTCCCGGGTACACGCGCGGGTCCTCAGTACCTTTTTTTTTTTAGGCTATAAAAGCCTTGCTCTTTTTTTTTCCTTTCATTTTTCCTATTTTCTCAACAAAAAACACCCAGAGCCTTAGAGGCTCTCCGCCGGGGCGATTCCCAGCCGCCGCTGGGGTCGCCTCCGGTCGCCGCTGGGGTCCACCGGCCGCCGTTCGTCGGCGGCCAAATGCGAAAAGCTTTCGATTTTTCGAAAGCTCTTGCTCCCGTCGAACCAAATACGGCCTTCCTTTTTCCGGAAAGTTCCCCTAAGCCGCCGGATCTGACAAACCGAAACCCTTCCCCTCTTTGTTTTTTTTTCTTTTTTTTTTTTGGTTGATGGTTTGGTTGTGGCTCGTTGTTGCTGGTTCTGTGTTTTGCAGGTTTGAGATCTAGGGTTTTGGGGGTCTCGGTTTCGAGATCTGGGGTTTTGGGTTCTGGGTTTGGGGGTTGGTTTTCGGTGGTGATGATGGTGGAGGTCTTTGGGGGTTTCGGTGGTATAGGGTTTAGAATCTCGGTTTTGAATCGAGCCAGAAAAAATCCTCCATGTTAATTAGAGCTCTGTTGGTTTTTGTAGAAGGGGATGGCATAGGATTCGGGATCTGTTGCCAGAGTAGCTGGCCGGTGGTGATGGGATGGGGGCTGGTGGTGGCAGTGTCTATGATTGATGGATTGGACAAAAAACAAAATAAAAATAATAATAATAAAAAAAAAAATAATAATAATAATAATAATAATAATAATAATAATAATAATAATAATAATAATGATAGTAAAAGCACAAATAATAATAAAAAATAAAAATAAACAAATAATAATAATAATAATAATAGTAATAATAACAAAAAGGGACAAAATTAGGTGTCAACAGCAATGATATAAATATAAATTGAATAGCAAGTCAAATATACATACTTAAATAAAGCAACAAATTGATACTGAATATCAGCTCAAATGATTATATCTTCATTATAAATTCAAGATCTGAGTTTCAACATCTACATTATTTTCTCTTCCTCTAGACTAGAAACTTCCATTATACATAAAAGAAAAAAAGAATTAGGCAACAAATCTAGTCAATAGATCAAAGGCATTTAACAAAAAATGCGAGTAATACTTTGGTAGAAATATATTGTGACGCTCATATCTATATATTTGCTATTCACACTCATGAGAACTGTTCATCATTGAATTTCAAATAAATATGTGACTAAGAAAATATTTTATAAAATAGTAAAGAGAAACAAGAAAAAAATGATGTGGATGTTCAAAGTTTTAAACTATATAAATTGAATTGAGGTATCATCATTATCAAAGCCTTTATTCTAAGAGATGAGGATAGGTTATATGAACTAATATCTAAACTCAAGCTAAATCGTCTATATGAATTCTTCTCTTCTACATATTTTTATCCAAGACAATGTGTTCATCCAATTCTAATATCTCTATATATTTTCGAATAATTTCCTTCTAAATCTTTTTTGATCTTCCGTTCATATGAATTGAGGTATGTGAATTGTAAATATAAAATAGAAACCAAAATGACCAAAAAAAAAATCTTAAAGGGTTAGCTTAATGGTGTAAGGTTCCATTGAATTCCAGAGTGATGACGATATACAGCGAGATGTCTCGTGTTCAAATCCTTATCAAATTAAATTTTCTTGAGCTAGTGCTAACTACGCAATACGAGTGAGGATTAATCTCATTCCTAATGTGTCATGAAAATATTTCGTGATTTAAAAAAAACAAAATGACAAAAAAAAAACTTAAATAGAACCATAAAAATGAAATGGGCCTTGGAGGCCCGGATCTTGCATGAAAAGTTTATCTGGACGACAACTTATGTCACAGATAGGCCCGATATACATATTTTCTTAGTATAGACTTTACATGTGTATCAAATAAAAATATAAAATTCAGACTCGAATTTACATTATACTAACATATTATTCTTATTGAATGTGATTGAATTTAGGTAGTAAGAAAGATGAAAAGATGTAAAAATTAAAAATTTACTAATTCAATGATTAAATTAAGAAATAAAACACTAATTATAAAATTTAATAATTAAATTAATAATTTTTTATTTTAAATTTTTCTTTTTTATTGTAGAGTAAAGCCTTAGAGTTCGAGATTTTATTATTATTATTCCAAGAGACGAGACAACATCTTGTCTTGTGGTAGACCATGTGATAACTTTTACAGTGTTTTTGGTTTTTTTTTTTTTTTTACCGTCAATAATTGACGTAGGTAGGACCCTGGTGGTTGCTAACGTGCGCCGACGGATCATTGCGTTTTCTTCCCCTAAACCTTCGCCCACTCTCATTGACATTGACATGCCAATACACCCGCGGATCATTTTAGACTGTACCCTATCATTAACAGACAGATCAAAGAACATCAACGGTATTATGAAATGAAAGGTAGTTAAAGGCTAAAGAAAATTCTTCTCTGGCTGATCCAGTTCCTTCCCAAGAATTGACCAAAACCCATCAAGATTTTGCTCTCAGGTACCTCTTCTTCATCTCTTTTCTTATGTTCCTTGCATAGTAGTCTTGTTCTGAACCAAACTGTTACTGCAGCTTTTTTCGTTGTTCTTCTTTCTTTTCTGTTATGTTATTTGTACATGTTCATTTATTGCTTAAAATATGACAGTTTGGTTACTTTAAATTCTAGCTGGAATTAAAGGGAGAGAATCATATCTGCTATTGGTTTTTTTTTTTTTGTACAATAGAGGTTCGTGAAGTGTCGAGACTCGAACTTTAGACTTGCAGAACTCATGGCTTAAAAAAGATATGATTATTTGAGTTTATACTTAAGATCGGTTTGGTTTCTTTTAATGACGGCTAATCTTTGACTTTATGGTGGAAGTATTAGTGAAGAATTGAAGATTTTCCTTTGAATCTTATTGTAGAATTCAAGGCTCAAGCTGTTGTCAATAATGTGGAAATTGAATGAATTTTCCATTACTATAACTGATATGGATCATTAAGACTTTGGTCTGCTTCATGGTTGGAGAATCTTTCAAGTATCAAGAGGACCAGCTAATAAATATGACTGATTTTATTGCTTTATGGTTAGATTGTCATTTTCAATTTGCTTTATTAAATTAAATAGAAATCAGACCTAAGTGAGTAAATGTAGTGTGCATCAATGAGTTTTCTATGGCTAAGTTTTTCTGCATACTGTTTAGATAGAACCCACAATTTGTGGCTGAGCAATTCCTTATAAGAATTAGTTGAGCCATGGGAATTAGTTGCAAAGCTTTAATTTTGTAGCAGTACAATGGAACAATAACTGAGCCATGGAAATGAATGACTTCAACAGTTGCAAAGACATAACAATAATGCCGGCTTTCCTTCTCTTTTTTCTCCCTTCCTCAGATAGCCAAAGAAAGACTTGAGCCATGGGTATGAATGACGTCAATGTTGATGATAAATGTATGTATTTGGACAATCTAGAGTCGAATACGGTTCATTTATATGAAGATGCCTCATCAAGTGGAGAGGGCATCCAAGAAATGCAGAATACCAATTTAGACAGAGTTGGCCTGGAATTGGCATATTCTAGTGAAAAATTGGTAAATTTGCATGTGCTTTTGATGCTTCTTTTGGGTTGGGACAATGGTCCTGAAGCGATTGCCTCAAGGAATACTGATATTTCATCTCAGGTTATTGAGAAGGCGTTGGCATTTGATCTTCTATGTGGAATTTTAGATTCTGAATTAAGGGAAGTGGAAACTTTCTTGGATACCATTCAAGCCGATATTGTTGATGCTCGTCAGAAAATATCTTCATGCAGACCTTTGGAAGCACTTAAGGAAAAGAAGCTGCATGATTCTGAAGAAACCATGGAAAAGTGTCAAGAGCTTGTCTTGGAGTTGAAGATGCAGTCAACCAAGCTGCAGGGTTCCTTCTCATATTTCAGACATGAGAATTGTAAGTTCGAATTTGAGTTTATCACATAGAATGAGAACAATCAGTTAAAAATATAGCTTACAATTTAACAGCTAGCCCAATACTTAGTTTTTGTTTTTATTTTATTTTGTTTAATACTTCTCTAAGAGATGCATATTAATAGGGAACAATGACAAGGCCATGGAAATGTCTGAACAATGTCACCTATCAAACATCATTGGAAAATCAAAAGTACAGACTGTTGAACAAGAAAGACATATTCTAAGGATGCTTGAAAAATCGCTTGCAACGGAGCTAGATCTTGAAAAGAAGTTAAAAGAGTCAAGACAAAATGAAGAACAATTAAAACTGAAGCTACATTATACAGAACAAGTAGCTCTTCGCATGGAAGAGGCAGCAGAAGTTGTCTGGGGAAGGTTTCTAGAGGCAGAAAATGCTGCTGAGGTGCTCATGGGAATTGCAAAGGAACTTCTAGGTCGACTTCAGATTGTTCAGTTTAACCTGAATGGTTCAATTCAACGAGAAGCTGAGTTCAAATCTAAACTCGAAGGTTGCATTGAAGAGTTAAATACCAAAGATGTTGCATTAAAAAGGCTTGAGAGCAGCAATGCAGAACATGCTGCAAAAGCTGCAGAAGTATTCACTTTGAGGAAGAAGGTGAAGTTACTTGAGGAACAGCTAAAAGAATCTGCGCTACAGCTGAAGAACGCAAATGCCTCCAATGAAACAAGTCAGGAGCATCTTCATGAAATGGAAATCATTATTGATTCCCTGAAAGAAAGCGTTTATGAAGCAGAATGTAGGGCTGAAAATGCAGAATCCAAAGTTTCCGAGTTAACAGATGCAAACTTGGAGCTTACCGAAGAGTTGAATTTTCTCAAAGGTAATAATGACAATAACACAAAGAAGGTGACCTCACTTGAGAAACAGTTGAGAGAATCTGAGATTCAACTACAGCATGCAAAAGCATCTTCTGAAGCAAGTCAGGAGCAGCAGAACATGCTTTACTCAGCAATTTGGGATATGGAAACTTTAATTGAAGATCTAAAATCAAAGGTTTCAAAAGCTGAGAGTAAGACTGAGACTGTGGAGGAGCAATGCTTTATATTATCTAAATCTAACCTCGAACTAAATAACGAGCTAGGCATCCTGAGGCGTAAAATTGAATGCTTGGAGACATCTTTGGACCAAGCTAACACTGAAAAATATGCCAAAGCAAAAGAAATAAGTTATAGGACCAAGATAATTACAGATATGGTTAGCCAACTAGCTACAGAACGGGAACGCATTCAAAAGCAGGTATACTTTATTTTATTGTGATATAAGCAGAAACTAAATAAATTCCTATGATATCGCGCATAATTGAGTTGTTTTATTGTGTCTTATTCATGATTTTGTGTTTTCATGTACCATCATGTTGGCGCTGGTAAAGAAAATGGCAAAAAGAATCATAGTGATTATGGAAAATTTGTTCTTGTCCCTAAGAGGTTATCCTGTTAAATTAATAGTTTCTACTGATTTGAAAGGTACATATATATAGCTACTTTGATAGGACAAATATTGAACCATAGATGTTCTGTAGGACATGCATGAGTGACTAGTGAGTTTCATTTTAGCATTTTCTTTTTCCAACATTGTAGCTTTTTCTTGCGAAACAAAGAGGTACACAAATGATTAGTTGACTGATTTTAACATTCTGATGGAGCAAAAACCTTCAGTTTGATTTTTTTGAAAAATGTTCTTTGCAGCTAATTTCACTAGTAAAGGAGAAGGAAATATTGGTGAAAAAGTTACAAAATACAGCAAAAACTGACTCTACATCTGTCTGCAACTCTGGAGATGATGATGATGGAGAGATATCTGTTTCAAAGAGTGGTTCAATTAAAGCTACCTGCACAGAAACAATTGAGAAAGCAGTTACCTCAGCCACAAGTGTACAGGCAGGTACACTTCAGGTTTTTCTTTTTGCTTTAAAAAAAAAAGAGAACTAGTTGATGCAAATGCAATCAAAGACATAGGTGAAGCAAGGTGCATTCTGATTACATGTGAAGTAAAACCTTTAACGCTGCATGGAACTGTAGTGTTGGCTAACTGCTAGATAAGATTTCCAATCAAAATTTACCATAGCCTTCCTTTTATGTTGACCATTCTCAGCATTTCTGCATGTATCTGTTAATTTCATGTTTTCTTTGCTTTATCTTTTTTCTTATTCTTATGAACTACAAGAAGAATGGTAAATAATCAGGAAGAGTACATCCATTTTTGAGGCACACATTATGCACTGTACCATATGCAAAGTAATTTATCTAACATCCTAATGTTGGTGGCCTTGGTTCTTGTGCATTGGAAATCAAATGCTTTGATATGCCTTAAGTGATAGTGTTTTTCTCAGCAACTCATCCAAAATGATAGTGGAGAACATCATTCAAAGTATTATACTGCACACTTATGAAAAATTTGAGGCTGCTTTATGTTGAACTTGTTCTTTGACTGAACTTCAATGGGGACTTGAGAAACCATGGCATACCTTTGATGAAAACACAATGAACCTTTAGATTGTATGCATAAAAACCATAATTCATTTGAATCATCTCTAATCTTCCTTCTGAAACAGGTGGATGAAGATGAACCATCAAAATATGCATCACTTTACATGACTGCGGTTGGGCCTGGTGGTGGCACTGGCACAATTTCAAGGGTGGAAGTTGCAAAAAAAGAAAAAACAGGCCACTTTAAGTTGTTACACATTTTAATAGCAATTCTCATTGCACTATTTTCTGCATTATTTGTATATTTGTTGAGTGAAAAGCCTGCATTCTCAGATTATTTTAGAAATGATGGCCACTGAAATTCTGTTTTTTTTTCTGGCACACATTGTGCCCTGCGATGTATATTTCTTGCTGTTTTCGATTGATGAGTGCAGATTCATTACGATATCTTATACTCTATTCTATGTGGACAAAGTGAATTATCTGTTACTAGTTAGCTATCAGGTTTGACTATTTCAAGTTTAAACATGAAAAAATGTTGCCGACGACTTTTTGACCGGCTAGTTAAGAAAGAGTTGCGATATATTATAAAATTTAAGTTCAAATTCAAGTAATCTCACCACTGGCCCCGATAATTAAAAAAAAAATGAAAAAACAGCAGGAGTTTATGACAGAGTTATTGGTTATGGTACAAGGTTTAACAACCTCCATACTTGTGATAGTAAGAAGCTTTTCGCCATTGTTGTACGTTTGTGCAGAGCACCAAGTCCCATTAATACCTTGAGCTGCCATGGAGATGAGGTCGAAAAGTTGCAGTTTGTAAGCATTCTTACTTGGTAGTTGGCTAGTTCTGTCTCTTGCCATCTATGCCTTACGACATAGAAAGCTTAGGAAGTGGAGCAAAGCACAAATATTGTAAGTTTGGGTACCCTGAATTGAATTCTGAAAAGCTGGTGCGTCGTCGTTTTCTTTCTGACCACTTCTATAAATGCCGTCTCAACACTCAAACCCTAGCCTCCTCAATCATCATTTCACCTGGAAGACTAAACCAAACAAACTCTGTTGCAATTTAAAGCTTTAAATTTTCAGGTAAGTGTATCTGAATTGAAATGTTATCATTATTATATCAGTGTTAAGCACCGACTGGCCCCTTGCTTCTTAAAGTTTCCAGTTGCAAGGAAAACTCGAGAAAAAGGTATTACTACAGGTGCAAAATTGACTATTTTGGCACCTTCATCAGTTGCTGGTTTGAAAGTGATCTCACTAAAGCAATGTTTGGTGCCAGAAAAAAAATGGGTTTTCTTTCTCTTTTTGAGTAATTGCAAAGCAAAATGATGAAAGTTTGTTTAAAATCTGAATTTCCCGTGTGGGAATCCCATTCTGGGTCTTCAAAGTTCTCTGATTGCTCTGCAGAACTATGCATTTTTGTTCAAATTGTTGTTTCCAGGGATGGTTTCTTTTTTGTATATAAGGCAAAATGAAGAGATTTGTCTAATGGCTGAATTTGATGTGGAGTTTCTATATCATTGAATGGTCTTCAAAGTTCTCTGATTGCTTTCATAGTTATGAATACCAGTGTGCCATTGCAATAAGCTTGCATTAGCCATATTAGAGATAAAGAGAATCGGTTGGCACCAAAATTCATAGTCTGTTGTGTATGTAATATTTCAGGCTATACGAGCATGGTGCGATAGAAATGTTTCTTCTTTTTGTTCACTTTTAGCTGGACTAGCAATTTTCAAATGTTTGTTGCAGCTAGAACTGGGAAGAACACTTAACCTTATTGTCAAATCCCTCTTCTTATGGTCATATTTATTCAGGCTGTAACATGGCTGTGCCTCCTGACTTGTAGTCATGAAAGTGTCCTATTTTTTCAATGTCAATACTACTTGCTTGTGTTAAAATGGAAAAACATGCTCAAGTAATGGCATTGCTAAACCATTTTCTTTGCTTTGAGAGTCATCTTCGTGAAATCAAATGTTGTGTAGTAGATGCATTAATATATATATATATATATAATATATATATATATATAAGTTTATTTCTGTTTTGATTTCTGTAGATACTTAATTTTGGAAACTAATATTTATTTCATACTATAGTGAAAGACAACCTCTTCTTAAAATAAATATTTCACAAGAATAACTTCTTTAGAAAAGTTTCTGAACAAGAACAACCTCTTATCAGAAGAGCTCATTACTTCTAGAAGAATTCATTCGCAAAATAGCTCTTCTCAGAACAGCTCTGCTCGGAACAACTCTTTACAGAATAAAATGTTCTCAGAATAACTCATTTATAGAACAACGCTTTCAAGAAGACGTGAAGATAACTCCGGAATAAGGCAGGGTTCTTGAGTTAACTTCACTATTGGGATGTCCTGGAGAGTTTGGCTTGGTGAATCAGATATGAAGATAGTTAAGAGTTCTTCTCTTAACCTTTCTCTGAAGTTTGAGTGCTCTTTCATATTTCTTTCAGTACACCTTCTCTCAAAGCCTGAGTACTCTTCCCTATTTCTTTCAATATACTTTCTCCCAAAGCATAACTTCCATTAGACAAAGCATTAATGCTTTGTAACCGCCAATTCTCATTATTACGTTATTAATACCAAAGATATGTAACTCTCGTTCTCTACTCCTATATATAGAGGTTCTTGTTACCTTTGAAAGGACTTTGAGGGCAAATCAGCTAATCCATAAACTCTCCTAAATCTTCTCTGCACTGTTTTTTCTACACAGTCTTGTTCTCAGCCTTGCTCAGGCTTCTACCGCCACCTGTCGCTGCACTCATTCTTCAGGGTCTGCTCCAGTCTTCCTCTCCGCCGTCTCCCGGCACACCCTGTTCTACTAGTTTGCAACGTTTCCTCTCCATCTCAAAAGAACCCATCTACATTTTGGTGACTCCACTGGGGAGGAGCGATTGCATTGAGTAGAACATCTTCAACTTTCACTTTGCCGGAAAACATGGAGAGCTCTACTGGAAATCAAAATGCTCAAGCCCCTGTCTACATTCAAGAGTTGATGAAGATGATCCAAGCTTCTCAAGAAAAAATGCAAAAGTTGGAAGACATTATCTCCCAACTCACATTTTCCAATGCCACAACTTCTCAGGTTCAACCTGTCACTCATGTTACTGCCGGGAATGAGTACACTTCTACTAGCAATAGGGGAAACTCAACTGATGCACCTGGTTCTGGAGGTGTTGAAAACATTGGTGCGAATAACACCACTGCTGCTAGAACCTCTATTATGACTCTTCCTTCAGCCACAGCTGAAGGCTTTGTGACAAAAGAAGAACTTCAAAGGCTGCTGGAAGAGAAGAACAAGATTTTAAGTTTTTCTAAATTTGATCTCAAGTTGTCTTACCCTGCTAGTGTGGCTGTTAAGCCATATCCCAAGGACTACACTAGTTCTAAGTTTAACCAATTCAATGGCAAGACTGGAGATGCTCATGAGCATGTCATGAAATTTATAGAAACTCTTGGTGTAGCTGGATTGGATGAGGATTTGAAGCAAGGAATTTTCCAAGTCTTTTACTGAAAAAGTGTACAGCTAATATGTTAATCTTATTCATGGCTCTATAGAATCTTGGAGCTAGATGTATAAGATGTTTGGAGAAAAATTCTTTTCTACTCGAGAGAAGGTTACTCTTATTGATCTAGGGAGAGAGCATCAAAATTCACGTGAAGATCTCATGAAGTATATCCAACGTCTTAGAGAAAGAATGTTAGACATTCAAGACTCACTTGATGAGTAAGAATTAGTGAAAGTATGTATCCAAAATATGCTTGATGAGTGTAGAGTTTACCTAGAAAATCTACCTCTTCCAACCTTTGATACTTTACTTGAAGCTGCAAGAGGAACTAATAATATAGTTCTTAAGCAAGGAGAAGATAATTGTCTTACTCAAAGGAATGCTCCTATAATGAATGCAATTCAAAAAAAGAAAAAAAAAAGAGGATCTTCTCATCCTAACATGCATCTTGGAAGAGATAATCCAAGAAGAAGACAAGATGATGATGCTGACTGTCCACCATTCTTAGTTCATTGGACAGAGTGAAAGCACTTTTCCAAGAATGGATTAGAGAAATGTAAATCTACCTTATGTTTCACAACTACCAACAACAGAAGAAAAGTCCAATCCAAAGTATTGTATTGAATCTCTTTCTTTCCGGGTTGAAATTGCTTCTCCTCAATATGAAATTGAGATTTACTCCTTGGCTGCAGCTCTATCGCTTATTATTTGGCCGCAACTCTATCACTTATACTTATAGTCACAGCTTTATCGCTCTTATCTTGGCTATACTCTACTACTTATAATCCAGCCGCAGTTTTATCGCTCATATTTTGGCTGAGAGACTTGCAAATCATATATTGACCATAGCTTTAACGCTTATCTAAAAGGATTGAATCAATCTCCTTAATATTGAGTTGAGAGATAATCTCTCCTTGATGTAAAGTTGAGAAAGGTTCTCCTTGGTCGCATATATACATACAAACTATTCTCTAAAGAGAATTCGATCGTTGTGATCTTGCATCACTTCCATTAATTTCATATGCAAAAATTCTTCCATTAGATGAGCTGAACTTTGTGATCTTACACCACTTCACTTAAGAAAAGTTGAATACTACGACTCCTCACATCACTTCTGCTAATTTACTACAAAAGAATCTTTTCTCTTATTTGCAGGAGTACAGGCAACACAAGAAGAATGTTCATAATTGACTTTTGCCACAATGTGTGAAGAATACCTATAAGAAATCGAAAGCATTATCCAGATAAGTATCTATTCATAAGCATACGTAGTAGTCTTCTTCTTCTTTTTCTTCTTCTTCTTCTTCTTCTTCTTCTTCTTTTAAAAAAGAAATAATAAAATACTTCTTAATAGGAGCTTGCAGGAATAATCTTGGTAGCTCGTAGGATTAATCTCGTAAGCAACATGTAACAAGAGGCTGCAGCACAGGTAGCTTGTT
Organism: Heritiera littoralis; assembly: GCA_031772115.1. Lineage (NCBI taxonomy): Eukaryota > Viridiplantae > Streptophyta > Magnoliopsida > Malvales > Malvaceae > Heritiera > Heritiera littoralis. Next base: position 10,932,386 of record JAPDPK010000008.1, on the reverse strand, counting down.
ACCAGGCAAAACTAGTAGAACAAGTTAGAATGGCAGAACCTCTTTAAATAAATGCAAAAAAAAAAACATTACTCTGAGCAAAGAAATTCTTAGAGTTCAAATTTCAAAATAGATGCAATGACATACATTCATTTCAGCCTGTAAAGCCATGTCAATGACAATTCAAAAAAAAAAAGCAAGATTTGCTACTGATAAATAGAGGAATAAAAGTACCAATATTATTGCAAAAGATTAAAAAAGTTCCAAAACAAAGAAATATTGAAACAGAATTGCAACAAAAGAAAACAAATATCTAATTAGCTACATAGCTCCAAATAGAAGAATTACTACTGCTAAACTCTAAAAAAGAATCTAACTTCTGCAGCAACTCAGCTTGATGATTCTTTAGTGAGGCAATCTTCACTTCTATTTCTTTTAACTATTCTCCTACCTTTTTCTTCTCAACATCAATGGAAAGGAAGGTTTTAGCTTTGGAAATGCAAATGTCAATACAATCAAGCCTAAAACCAGCCTTTACTGCATCATCCATAAGTCGCAACATCAATTGTAATTTCTCTGAAGAAATAGAAGACACTGGAACATCAGCAATAAACAAGGCTTTCCCTAACCCATCCAGTATGTAGGAAATAAAATCTTCACTTTGGAAGATACAAGAATCCCAAAATTCACCTCCTTTCTGATAGATGATCTCCAAATGCTTCACATACTAAGATTGAACAGAGAAACCATGAAAATCAACCTTAGCTATTACATTTCCAGAATATGTTCCAAAAGTATCAAGAGTAATAATAGCTTCCCTGTTTTCTGACACTGGAGGGCAAGAAACAACATCAAGAGCAGCTGTAGCAAAAACAGTGTCAGTCTGAACAACAGTGTCAGTCTGAACAGGTTGAGCACTTGGAACAGGTTGAGTACTTGGAACAGGTTGAGTAATTGGAACAGGATCAACATTTGGAACAAGAATAGTTATGTCAATCTGAACAGGTTCAACTCTTGGAACAAAATCAGTATTAGGAACATGTTGAGCATTTAGAACAACATCTCCTAAGATAGCAACTTCATCACTCTGAATATCTTCCTCAATTCCATTAAAGAAATCATCAGCACTTATGTCAAATAGAGAAGTAGAATTCTCTAGTTGAACATCATCAGCTCCAGAAAAGGCATCATCATCAGACTCTTCAGAATTCATAGAATGCTTGTCACCAGATTATCGTCATCATCACAAGATGTCTCATCATCATTAACAAATTGCTTCTTTCGAATTGATTTACCCTAAAAAAAAAGTGGGGGAAGATGAGAAAATGACATCAAAAGAGATAATAAGGAAGAACAAAAAAAAAGAAAGAGAACAAGAACAACTTACTTTTCCATATCTAGTACGTGAAGCAACGATATCAGTAGACTCTTCATCTATCTGATCAACACATTCTTTTCCTTTTCTTCTTGAACATGAAGGGATCAAACGCAATGATATGTCACTTTGAGTAACATCAACAAGAGTAAGGCGTTTTCTAAGATCAGGAAGACGTATATAAAAAGCTTTCCAATTAGAAATACACTGACCCCAATAAGCTAGCCATCCTGAACTATAATAGCTGCGCTTGTCAGAAGCTGGTACAACCCAAAGTTTGATCTCCTTACGCTTCTTCTGAACCTCATCAAAAAGAAAATCAGAAACACAAGAAGAGAAGTCTTCATCCAAAGGACTAAAAGGGGCATGTGGAATCATTTGATCATATCTAAATTGACGAGCAACTCTACACATTGAGTATACTTAAACAGAATGAGAATCTCTATCCAAACCTGCATAGGTACTTTCTATCATAGAGGGTAAGATGATAGGATTAGTCCACAAGTAAAACTCAATCTCTTCCTTACTTAATGAAGAAGAACGAGGTTGATTCTGAACACCATAATAGGAATCTGGATTACCATATCCATTCTTCTTACGTAAGTAAGGACGCCAACTGAATTCCTTCATCACATCCAACACCTTAAGAACACATCTCCTCGCACTCTGATTATGCCAAGCCCAAGCTCTGTAATTATTCTTAGAAAGAGGTCCAGAAGAAGTCACAGGCTGAGGACTTTGATTAGGTATAGGAGCACAAGTACTAAACCTCTCCCATAAACACATTTGAATGAAAGAAACATCAATGTACGTAAGAATTCTATACCAACCAACTGATTCGTCAGTCTTGGAAGAATATAAATCCAATCTTCTATAAAGAGAATCTAAATAGAAAAGGGCTAGAGAAAAGCTCATACTTTAGCAATTTTAATAGCTATTGGAATGAGAGCTGGACTAATACCATCATCTGGACATCCTGGGAAGACATGCCTGGCTAACCACATTATCAGTAGTACTTCTAACTCATGCTCAGAATCTGGAAGATCGGGAGAAGTACTTTCACCTTTTCTAAGTTTGAATTTGTGAAAAAATAATCCGATCCAATTAGAGAAACGAGCAACCTTAGATTTCTCTGTTTGATGTTTGAACAAATCACAGAAGAACCTACGAGTCTTCTCTTCTTCTTCAGACAATTTGATGGAACAAACATTATGTTTCCCAATACAAGGAAGTTCAAGAAGAACACGCACATCCTCAAGAGTAAAAGTGAATTCTCCCCAAGCAGTAATCATAGTATGAGAAAAAGTACTCCACCGTGCCAAAATAGCACGCCACACATCCATTCTTCCTTCTCTACGAATACGAAGTTTTGAGGAAACTAGTATAGCATCAAATACTCCTGCTGAAGATAGAACCTTTACATGAGTAGGATTCTTCATTACCTTATTCACCCAATCTTCCCAACCTTGAACAGGTTGAGAATTAGAACCAAGCTTAGTTAAAGACAATGGGAATTCTCCCCGTTCAAACCTAAATTTCAAAATAGACTCGCCTGGAATATGAGTTCTGAAAGTTGATGCTTCAGGAATAACACTTAGCCAAGAATGGCCAACTGGAGGATTAGGATAAGAAGCAATTCGTCTACCGCGAATCTCTTTCCAGAAACGATCTTCTCCTCCTTCCTTAATAATCTGATCTGACCAATCTTCAGGAACAGAAGGAAGCGCACGACCTTTTCCAATACGAAGATGCATTTTCTTGTCAACAGGAGCTTCAATATTAGAACCTTTAGAAGTACTATTTTTTCTCTTTTTCACAGGAGCTCGAGCAGCAAGAGAAGGTTGGCCATATTGAACCCTCGTCATTGGAGAATATCTGCAAGAAATCAACAACACAAGTCAAATAAGTATCTATTCATGAATATTTAACAATAGTTATTTTCTAAAAAAAAATAAAATGCTACACGCAAGAAATTTGCGCAGCAAAAATTACTGCACGCAGTAGACTTGCACAGCAAGTTCCTGCGTAGCAAGCTTTGCTGTGCAGCAAATACTGACACTACGCAATAGTACTTTTACCGCACAACAAGCTTTATTGCGACACTATAACAAAACCATGATAAATATATTTTACAAAATATATTCAGGAGACATCTTACCTATAAGAATATATTACATACACTATTATTAAAAAAAGAATTATATAATACAAACGATTTACTTTTAAAACATGCAAAGTAATCATTATAGTACCATATATATATATAAATATTCAACAACCAACTAAACTTCAATTTAAAAGCTTCCTACAGATTTTCAATTAACAAATTAATAATAGCTACAAAACATTATACATCTACATCGGTTAACAATCTCCAAATTATATATACATATATATTTAAAAATAATAATAATAATTATACTTACTTCTTCAAAAACCAAAAGAATGAAAACTTGCTTCTTCAAAGAATCAAAAAGAATGGAACGATACTGTTACTATCCAGTTTTGTCTTTTGATGTGAGAAAACTTTGAAGAGAAACCTTAATATTTATAAGACTTAGAGTATCAAGATTTTAATGATAAATATTCAGAATCAAATCTTCTTTAATTATAAATATTTCTTTTTACTTGCACAATCTTTTAAAAGGAAAGTTAAATAAATTTATATTTACACATGATCTCTTCTTTTCAAAGATTTGAAAAGTAACATTAATTTTTACTCAAAAAAAAAATGCTACAATTGAAAAAACACGTGGTAATGAATTTTTCAACAAGCTTCTAAATTTACATTAAAGAAAAATATGTGTTTATTAAATTCTTAAATCACAATTGAAGTTTTTGTCTTTTATAATTGTAGTTTATAATTGAAATGTTAAAGTTAAAGTCAGAAACTTCCTACATCTTTTATAATTGTGGTTTATAATTGAAATGTTAAATTTCAAATAAGGAACTTCCAACTTGAAGCTTAGGAGTCAAGTGGCAAGCCTTTTAAACTAAACATTGACTTGTAGAACAATGTACTGCGAGATGCAAAACTGCATCTCGTGGAAACAGTTTCGCAAGTTAAAAAATATATATTATTTCTTTTTCTTTTTTTTTGAAATAAAACAAATCTTAGGGAAACACTCCTTATCTGTTCCCAAAAATTTTAGGGAAAAGCTTCTAGCTGTTCTCAAAATTTTAAAGAAAAACTTCTTACTTGTTCTCAAAATTTTAAGGAAACACTCCTTACCTGTTCCCAAAATTTTAGGAAAAAGCTCCTACATGTTTCCAAAATTTTAAAGAAAGGAAACATAACTTATCTGTTCTCAAAATTTTAGGGAAATACTCTATTTACCTGTTTCCAAAATTTTAAGAAAAAGCTTTTAGTTGTTCCAAAATTTAAGAGAAACACTATATAACTTGTTCCCAGACATTTTAAGGAAAAGCTTCTTACCTGTTCCCAAGATTTTAGGGAAAACCTTCTAGCAATTCCCAAAATTTTAGAGAAAAGCTTTTACCTATTCTCAAAATATTAAGGAAAAGCTCCCTACCTGTTCCCAAAAATTTTAAGGAAACGTTCCCATTTGTTCCAAAAATTTTCGGGAAAAGCCCTAGCTATTCCCAAAATTTTAGAGAAAGGCTTCTACCTGTTCTCAAAATTTTAGGAAAATGCTCATTATCTATTCTCAAAATTTCAGGAAAACACTTCTTTCTTATTCCGAAAATTTTAAGGAAAAACTCTATTTAGTTGTTCCCAAAATTTTAGGGAAACGCTTCTTACTTATTCCCAAAATTTTCAAGAAACACTCTTTTTACTCATTCTCAAAATTTTATAGAAACGCTATTATCACTTGTACCAAAAAATTTTAGAAAAATGCTTTTCTTACTTATTTCCAAAATTCTAAAGAAACACTCCTTCTAAATTGTTCTCATTTGTTCTCAATCTATGCATAGAATACTTCTTTTCTGTAGAAATTTCTATGCGGGGGGCAATACAACATAAGCAACTATTCCATCAGGCAACTGTACAGCAAAACAAAAAATTATTTTGCTAAAAAAAAATTTATGCCAAACAATTATTTGGCTAAGAAAATTTCATTCATTATTCTTCTAAGAAAATTTCATTCATCATTAAAAATTCATACAGGGGGCAATAATAAGTTTAACTTAAACAATTTCAATACAAGACAATAAGTTTTAATAAAAAATATTATTTTTCCAAAAACCCTTTATAGTACTAATGCATGAGAACTTTTTATACTAAGAATTCTCATGCAGGGGGCAAAATGTAGATACTTAATTTTGGAAACTAATATTTATTTCATACTATAGTGAAAGACAACCTCTTCTTAGAATAAATACTTCACAAGAATAACTTCTTCAGAAGAGTTTCTGCATAAGAACAACCTCTTATCAGAAGAGCTCATTACTTCTAGAAGAATTCATTCGCAGAATAGCTCTTCTCAGAATAGCTCTTCTCAGAACAGCTCTGCTCGGAACAACTCTTTATAGAATAACATGTTCTCAGAATAACTCATTTATAGAACAACGCTTTCAAGAAGAAGTGAAGATAACTCCGGAATAGGGCAGGGTTCTTGAGTTAACTTCACTATTGGGATGTCCTGGAGAGTTTGGCTTGGTGGATCAGATATGAAGATAGTTAAGAGTTCTTCTCTTAACCTTTCTCTGAAGTTTTAGTGCTCTTCCATATTTCTTTCAGTACACCTTCTCTCAAAGCCTGAATACTCTTCCCTATTTCTTTCAATATACTTTCTCCCAAAGCATAACTTCCATTAGACAAAGCATTAATGCTTTGTAACCGCCAATTCTCATTCTTACGTTATTAATACCAAAGATATGTAACTCTCGTTCTCTACTCCTATATATAGAGGTTCTTGTTACCTTTGAAAGGACTTTGAGGGCAAATCAGCTAATCCATAAACTCTCCCAAATCCTCTCTACACTGTTTTCTATACACAGCCTTCTTCTCAGCCTTGCTCAGCCTTCTACCGCCACTTGCCGCTGCACTCATTCTTCAGGGTCTGCTCCAGTCTTCCTCTCTGCTGTCTCCCGGCACATCCTGTTCTACTGGTTTGTAACGTTTCCTCTCCATCACAAAAGAACCCATCTACAATTTCTTTCTTTTTTTTTTCTTGAATTGGCTTGATAATTAATAAGGTCAACTGTGAATCTCTTTGGCTTTGGAATGAAACTTTTGAAACCTTGGGACATGCTATTTATGCTCAAATCACAAGGTTGGAAGAGGGTAATTTACCCTCAGAAATTGGTTTTCTGGCTGGAATTGAGGTTAAAAATGAATGGAATGATGTGTAAAACTGGATAGCCGTAGGGAAGATTTTGAAGCCAGTAGACTGGTGATGGGATTCGATTTCTTGTTTAGGTTACTGGATCTACTTTGTGAACATATATCTGGAGAGAAAGTCTAGAAGATTTGGCTTGATTTTCATCTGCTTGAAGTAATGTTGAAAATGGCATTTTTTGATGATATTGGGTCATGGAGGTACCATAGTATACTAAAATGTCTTGAACCCGGCCTTTAAAGGATTCAGTTTGGAACTTGAGGTTTAGCTTAAATGGTTAAGGCAATCACTTTTAACAGGTGGTGTTCATGTCATGCTTTACAATTAAATTTTAGCATTTGTAATTTTTTTTATTCAATTCAGATTTTGATTTCATTTGTATAAAAAAAATTGTAATTTCTCCCATTGGTTTCTTTTTATGAAGAGGATTCATGGCTGCCCAAGACAACTTAGTCTTCTCTTTTCCTTGGATACAAGTATGTCTATTCTTCACTTAAAACCTCACTGGACTTATTTCTTTATAAGCTTGTGTATGTTGACCAAGGCACTAAGTCTTGTCACTAGCTCACCACTTGGTATGCAAATTGGGCTTTAAATCCAGTTTTGTTTTTTTAGCTAATATTTATTGTCAATAGCATTTGGTTATCTACCTTACCTTTTGTACTCTAATTTCACTACTTGGTATTGCAAATAAGTAAATTAAAAACAAGTCCTACCTGATTAACCATAAGATATACTTCTCTCATTTATAATTTATAATTCTAATATTTTGTTGAATTGGTTTTAAATTTCAAAAATTAAACTTATGTTGAGTTTCTAATTTTTTTTCCATCCAGCTTTACACTAGTAAGCGATACAATATATCAAAATTCAACGTTAATTCTGAAATTGATTAACTCTTTAATATCATTTTTAGTTTCAATTATAATAAGCAAAATTAAAAGCCATGGCTGAGGACTCTTCTATTGTAGCAAGCAAAAAATTACCATAAATTTTCTGTACCAAAATAAAATTACCATAAATTTCATCAATGTTTCTTGTCAAAAGAGAAGGGAACCAATTTCTGAATTTTTTTTTGTACATAACTAATTTCTGAATTTAGATGAACGGATGGTGAATATATGTGAATAATCTAATGTGAATTTAGATATTGGATTATATAATCTATTTTAATCTGTTAGGGTAAAAGTTCTGATAATAATAATAACAAAGACCCAATTTCTGAATTTATCCTCAGTATAAGAGGATACTTGCCATTTTAAGCAGGCAGAATTTCCTCGTATAAAGAACCTTAAACAGGTTCGCTTCTACGTAAAAAGCAAGCAGCCAAGCACCAATTCAAGATTACAGCTGAACTATTGAATTCCTTAAGTTGCTGCAGAAGGAATGCCTGGTAACTGGCAGTAATCATGTTAAACCCGAATAGCTTTGCTCCACCATAAGCAGTTCCCTGCTTCACTAACGTTACAAATATCATATTGTAATAACTTTTTTAATCCTGATGGTGGTTGAACAAGTTTCACTAAATCAAAGGAAGCACTATGTGCATGATTTGCCAGAAAGCCTACACAAGTGTTAGCTTCTCGAAACATATGCTGAATTTTAGACAATCATGATAAAATGGCTAATATACATTTAAATTATTGAATGCAGTCTCCTTAAGGAAGCATTTTGCCCACCTTATAAATCGCAAGCCTCAACTTCATCATGATCAGAGAAAGCAGCAAATAGCCTTCCTTAGTCCTTACACTCACCTTTCACCAGTTTATTTTTTCAGAAATCAAAGATCCAAAACAACATGGGACAGTCTTGTTTTGACATGAAATTTTTCATCCTTCTGCTACTTGTATCATGTAAGTTTCTCACTTATTATTATTAATCTGACAATCTTATATAAAACATAATGATACGATATGAAAACGATATGAATCGTTTATAATTAATTGTTTAGCTAATGGTTTGCCGTGGGACTTGTCTCGCTGGCCTCCAGTCTCCGGGCAAATTAGGTGTTATGTGTTATTCAAGTTAAATATAATTCATAATACTAACCATACAACGTAAATTTGCAGCTATAACGTTCTCAATGGTGACAGGAGCGCGAGGGTGGCAATGTGACAGTGAAGATGACTGCAGAGGCTTTACTTGTGGGGTTTTTCCGCACTGCAACCTGTACAGTAACGAATGCGTATGCACTGGTTTTCAAAAAGAAACTAGCTCTTCCAAACACCGCAACAGGAAGTGAGATCCTAAATGCAATGTGGTTGTGATGCCTAAATAAACCATGAAAAATGCGTGTAATTTACCCTAACATGAAATAAAACTTTTCTTATTATTCGGCTATTTTCTTTTAAAGATTTATGGCTTCGATTGAAATATAAAGCAGATTTGATTTGCATATTTGAGGGAGTTCAAATGTTCAACCACTCGAATTCTCTCAATAGAAAATGAAAAAGGTTAAGCTGGTATTGGCCAAAATTTTCTGATAATTAAAACTTTTTATATACTCTCTAAATTAAGTTTCTATGGTTCTTTGAAACATTTCTATTTGACCAAAAAAGGACTTGATAATTTTAGATATAAGAAAACGATAAAAAAATAAAAGATTATAATTTTGATAAAAAGTGTATATAAAATTGATAAAAGCTGAAAAATCGGGATGATTTTGTGATATAATAATTTTAACATATTATATGATTTGATACGAAGAAAATACGATACAGGTACATAAATGGAAAACCGGTTAATTTTTTTCTCAATCAATTTGTCCTTCTTAAGACTTTTGATGGAAACAATTAAAATAAATACTCTATAGCAGAGGCATCAAGCCAATAAAATTGAAACGGTATAATTAACAAAAATATTGATGGAAAAGGATTTAGTCGCCAATAAAGTATTTTTAAAATTTTAAAAGATAATATAAAAATATATATTTATAGATATACATACATAAAAGTATTAAATTTGGATACACTTTACAAATCCATTGTGCCAGAAAGGAATAATACAAATTCGAGATTTTTTACCCTTTATTTTAAATTATATATCAATTGTAGCAGTTTCCTTATCAAAGCATTTTTTCCCACCTTATAAATCGCAAGCCTCAACTTCATCAGAAAACAGCAAATAACCTTCCTTACACCCATCTTTCAGAAATCAAAGCTCCAAAATAGTATGGAAAGCGCTTCTCTTCACATGAAATTTTTCATCATTTTGCTAATTGCATCATGTAAGTCTCTCTCTTTTTCTTCTTCTTCTTCTTTTTACTATTATTATTATTATAGATCTTGCAATCTTATATAAAATACAATGACACGATATGAAAATGATATGAGTCGTTTATAATCAATGTTAAACTAATGATTTCGCATGGGACTTGTCTCACCGGCCTCCAGCCGGTCAGATCAAGTGTTATGCATGTTCATCAAACATTATCATTCAAGTTAAATACAATTCATGATACTAATTATTCAATGTAATTTTGCAGCGATAACATTTTCGATGGTGCCAGGAGCGCGAGGGTTGCAATGCAAGAGTGATGATGACTGCAAAGCATTTGGGTGTGAAGGGGGAACTCCACACTGCGGCTTCAATGGCGAATGCGAATGCTTTGATGTTCAAATAGACACTAGCTGCTCTAATGACTTTCACTGCGACATGAAGTGTGATTCTAAATGCAATGGCAATAGCTGTGTTAATGGACAGTGCGAATGTGGTTGTGCCTAAGCAAACCAATTAGAAAAAAGGGTGTGATTTATCCTAATATGAAATAAAGCTTTTCTTATTATTCAGATCTTTTCTTTTAATCATTTATGGCTTGGTTTGAACCAAAAGCTGTTCTAATTTAATATTTTGATAATAAAAGAAAATATTATATAATAAGTTAAAATGCCTAAAAAATAGCTGCTTGTATTATTTTTATAGGCGTTTCTATAAACCGTTTAGTATTAATGTAATACAATAAAGATAGCTATTTACAATTGATAACAGTTGTGTTCATACATTAACTGATTGAGTCTTAAGGTATAAAAGGGAAATGCTTATAAATATTATAATTAATATTTATAATATGTTACAGGTTATTGAGGCTTATAAATAGGAGAACATACCTCAAATGAAGTGACACTAATTCTATTCATTTCTATGGTATATCACACTTACTTTCTAATATATTCTTAAACAAGAGAAAAGTGTGGCAACACGCTTTGAATTTTTACTACACCGGTTGATATAATCTCACAGAGATGTGAATCGTTTTAAAGAGATCGAGATATTTATGTTTCAGTCCAACTCTTCATATCATTAGCAAAATAATTTTAATTTTTATATTATTTTTAGGATTTATATATGATGCACTGACAGTGTATAGTTTTTATACACTGTCAATGCATCATATATAAATCCTAAAAGAGTTTATATATGATGCATTGACAGTGTATAGTTTCTATACACTGTCAATGCATCAGAGGTTGACACCTCATCAATAGGCCCTTATGGGCAAATAAAAAAAATTATTTATATTTGCATATAAGGGCCTAATGATGAGGTGTCAACCTCTGATGCATTGACAGTGTATAAAAACTATACACATAAACTCTAGCACACATAAACTGTCTTTCTTAAAATTTTCAATGGAAATAAGATATTTAAGAAAAATTATGACAAACGTAACATTAGCTTTTTCCTCAGGATTGTCAATTGAAGATTTTTTTTTTAAGGAAAGTCAATTATAATGGGGGTTTTAATTTGAAACTTGAAAATAAGTAAATGAATTTCATGAATAATAATAATAATAATAATAATAATAATAATAATAATAATAATAATAATAAAAGAAGTAAAATCCTCTATGACAAATGAGTCGAAATATTTTCAAATATATAAAGTTTAATTATAAACTAATGTAAAAATGGAGTCAATATCTTTACGCATCCTAGCATGGAAGTCAACTATGTAATATATTCACGATTAGCATGGGAGACTTGATAGGGTTACTTTACTGCCTACTTAATAAAAAAAGTACAATTTTGTTAATTGTGATTTTTTAAAAAAATTAAATTTGGCTTTATTTATTTTGTTTGGCTCATTCCAACTTAGAATTTCAAACATATTTTAGAAAGTTTTTATATAGAATAGTATACATTTAGATTATTCCTTTATTCCACATGTTTAATTTGATTCAGATTGAGCCTTGAGCAGGTCAAATTCGTATTTAGCGTGACCAGTTGGTTCATGACATTAATTATTAATAATTTTTTAATTTAATTTTAAAATATATTAAGAATTATTAAAATATTATTATCTTGATATTTTAATATATACTTTTCAAATTTTCAGATCTATTGAGTCAAACTTTGAGCCTAATTTATAGGAATTTTATTAGGCTTGGCCCATCCTAGAGCTGTCCATGGATCACGTTAAGCTGGGTTCTAATCAAGTTTAAGTTATATAATAATGGTTTGTATACAATCTCGATATCAGCCTAATCCACAAATTTAGACTTAAGTTTTAGTTTACACCTATTTTTTATTTTATCATGTAAGCTCAAACTCAGTTCGGTGCAAATATTATTTTATTTATTTTTTGTATTTTTATTTTTTATTTTTATTCTTTTATTTCTTTAAAATTTTAAATTTATTTGTTAAAATTTACATGACAATTTTCATATTAAGTATATATAATCATATTTATTAATCAATAATGTTTTATATGTCTTAGTAAATATATAAAAAAATTTAATTATGTTCAAGTCGAGTTAGATCAAGTCTGAGTTTTGAAGGGTTAAGCCTAAGCCCAACCCTTCTTTGATCAGATTTAAAAATTTTCTCAAAACTTGTGAATTATATCAAGTATTTTTGCTTTAACTTTTTCAAAAATCAAACGAGCTTTCAAATTTCAACGGATGGCCTGACATTTGGATAAGTCTAGCGCAACCTGACCTACCAACAATATACTAAAATTACATTTGGTTTTTTTGTTAAAATAAAATATTTAAAATAAATTTAAAAAAAAAAGGTAAACTTAGGAATGCATAATGTCTAGGTCCGTGAACCTAACCGTTAGACTTAACATTCTAGGAGCCATCACCAACCATTCTACTTAAGTGTGATTGGTCACTTATTCAAACTATGGATAAAGCCTTGTCTACTTTTAGAAAATCCTAAGGTTCGAGAGTACAGTTACATGTGGAGAAAATTAGCACTCCACAATACCCATCTTAGATGGTACCAATTTAGCCTTAAATTATCATAAGTTTGTCTTAAAATTTTATTTCTACCCTTTTTTACCCTTTTTAATTTTATTTAATTTATTTATCCTTTTTTATTTATTTTTATTTTTATTGGGAAAATGAATATTGATTGTTTTTTTATTGAAATCATCTTTAGATTCCCATTATTCTGGCAATAATCTAAAGGAACTTCTCACCTAGAAAATTCTTAGGTATTGCTTACTTGCAGTCACCCTAAGACTTTTATAATTGGAATAACCTTTATCCATTTTCATTATTTAGTCTTATTTTTTATTTATCATCTCTTAAATTATTTTTATTATTTATATTTTATTATTTAAAATGAATGTTGGTTACTTTCAAAATTTCCAATTAAATCATTTATTACTCTGGAAAAATTTAAAAGGAAATCTTTACCTAGAAATTCTTTAAGTGCTGCTTACTTGCAGTCACCTTAAGGATTTCATCCTCAGAACAACCTTTATCCATCTTCATTATTTTTTATTTTTTATTATCTTTTAAATTATTTTTATTTTATTTTTATTTTATTATTTAATATAAATGTTGATTATTGTAACATCCGATTTTCGGTAAAAATATTCAATTAATTGTTCTTATTTTCGATTGGTTAGGCTATTTGTCGATGTCGATTCCTTATTTCATTTCACTCGATTATGTACATAGAATATTTTATGATATTTTAGAAAATTTCTGAGAAAATTTTGGCAGCATAATTGCTGCGAATATCCTAACCTCCTGCACTTCAAACACAATTTATATACCAGCTGAAAACCACAATTTTCACATGATTCCAATGCAATTTAAATACCAAATAATTTCATATAATTAAGTCCACAAAAATTTGGACATTCGATATATCCTTATATAAAAGTGCAGGTCTCTAAACACATGTACAAAAATATAAAAGTGCAGGTCTCTAAACACATGTACAAAATTTTTTTCTTTTTAATTTACATCCCCTTAGCCTTTACAACAAAATAAGTACTATATCGGACAAGTCTGAAATATATATAGAAGATACAATATACCTTCACTGGATAAACAACCAGTCTCGAAGGAAATACTGTAGGGTCCAAAAATCGTGCTCCTCTCGTATGAGCGAAAGGTCACTGCAAATATTCTGGGATGAAATTTAAGGGGTGAGTTTACACTTAGTAAGGAGATATACATAGAAGTGTAATACTATGCTACTATATGCAATTTAAAAGTCATATAATATACTTAATTTCGGTAATTCAACAGAAATAATTAATTCAATAAATAAATCGGTAACAGTAAGTCGGTAAATCAGTAATTCATATCAGTCGGTAGAGATGGTCAACACCCAAGAGACTCATGCATAAACAGTTTCGGTAGTCAATATAGGAATCAAGCGTATCCAAGTTGGGCCAGGAATCTATCCCTAAGCTATTCCTATCGGTAACAATGGCCATTGCTTAATGATCCACAGTGTACATTGGGCATATGACAACTGTGGGACTGCGGACTTGCCCTAATGTCTCACAGTCTATAACATAAAATTCGGTATCAGTAAATGCATGGTCATCACGGAGCAACAATCTCAAAATTCAATGAAATTCAAATATTAGTAAAATCAATAACTAAAAATAATCATTTAATACATGATTTTCAATCAATCCATAATAATAGAAATAAATATTCTTTATAAAGGAAAATCAATAAAATTAAATGTATGTTCTAAAATGATTAAACTAATCTTTAGAACATATTCCACTTACCATAAACTTTAAATTTAAACACTTAGACATATTTAAGTGGTAACTTAAAGTAGGAATTTTCGATAATTACGATGGGATGACGATTAAGTCTATCCTAAACTCCTATATAAAAATTCACAATTTATATAATTTTCAAATTAACCAATTTCCCATGCAAGCACAGATTTTTTCTAACAACCTCCATATATATTCCTTACCTTATTTACTATGCAATTTGTCGAAATCGAATAGCACCACTCTCGTATCCTTATTCCTTTGATCTTAAAGCTGCAAAAATAATATCGATTTATTTAAATTTAATATCTAAATCAACTATAGTCATGCTTGCTTCCTTAAATAAAATTTCAATTTAAATTTCACTAATTGATAAGAAATTAATTATGGCAAATTTAGTGTCCATTTTCCTCAATCGATTTTCCTTTAATTTCCTTAGTAATTATACTTTATATTTAACTATAAACCTTAGAAAAAAGTAGCATGAAGCATATTAATGGAAGCTTGGCTAAATGCTTCCCTTCATTCTCCAACATATATATATATATATATATATATATATATATTTCCATTCTAATTTCCTTTATGGGTTTCATGCATTATTTTTAATAATTCTTATGACCATTACTCGTATAAAATAAAAAAAAATTCTAAATCCCCTTCCTCTATGCCATGAGCCTCTTCATCCATGCTTTCACTAACTATTTCCCAACTTTCATTCCATGTCTTTATTTAATTTCTATCAAACATTATTTCTATGATTTTCTTGCATCAAAATTGCACCATTTTCCTCTTCATCCATGCTTGGCCGAACATACCCAAATGGCCAAATTCATGGTTTTGCATTCAAGCATCAATTCAAACTATGGCCAAGCATATCTATTCACAACATCCACTTCCTCATCATTCATGAACAAATTTCACGTTGGATTCCTCTAAACCCCCATTTTTGGCAAAAACTCTCTTCACTTCACACACTTAGTTTCATGTAAAATTAAAGCCATAAAATTGTGATTTACACTTAGAGCAACATCACCATAATAATTAAACTTTAAAGAAAGTAACATCTTCTATTCTTACCCAAGAAAACTGAAATTGCAGCAGTAAATTCCCCCCCCCCTTTTTTTTTCAGTTTCAGCCCTCAATAAGACCAGCTATCAACAGCCCTTGAAGTGTAGAACAATTATTGTTAAGGGTGTCTCTTGATTTGGTGAAGATGGAAGGTAGTTTAACAAGGAAGAACAAAAGAAAGAAGAAAATGGGTGAAATGAAACAGAGCAAGGCTGCTGGATAAGATGAGAATTTTGGTCAACCATGGCTTATTTTTATATTAGTTTATTCTTAAAAATGAGTAGTTCTAAATATACCCCATTTTTTGCTGATTCTACCCCACCCAAACAAACCAATTAACCAAAAGACAATTTTAACCCTTATCAACCCTGCTTTTCCCTCCTGCCAACTCTTCCGGTAATCCTTTCTCCACCTCTCCTTTCTTCTTCCTTCTTCATCCCACCACCTCCAACTTTTTCTTCAAGGAAACCGTGTGAAGATTGCTGTGCCGATCTCCTTGGTTCCCTCACCTGCCGGTGGCCTCCTCCACGCCAGCATCGTGTAAGGGCTCACGCCCAGCATCGCACAAGTGCTTATGCGTGAGGTTGCTGGCCACGCGCAACTGCACTTGCGTGGGGAAGCTTGCCCCACACAAGAGAACTTGCACTAGGCAACTGGCCCCGTGCAAGTGAACTTGTGCAAGGCAGCTTGCCACGCGCAAGTGCAGTTGCACGTGGTTGCTTGCCATGAGCGAGGCTCGCGCACGCCGTTTGCTTGGGCAAGCTTGGATTTCCGACAGGGGAAAGAGGAGGAGTCGACGAGATGAAGAAAGGAAGAAGGAAGAAAGAAAGAGGAGGAGCAAGGATTACCAACAGAGGAGGTGTGCACAGAGGAAAGAGGAGGAGCAAGGATTTTCAACAGAGCTAGCGGGAGGGGAAGGCTGGGTTGATAAGGGTTAAAGTTGTCTTTTAATTAATTAGTTTGTTTCGGTGGGGTAGATAGAGCAAAAAATGGGGTAGATTTAGAAACTCCCCTTAAAAATCTGCCCATTTTAATAAAGTATCAATTTCTCCTTTAATTTCCACCAAATTTCAAGTTTGCCACCATGATACTTTTCCATATTTTCCAAATTCAAATTTTATTTATTAGTTTTAGTAATTAATTTTTATTTAAGTCAAATTAAGTCAATTATTGACTTAATATAAAGTTTGACCCATATCCATGCAAAATGACTTAAATCCCCCTTTACAATTTCATAAATTCCAATTCTATTCCAATACTATTGCAAGGAATAGTCTTCTTACCTTTTAAGTATTTCGAACTCAATTTTCATATTTTGGCGCATCGAAATTCATATGAAATACTGATTACGTTGTGGGGCCCACTTAGCCATTTTCCCGATACCTATAAAATTCATGCGAATAATTTGTAACGATTAAACTAAATATTCTAACTTATCGGATTAAGTAGGTGTACAGAAAATAGAAAATTAGGAATTTCACAATTATTTTTCAAAATTTCCAATTAAAACATCCATTACTCTGGAAAAATTTAAAAGGAAATCTTTATCTAGAAATTTCTTAAGTGCTGCTTACTTGCAATCACCTTAAGGATTTCATCATCGGATAATCACCATTCATTTATTTATTTATTTATCAATTTTATTTTTTATTATTATTATTATTATTATTATTATTATTATTATTATTATTATTATTATTATTATCATATAAGTGTTTTTTTTAATATCTCATTAAACAATCCATTACTCTGGAAAAATTTAATAAGACATTCATACCTAGAAAATCCTTAAGTACTGCTTATTCGTCACCACTTATTTTTATTTTAATTATTTTATTTTAATTATATATTATTTATTAGCTTTATTATATTTTTATAGCCCTAAAAAAATTCACACTATATTTTCCTTAAGGTCGTGCTTTCTAAACTTGTAATTCTAAAATCCTATAATACAGACAGGATTACAAATCTACTCATGCAAATTAAATTACATTCTACAAATATACAAATCATTAACATGCCAAATTTCTTAAAGTATTAATCATATTTTTATCCAAACTAATCAACATGCAATCTAATGTTAAAGAAAATATCAATCCATTTATCAAGATATACGTTATTATGCATATTGAATTATTAAGTCATTAAACTATCAAATTATTAAATACTTAGTGCCATACCATTCATTAATTAATTAAAGAAAACAAAGAAAAAAAAGTAAACAAAACCTGGCAAAGAATCTGTTTCCTTCGCTTTTCTTTTCTTTGACTTTATCTTCCTCTGTATCTTCCTTTTCAATTCCTTTCTTCACGTGGTGGCAGCAGTGCAATGGAACAAAAACTCCTATTTGGTTTAAACAGCAGGTGATGAGCGAGGATGGTGTAGCAAAGCGAGTTAGACAAACACGCAGCAAGAGGGTGAAGCGGTAGTCCGATTTGGCGACGGTGAACTCAGCAACGCAAGAGGCAAATCGATGATGGAGGTGTGCTAGGTGCAGGTTGAAAGAGATAGATTCCCTCCCCTCAAGTGACTTCGTGCCCCCTTTTTATAAATTTATAAATTGAATCCTTGTTAAATTCTATTTCTATTTTTAATTATCTGAATTTATCTAACTAATCCTAATTTAAAAATTAATTCTAAAGTTAATTCTAAAACTAATCTATTAATCCTAAAACAGAATTATCCTAATTCAAGTTAATCTTATTTTAAATAAACTCTAATTTATGTACTCAATAGATTCTAATCTTGCTAACTAAATTAATAGAATTACATAATCTAATAATCTAATCAAATCCTAAAATTAGTAACAATCTAAAAAATTAATTTTAATCCAAATAATCTAAATCAGAGTAAAATATTTAGTCAAATTAACCTAATTAATCAATACAACCGATTAAGACTCCGGATAAAATAGAGTGTCTACAAAAAATATAGAAATAAAATTAATTGAATGAGATATGAAGGAATAAAGGTCAGATAAGATTATTTCAAAAAAAAAAAGGTTAGATAAGATTGAAATAAAACATTTACCGCTCTCTCTAACCTCTATAAATATTCTTAATAAAACCCATCCCACTACCATCAAAGTCCGCTCAAGTCAACAGTGCCTAAAAGCAAAAAAATCATAGCCGTTATAACAATGAAAGGAGCTTGGTCCAAGCTGGTTATCTATTTTCTCTTGGTTATGGCGTCTGGTTAATTTCTCTCCTCTCTCTTTCATTTCCATCTTTTGGGGTTTTCTTTCTTGTACATCTCCTTTTCGGTTTTCACCATTTTTATTGAGAATAGAGCTTTGTTTGACTTTGACAGGATCGCCATTGCTGAGATTGCTGCCTGCAGGAGCTGAAGCAAGAGGACCCTTCTGCTGTCCGCGTATGATAGACTGCAACTCAGTGTGCCAAGGATTCCCCAACCGCTGCGTCGATTGCAAGTGCATTTGCGATGGTGGCGATGACAGTCGTCATACTCCGCCTCTGCCAATCGCCTCTTCGGAATTAGCAAACTGACTAGGAAATATGAATGCTATTCTTACTGTTAGATTGGTTTGGCGCTTTAATTCTGGAATTATGTCGATGGATTCAATGAATATATGAACTGACTTCTCTATATTCTGCTTTGGGTTGCTTTTAATGTTTTCATCGCTACCATGATAAAAAAGAAGTAATGTAAAAAATAAATTTATTTTATTATTTTTATTCAATTTTTGGTATTGTTTTCTGTATCACCAAGCAAACAATTCATGCATAAAACTTAAAATTTTATATTCAAGTCTCTTGATATATAATTTCATGCAATTTCTTATGATTTGTTAGTTTCTATATTATTTTTTTGTTATATATTTTATCTAATAAAATACTCCAATTTAAAAAAACATACAAATACCAAATCTCGAACCTCAATATTCTTTTAATATTTCGAAATATCATTTTCACTTCAATTAAAACCCTATTTTCCCCACAATCTGACTCCCAGACAGGCTTCCACCACAACATTTTCACTTCAATATCATGGCTTAGGCAGTCCAATATGGATTTGCTTGATTTCTTTTCACATAATCTCACTGCTCTTCTGCTTCGTCCTAAGAATGTCCACATTAACTGGTAGGCTCCACAGGGCAGAGTCTCCTTATTTCCCTTTACTTCTTTATTCCATTCCTTTTTAATCCACTACCAACCTACCTTTTATTTTTGGCCAATCCTTCCCACCACCTTCAAAAAGTTCTCTTCAAAAAAATCATGGTCAAATTTTGTTCTGTCTTTTCTTGATTCTTGCCTTAGTTAAGATTTATAATGGTAGACTTAAAAAAGTATATGTTTTTGGTTCAAAACTTTGAATTTAGAGCTTAACTTAAATCTTTCGTACAATCACTTTTAAAATATAACCTTCAATATATTAAAAATTCAAATTTTAACACTTGTAATTTTTTTTTATCTCCACTCATTGATTTTCTTCTCTTCGTACCATATACATAAATAAGCATTTGGTTTTATGAGTTTTCTAAGTACGTACCTCGGTCACATCTTATTGAGATTTGTTTGTATTGAATTGATAATCGAGACCTAAATTGATTGGGCCAACCATAGATAAATATTAATAAAAATCTCAAAATTAATAAAAGTTTGTGTTAAGTACATGTGACTTGAAAAAAGTCCAAGACAGTTGCCGCCTCTTGTTTCAACCAATTTAATGAAGAGTTGGTTGATTGTTATTAATTTTGAAAAGCATTAAATGTTTTTTTGTTGACAGCCATCATTTCCGTCTCGTTTTTCAAGCTTCCTTTACTCTAATGGCAAGCTATTTTTTGACTAAGCAATGCGGCTATTTATTGCTGCACTGCCTCTTGTTCTCCTATAAATGGAGCATGATCACTGCATTGTGGAAGCAAGCAGAAGCAATAACCGAGAGTGAGTAAAAGCTTAAGAGAGTGTTGAGTTATTTTGAGAACTTCTGTTCTCGGGTTTACAGGGAGAGCTCTGTGAGGTGGAGTGTAAAACACTTGTAATCTTCATCTTCTTGTTATAGTAAAATTTCTCGTTATCTTTGCCCGTGGACGTAGGCTTATAAGCCGAACCATGTATATCGTGTGTCCTTGTTGCTTTATTTTTTCTTGCATTTTATTTCTTGGTGCATAGTCTTGGTGAATTGTTTGCAGTCTATTTTAGCCCCGCTGCGCAACAAACTGGTATCAGAGCACGTTGTACGAGACGACTAAGATGGCTGCAAGTACATCATTGACCAAATATGAAGTCGAGAAGTTCACCGGAAGGAATAGCTTCAGTCTATGGCGCATCAAGATGCGAGCGATGCTAGTTCAACAAGGTTTGGTGAAAGCTCTAGTTGGTATAGACAAATTACCGGATACACTTTCAGACGATCAGAAGAACGAGGTTATGGAGAAGGCACATAGTGCAATCCTACTCAGCCTTGGAGATGAAGTTTTACGAGAGGTAGCGGATGAAACCACCTCGCCAGGTTTGTGGCTCAAGCTAGAGAGCAAGTATATGACAAAGACGTTGACAAACTGATTATACCTCAAGCAAAGGCTCTACAGCCTAAAAATGGAAGAAGGTATGCCCATACACCAGCACCTAAATACTTTTAATACCATTATTATGGATCTCAAAAATATCGATATTAATATCGATGATGAAGTTCAAGCCTTGATTCTACTGTGTTCGTTGCCACCATCGTACGAGAATTTTGTTGATACGATGTTATATGGTCGTGATGATATTTCTCTTGACGATGTTAAAAGTGCCTTGGGTTCCACTAAGTTAAGGAAGAAACTTACTGGTAAGGCAGTTGACAACAATCAAGGTGAAGGTCTGGCCACTCGGGGAAGATCCAAAACAAAGAATGGTAGTGGTAGTTCAAGCAGGAATCACTCCAGATCAAAGTCTAGAAAAAGAATTCAATGTTTCTATTGCAGAAAATTTGGGCACATGAAGAAAGATTGTCCAAAGAAGAAGGATAAAGCTGAATCGTCAGAGCAGCCAGAAAATGGTGCAAACGTGGTCGATTCACAGTCTTCTGAAGATGCCGAAATAGTTCTAGCAGTATCAGAATCGCAGGTCAGCGAGAAATGGATTCTTGATACGGCTGCTACATTTCACATTAGCACTTCCAGAAATTTATTTGCCACATACAATACGTGTGTAGGCTCAGTGCTAATGGGGAATGATCACGCATGTCAGGTCGTGGGAATTGGCACAGTCCGTATTGAGATGTTTGATGGTATTGTCAGAACCTTGACAGATGTTCAGCATATTCCTGAGATGAAGAAGAACTTGATATCCTTGAGCACTTTGGACACTAAAGGCTTCCGATACTTCGGTGAAGGTGGAGTACTGAGAGTATCCTCAGGTGCCTTGACTGTGATGCGTGGACATTTGGAGCGAGGACTTTACATCCTGGATGGTACCACTGTTACTGGTGCTGTAGCAGTTTCATCATCAATTGATCCAGATTCTGACACCACCAGGTTATGGCATATGCGGCTTGGCCATATGAGTGAGAGAGGTCTTTCAGTGTTGAGCAAGCGAGGTTTACTGTGTGGACAAAGTGCTGGGAAGCTTGACTTCTGTGAACACTGTGTCTTTGGCAAGCAGACTCGAGTAAAGTTCAGCACTGGGATTCATCGAACCAAAGGTACGGTTGATTATATTCATTCTGATCTTTGGGGTCCCTCTCCAACAATCTCAAAAGGTGGTCATAGATATCTGTTAACTTTTATTGATGATTACTTGAGAAAGGTTTGGGTGTATTTTCTAAAGCACAAACACCAAGTGCTTGTCACCTTCAAGCAATTCAAAGCCTTGATCGAAAATCAAACAGGGAAAAAGATCAAGAGGTTTCGAACGGATAATGGTTTGGAATATTGCTCAGGTGAATTTGACGAGTTCTGCAAAAATGAAGGAATAGTGAGACACCGCACTGTTCGACGCACACCACAGCAAAATGGAGTTGCAGAACGGATGAATAGAACTCTCTTGGAGCAAGCTCGGTGCATGAGATCAAATGCTGGGCTTGGTGAAGACTTCTGGGTTGAAGCTGTAAATACTGCATGCTATTTGGTGAATAGATCTCCGTCTACAGCCATTGAGCTGAAGACTCCAGAGGAAGTATGGTCTGGTTCTCCTGCTGATTACTCAAGCTTACGAGTGTTTGGCTGTCCTGCTTATGCTCATGTTAATGAGGGGAAGCTTAAACCCAGAGCGAAGAAATGCATATTTTTGGGGTACGGCCAAGGGGTGAAGGGATACAGGTTGTGTTGTCCTGACCCAGAATCACCCAAGTTCATATACAGCAGAGATGTGACTTTTGATGAGTCATCCATGCCTCGATCCACCAACAATTCCCGAGAAAATGGGGAGTCAAGTGGTAAAAAAGATCATGGTGTGGAGCAGCAGGTGGAGTTTCAGGTGGAGGCTCCTAGTAATTCTATGGAAGGTACTTCAGTCCAAGACAATCGTATTAAGGTACAAGATTCTCATGATGTATCTCAAGAGCAGCAATATAGCATTGCCACTGGAAGAGAAAGGAGACAGATTAAACCTCCTCAGCGTTATGCTGATGCAAGTCTGGTTTCTTATGCACTCAGTGTGGCAGAATCCATCGGTACAGAACCTTCCAATTTTAATGATGCAGTCACATGTGAAGAGTCAGCACAGTGGGCAATTGCTAAGAATGAAGAAATAGAATCTCTTCATAAAAATCAGACGTGGGAGTTGGTTGAACCGTCTAATAATCAAAGGATTATTGGCTGCAAATGGGTCTTCAAGAAAAAGGAAGGCATCCCGAGGGCTAATGCAACAAGATACAAGGCACGGTTGGTAGCTAAAGGCTTTAGTCAAAAGGAAGGGATTGATTTCAATGAAGTTTTCTCTCCGGTGGTAAAGCATAGCTCCATTCGCATATTGCTTGCCATGGTAGCCAAGTTTGATATGGAGCTTGAGCAGCTTGATGTAAAGACAGCATTTCTACATGGTGAGCTTGAGGAAAAGATCTACATGCATCAGCCAGAGGGTTTCACAATGCCTGGTAAGGAAGATTATGTTTGCTTATTAAAAAAGTCTTTATATGGATTAAAGCAATCACCAAGGCAGTGGTATAAGCGGTTTGACACCTTTATGATAGAACATGACTATATTCGATGTGATTATGATGCTTGTGTCTATCATAGGCAACTCTCAGATGGTTCATACATATATTTGTTGCTTTATGTTGATGACATGTTAATTGCTGCTAAAAACATGTTGGAAATCAACAAGTTAAAATCACAGCTGAGTGGTGAGTTCGAGATGAAGGATTTGGGAGCTGCTAAGAAGATTCTTGGAATGGAGATTCACAGAGACCGAAAGGAGGGCAAGCTTTTCTTATCACAAGAAAATTATATCAGAAGAGTGCTTGAACGCTTCGGTATGGATAAGGCTAAACCTGTGAACACTCCTTTAGCAGTGCACTTTAGGCTCTCGGCTCAGTTATTACCACAGTCTGATGAGGAGGAGCAGCAAATGTCTCGTATCCCATACGCGAGTGCAGTTGGGAGTTTAATGTATGCCATGGTTTGCACTCGACCAAATATTTCACATGCAGTCAGTGTAGTGAGCAGATATATGGCTTGTCCAGGTAAGGAATATTGGCAGGCTGTGAAATGGATTCTCAGGTATTTGAGAGGTACTGCGGATTTATGCTTAGTGTATGATCGGAGTGTCTGTTCCAGAGACATTACGAGTTTTGTGGACTCTGATTATGCTGGTGATTTGGATAGAAGAAGATCTCTGACGGGTTATGTTTTCACTCTTTTCGGATGAGCCATAAGTTGAAAGGCTTTGTTACAATCTACCGTAGCCTTGTCTACAACTGAGGCAGAATATATGGCAGCAGCAGAAGCAATGAAAGAAGCCTTATGGATGAAAGGTTTGGCTAGCAGTCTGGGGTTGCAGCGGGATTCTACTGTTGTATTTTGTGATAACCAGAGTGCAACCCATCTGACGAAAAATCAGATGTATCACGAGCGGACCAAGCACATTGATGTCAGATATCATTTTGTTCGAGATTATGTTATGCAAGGTGATGTTGTGATCAGAAAGATTGCTACGAGGGATAACCCTGCGGACATGCTAACAAAGATTATCCCTGCACTCAAGTACAAGCATTGCTTGGACTTGATTGGTATCCGCAATCGGTGATGCTGAAAGGCAGTTAAGGCGAAGATTTAATAGTTTCGAGAAATGCGGCTTGAAAGCAATTTTCAAATCAAGGTGGAGATTTGTTAAGTGCATGTGACTTGAAAAAGGCCCAAGACAGTTGCCGCCTCTTGTTTCAACCAATTTAATGAAGAGTTGGTTGATTGTTATTAGTTTTGAAGAGCATTAAATGTTTTTTTGTTGACAGCCATCATTTTCGTCTCGTTTTTCAGGCTTCCTTTACTCTAATGGCAAGCTATTTTTTGACTAAGCAATGCGGCTATTTATTGCTGCACTGCCTCTTGTTCTCCTATAAATGGAGCATGATCACTGCATTGTGGAAGCAAGCAGAAGCAATAGCCGAGAGTGAGTAAAAGCTTAAGAGAGTGTTGAGTTATTTTGAGAACTTCTGTTCTCGGGTTTACAGGGAGAGCTCTGTGAGATGGAGTGTAAAACACTTGTAATCTTCATCTTCTTGTTATAGTAAAATTTCTCGTTATCTTCGCCCGTGGACATAGGCTTATAAGCCGAACCATGTATATCGTGTGTCCTTGTTGCTTTATTTTTTCTTGCATTTTATTTCTTGGTGCATAATCCTGGTGAATTGTTTGCAGTCTATTTTAACCCCGCTGCGCAACAGTTTGAATGATCACTCGTGGATTCAATCAATAAACGCCAAGATGAAGATATTATCAAAAAAAAGATAGGATGAAGAATTCACCTTCGAATCTATAAACTTTTATAAACTATATATTAAAGTAGTACTAAATTTTTAATATTCATTAATCGTAATTGGGAGTTTAATAGAGTGAGATTTGTCACTCAATTGTATCTTTGAAAAGAAAAGCTAAGTCTAACGAACAAATGCCAAGAAATAACATTAGTTTTGATTTTTGAGTAGTGAAATAGTGTACGGGTGACTGATTAAACTTAAGCAACATCCATAAATACCCTTTTATTTAAATTATATATAATAAGTACAAAAATTCATATTAGATGCAATGACAATATCTAATTTTTCACACAATGATGAATTGAGTCGTTAAAGCTGTCTTGAACATAAAAAACCTGTACAATTCATCCAAACCCCCGAATCCAATACAATTTAATTTGATTAAAAAATAAAAAATCTGATCATCTAATCAAATTGAAAATGATCTGAATTCCAATAAATGTAAAAAGATACGAATGAGATGTTATAAAATTTTAATAATTTGAATTGAAAAATGGTCCAAATTTAAATATCAGAATATCAAATTTATAAAACTCAAATCTAATTTACGGCAAAACTAAACTAATTCAAACTAAAAATAAACGTAATTTTTTCAAATAAAAATAACACAACCCAAAGTAACTGAATTAACAAAATTGCTGTTAAAACTGATGAACTTGATTGGTATCCTACTTACATGTCTTTTATTATTATAGAATTTAAATCTTAAATTTACTAAATATTATTTCTTAAAAATAATTAAACGAAACGTTTGAATTAAATCCGATTACTATTTTGTGATTTTGTCCATTTAAGTTGTAGAGTTTGGCAATTCACCACAATGTTAATTTCTAGTTCAACATTTGGATCGTGTGGGTCTTTTTCTTTACTTTCCTATATTCCACTAAGAAAAGAATGAAGTTGACTACTGACTAACATCCACGCTTTAAATAGTGATATTTAACATATTAATATTTATATAATGAGTTGATATATGATACACTGATAGTATATAGTTTATATACATTATTAATGCACTTGAAATTAACACCTCATTAATTAGCAAATTAAAAAGATACTAAGCCCTCCTTAACAAATTAAAAAAATTTAAACTGTCAGTGCATCATATATAAACTTATATATACTTGGATTCCACAAAAAAAAATTATTTATAATTGCATTGCAATTGGAAATAAATGCTTCAATAAGTATCAACTCATCAAACTGATAAAAAATACAAAAATTGGAAAAACCCCTAACTATATTAAAAAACAAACAATATATATTATGTTATTTTAACAATTTTCTCAGTATCTATATGCCAAGTTTCTATTTCCAATTTGGATTTTAGCTAATTATTAGAAGGGTGATAATGCAGTACCACTAGCCTTGAACTAGAATCTCATGAATTGGACATTGTCGATTGGACTACAAAATATATTTATATATATATATATATATATATTTATATATATTCAGGAGTGTGCTCGGGCGGGCGTGACTACTAATTAAATTATAAAATCTTGCTTATTTTGGTTGTGCAAAAATTAACAAACAAAGAAAAGCTTTGAGAATTCAGTGAGTGGTTTTGCTAAAAATAGATTTGATAATTTGTATATAAAATTTATTTTTATGTCATATAAAATTGTAATTGTATATTGTAAAGAATAAAAATTTCAAATCAAAATTTATATTATTTTTGTATTTTTTATTTATTTCATTTTTTTGTTATGTTATCGTGTTGTGTTTAAGATATTCAAATCTAATTAAATGTGAAACTCTTGAGAAGTGATTTTTTTTTAAAGTGTATTTTAATGTTGAGATTTTGATGTTAATTCATATTAATTGAATTTGCAATTTAATCCAATTGGTTTCTCGAACTTTATGCCCTGCTTCTCTTTTCCCTTTTTTTAAAGCTGTGACTCGACTTCATTTGTAAAATAAAATAAAAAAATATCGTAAAGAGACCAATAATATGTTGTGTTGACTCAATTTTAAAAAAATAATGTTCAATTTAAGGGTTGGACCAACTTAACAACTTTATCTATTAAGAATTAAAAAAAAAAGAAAAGAAAAGAAAAGGAGAGAATACCCATCCAGTTAAATTTTTAATGACAAAATACATAGATTTTTTTTATTGCATGAAATTTTAAAAAATTCCACATCAGCAAAAGGTTATGTCTGACGTGTGCTCTAATGATATTTGAAAAGTCAAAAGTCTGGAAAGTCTGCTGTGGGTAGACCTGTTCATTGGGCAGGCCAGGCCGGATTCGGGCCTGGTCGAAGGCCTATAACAACATATTTTGGCTATGTCCAAGCCCGGTCCGGCCCGTTAATTCGGGCCTAGATTTTAGTTCAAGCCCGTTTTTAATTTTATTACATAAGCCCGAGGTCCGGTCCTACCCGCCCGTATTTTATTTTTTATTTATTTTTGTATTTTATTTTTTATTTATTTATTTTTTATTCTTTTATTCCCTTTAAAATTTAATTTGATTTGTCAAAATTTTTATGTTAATTTTCATATTAAATATATATAATCATGTTTATTAATCGATAATATTTTATATACATATAATTATATTATACTTAATAAATATATTTAAAAAAAACTTAATTAATAATATGTTCGGGCCAGGCCGGGCTCGGGCTTTAGACAGTCAAGCCCGGGCCCATTTTTGATCGGGCCTAAAAATTTTGTCCAGGCCTGATAAATACATCTAATTTTTTTGTCCACGCCGACCAAATTTTGAACGGGCCTTCGGACTTGGGCGGGTAGCCCGACCCTTGAGCAGTTCTAGCTGTTGGACACTCAAACCACACGCCCTGCACAAGTTTCATATTCCAGTCCAAGATACCAAAAACACCCCTACTTTCTCATTAAATTCACCATAGAATCAAGCATTCAACCCAGATTTCATAACACGAAGCAAGGACATTTTGAACATTTAACACATTACATCACCTAACCTGAAAGTTTCAAAACAGGCAAAAATATTAAAGAGTTATTTCCTCCAAGGTCCATTAATACTAACAATATATAAATTGCTAAGAAACCGAATTTAACCCTGTAAATCATGGCAGCCATGGCTTCAAGTCAGAAATTCCGTGCACTCTCAGTAGTTCTTGTTCTTGTCATCATCGTCTTCGTATCTTCTTCTCCACTTGCATTGGCTCACTGTGAAGAAGAATCCAATAATGGATGCCATGACAAGGCAGAATCCATGAAGCTAAAAATCATTGCCGTTGTCACAATCTTACTGGCTAGCATGATTGGAGTGTGTTTACCATTGCTTTCTGGTCTAACGCCTGCACTTAGGCCCAACAGGGACTTATTCACTGTGGTCAAGGCATTTGCTTCCGGTGTGATTTCATGCACGTGTTACCGGATTCTTTCGACGACTTGACGTCCAATTGTTTGCCGGAAAACCCATGGAGGAAGTTCCCTTTCACGACTTTCGTGGCAATGATCTCAGCTGTGGTGACCCTTATGGTGGATTCCTTCGCCATGAGCATATACAAGAAACATTGTGCTCAAGCTTCAGTGATGGTGGATACTAGCGATGGTGCGAGACTGGAAAATGGTAATGTACAAATAGAGAATTTTGGACAGGGCCATGGCCATGTACTTGAGAAGAATGATATGTCATCACAGGTGTTAAGGCATCGAGTTATTGCTCAGTTATATATGTTAGAATTTCTTCACCCTGTCTTCATTTGCCAGGCAATAGTATCAATAACAATATCTTATAGCGAATTTGGTAAACCTCACTATTTATGTCTGTTATGTTAGGTAAAATCATGATTGTATCATGCCAAGATACAAAAATTTTGCATCAAAATTTGTATCTACGCATTAAAGACAAATTCTTTTTGGCATTATTGAATTCATATAGGAAAATAAGATATGATGGTGACATGAGTTAAATGACAATTTAGTGCACAAGACTCTTACCTTGGAGAGCCTAGAAGTTTTGTACATTGAATTGCCCTTTAACCCGTATCGCTTTCATATCTCATTTTTCATGTTATGTGCGTAAAATTGCTTACCTTTGTTGACACCTAATTTTGTCCTAATATTATTAATATTATTATTTGTATTTATTTTTATTTCTATTATTTGTTTATTATTATTATTATTATTATTATTATTATATTTTTATTTTTATTTTTATTTTTATTATTTTATTTTTATTTTATTTTTTGTCCAATATCCTATCACCCATCCACCAGCTCCTGCCACCGGCAGGTTTGCCACCACCAGCCACCCCTACCATGGCTTCCCCCGAGGTTGTCCATCAGCTTTGTCACCCATCCCATCTCCACCAAACTCGAAGCCAAGCTTACTCTCTCCAAAAACCCCATCTGCAACCCCCAAAAGGGAGGAGAGAGCCTAAGTTTCAAGCTCTCCCCATTCACCCGAGAGCCACGGCCAACCCAAGGAATCCTCACCTCACCGAGCCCCCTAATCCTCTCTCATTCAACCCTCACCGGATCCCTCACTCACCCTCTTCGTTCAACCAACCATCACCATCATCAGTAGAAAACCCCAAAACCAAAAAATCTCATCCCAGCTACCCCTAAACTACCACCAGACCCGACCCCCCTTTGTCAACCGAAAAACCCAAACAACATAGACTAAATACACACACACAGACACCACCACCGAGCCGCACCAACAACCACAACTCAGCCACCATCCATCATACAAACACTACAAGAAAATTGATTTTCAGCGACGGAAATTTAGCTACGGAATTTTTCCGTAGCTGAAAAGTGGTATTAGCGACGGAATTTATAATGAATATAGCGACGAAATTAGCGACGGATTAGCGACGGAAATTCGTCGGTAATTAGCGACGGAATATTTTCCGTCGCTAATTCCGTCGCTAATTATGGCGGGAGGTGCTGTTCAATCGCGCCAAATATTACCGACGGAATTAGCGACAGAAATTTCTGTCGCTAAACCCAAAACTATGTATAGAAATTAGCGACGGAATTTTTCCGTCACAAATTCCGTCGCTAATTCCCTTTAGCGACGGAAAAATTCCGTCGCTAATTTCTTTGAATAGTCACGTGAAAAAATCAGTAAGGAAATTAGTGACGGAATTTTTTCGTAGCTAATTCCGTCGCTAAAGGGCATTAGCGACGGAAAAATTCCGTCGCTAAGTTCATAAATATTTTCTCAAGAAGAGAAATTGGCGACGGAATATTTTCCGTCGCTAATTTCATAAATATTTTTCACCTTAAAACGTGAAAAATATATAAAGAAATTAGCGACGGAATTTTTCCGTTGCTAATTCCGTCGCTAATGCCTTTAGCGACGGAAAAATTCCGTCGCTAATGCCTTTAGCGACGGAAAAATTCCGTCGCTAATTTCTTTGAATAGTCACGTGAAAAAATAAGTAAGGAAATTAGCGACGGAATATTTTCCGTCGCTAAATCCGTCGCTAAAGGGCATTAGCGACAGAATTAGCGACGGAAAAATTCCGTCGCTAATTTCTTCACATTTTTTTTCTCAAGAAGAGAAATTAGCGACGAAATATTTTCCGTCGCTAATTCCGTCGCTAAAGGGCATTAGCGACGGAATTAGCGACAGAAAAATTCCGTCGCTAATTTCATAAATATTTTTCATCTTAGAACGTGAAAAATATATGAAGAAATTAGCGACGGAATTTTTCCGTTGCTAATTCCGTCGCTAATGCCCTTTAGCGACGGAAAATATTCCGTCGCTAATTTCTCTTCTTGAGAAAATATTTATGAACTTAGCGACGGAATTTTTCCGTCGCAAATTCCGTCTCTAATGCCCTTTAGCAACGGAATTAGCGACGGAAAATATTCCGTCGCTAATTTCTCTTCATATTGTTTGAGAAAATGTAAGGAAATTAGCGACGGAATTTATTCCGTCGCTAATGACCTTTAGCGACGGAAAAAATTCCGTCGCTGATGCCTTAAATCGAAAAAAATATAAATAAATGAATTTCTTCATTAAGCATCGGCGACGGATTTTTTCCTTCGCAAATTCCGTCGCTAAAAATCAACAGCGACGGAATTAGCTACGGAAAAAATCCGTCGCTGATGCCTTAAATCGAAAAAAATATAAATAAATGAATTTCTTCATTAAGCATCAGCGACGGATTTTTTCCTTCGCAAATTCCGTCGCTGTTGACGGATTTTTTCCTTCGCAAATTCCGTCGCTAAAAATCAACAGCGACGGAATTAGCTACGGAAAAAATCCGTCGCTGATGCCTTAAATTCGAAAAAAAATAAAAAATTGTTTTTGAATTTTTCCCGCCTAAGCGAAGCGGGAAATATTTTGACATAGCATTAGCGACGGAATTTCCGTCGCTAATCCGTCGGTAATTCCTCTGTATGAGTGCCAAAGACTCTATATATTCTCATATTCTCTGTTTTCTCTCCTCTTCACTCCTCTCTATCTTCTTTTTTGTCCATCTTCTCGTTTTTTTCTTAGTTTTTCTTCTTTATCCCTCTTTCCTTTTATTTTTTTCCCTTTTTTTTGTAAATTTACTCTATTTTTCTTTTATATTTATGTTGTCAATTTTTTGTTATGATAAACTTTAATACTTATATTTTTGTTTTTTGTTTTTTACTTACAGATGATGATGATGATACGATGAGGTGCTAGTGGTAGTGGTGATAATGATGTTGAAGATAATGTATTTTTGTTTTTTTTAGTTAATTTATTTTAAGATAATGTTTATGGATTTAAGTATAAATATTAGGTTTATTTTAAATCTTTCTCTTTCTCTCTCTCTATATAAATATAAATATAAATATAAATAATTAATTTCAGAACATTTTTTTTGACAAAATTCATAGAAATTAGCAACAAAATCTGTTAAATAAGTGAAAAAATTCATCAAATTAGCGACGGAATTCATAACATTAGCGATGGAATTTCCGTCACTGATGCTCTTTAGTGACAGAATATTTATTGAATTAACAAAAATAACAAACTATCAACGACGGAATTAGCGACGGAAATTCCGTCGCTGATGCCTTTTAGCGACGGATTTTTTTATAAAATAAAATAATAATAAAACTATCACTGACGGAAATTTCCGTCGCTGATGCCTTTTAGCGACGGATTTTCATGTAAATTAAAAGACGAAATTATGTTTTTAGCGACGGAATTTTCCGTCACTAATGACATAAAATCCGTCGCTGATGTAAAAAAATTCCGTTGCTAATTAGCGACGGAATTACCGACGGAAATGAAGTTTTAGCGACGGAGTGAGCATCAGCGACATCGATTTTTCCAACAGAAAAATTTCCGTCGGTAATACGTAGGTAATCCGTCGCTGAAGACCATTAGCGACGGAATTTAACTATCAGCGACGGAATTTTCCTTCGCTAATTCCGTCGCTGAAGGTTCATTTTTTTGTAGTGAAACCCGAAACCGAGACCCCCGAAACCCTAAATCTCAAACCTACAAAAGAAAAAAACAATAACAAAGAACCAACAGCAAACCACAGCCACAACCAAAAACCATCAATCACAAAAAAAAAGAGGAAAACAAAAATAAAAAAAAAGGTGGAGGAGGTTTCAGTTTTGGTCAAGATTCGTGGGGTTAGGAAGGGTTTTTGGTAAAACAGAGGCTAGATTTGGGTAGAAGAGGTAAAAAGGCTTAGGAAAGGGGAGACCTTTTTGGTTTCCGTCCCCGGCGAACGACGGCCGACCGTAGCGGACGGTGGTCCGGCGACTGCCGGAAATCGCCTGGAGAGGGAGGTTGAGAGAGCTCTGACATTTTTTTTTGGTAAAAAGAGAAAAATGAATTGAAAAAAAAAAGGTTAGCTTTTATAGAAAAAAGAAAAAAAGAAAAAGAAAACTGCAGGATCCGCGTGAAGACCCGACCCGGATTCGGAGCCCGCATGCCCGACCCGACTCCAACCTCTTCGCCTGACCCGCGTGCCAGCGACCCGACCCGTTCCGCTACCCGCGCTTGACTCGGTCCGGTCCACCTTACTTGGGCCAAATCTGTTCACCTATTGGGCCCACACGCCTTGGGCCAACCTGGTTGGGCTGTTTCCAAGCATTTCCTTTGGGTTCTTAGCCCAAACCAATTTAGGTATATTTCTTTTAATTTTAATAATTTTGGTGCTTATTGTTATTCTTGTTATTATTGTTATTATTCTTATTATTGTTATTATTCTTATTATCTTAGGAAAATATGTGGATTATATATATGTTGAATAATAAATTTTGAAAGACACATGGTTAGTAGATATGTTATATAAATATATTTTTTTTAAACAAATATAAATAAAGGAAATATGAAAACTATATATATTTTTCATTTATTATATTATTTAACAATGTTAAAACTTAATTTAAATGTCCGATGATGGGATGTCATTAAACTCACAAGTAGTGATTTCTTAACTGATCCCTAGGTGAGAAGAGTTGTATTAAATGTTGCCAAAAGTATTGGAATATTTAGTATGATTTTTCAATAATTTAATTTTTTGATTAAATATAAAAATAAATAATTTTTCTAAAAGAAAATAGAAAAAAGAAATTAATGATAAATTTTAAATTTAATTAAATGAAGTTCCGATGATGGGATGTTATGAAACTCACAAGTAGTGATTTCTTAACTGATCCCTAGGTGAGAGAAGTTCACTAAGTGTTACCAGAGTATTTGGATACTTAGTGCAATTTTTCAATAATAAAAAATTTTATTTAAAAAAAATAAAAAAATAATAATTAAAAAAATTCATCTGCATCATTCATTATCTGTTTGCATCATTTGCATTCATAATAATTTTTGAAGCAAGTGTGAATCTTCCGACGATGAGATTCTATAGAACTCACAAGTAGTGATTCTTAAGAAATCTCTAAATGAGGAAAATTATTTCAATTGTTACCAGAGTATTGGGATATTTGATGTCGTAATGATTTTCGTCCGGGGACTCGATCGCTAGACGATTTTGATAAAAAAACACAAAGAGGAGTCGCCACCAATCTTTTTTGACTAGGTGTGATTGGTCACCTAAAATTATTTATCTTTTTAATAAAGTCTTAAAATTAATTAAGTTTTATCAAAAAAATAATTTTTGGTCTGCGAAAACAAAGTTTAGGTTCGGGAGTTCGGTTACGCGTGGGGAAGGATTAGCACCCCCACAACGCCCGTTAAAAAAAAACGGTACCACTTAATCATGTCTTATCTTTTGATCTTAATAAAATGATCTTAATTAAACATTTAACAAGAACTCCATTTATTTGAAACCATTTTTATTATTTGTTATTTGAAATATTAAAATTTATTTTTATTTATGTTAAATTTTATTTTTTTTATTTAAAATAAATGAGAATTTTTTGTATCGAAAATTATTTCGAAATACCCCAATACTTCTGGTAGCAATTCGGATAATT
Source organism: Heritiera littoralis (assembly GCA_031772115.1). Taxonomy (NCBI): domain Eukaryota; kingdom Viridiplantae; phylum Streptophyta; class Magnoliopsida; order Malvales; family Malvaceae; genus Heritiera; species Heritiera littoralis. The sequence goes on along the minus strand of JAPDPK010000008.1, from coordinate 10,897,385 downwards.
TTCTCACCTAAGGATTTCTTAAGAATCGCTACTTGCGATTTCTATAAAATCCCATCCTCGGGAGATTCAAACTTATTTTGAAATTTCATGAATGCAAATGATGCAAACAAAACAGATATGATGTACATGAGAAATATATTATTTTATTATCTTTTATATTTATATTATTGCTTTTGTAATTTATATAAAATTTTATTTTTATTGAAAAAATTATACTAAATATTCCAATACGCTGGTAACATTTAGCATATTTCTCTCACCTAGAGATCAGTTAAGAATCACTACTTGTGAATTCTGTAACATCTCATCATCGGAAATTATTTATTTATTCTTAATTTGTTTTACTCTTTATTTTGAAGTTTATTTAAAATATTTATTTATTTATTATTTTTAGTGTTAGTTTATTTCATATAAGTTGATTATATTAGAAATCTTAATATCGAACTAAAATTATTTGAATACCCCAATACGCTGGTAATATTCAAATATTCTATTTCGACCCTAAAGATAATCAAAGAATCACTACTTGTGATTTCTAAGGAATCCTATCATCGGGGATTTAAAATTTTGTTATTAAAATTTATATCTACATTTATTTTAATTTATATTTATTTATTTATTTACCTTTTATTTATTTTATTTTTTATATTTATAAGAAACTTTGATATCGAGATAAAACAAATTAGATATTCCAATACGCTGGTAACATCTAATGAATTTTCTCGATCCTAAAGATTGTCGAAGAATCACTACTTGTGATTTCTTCGAAATCTTATCATCGAAATTTTTTTGATCTTCATCTTTGTTATTATTATTATTATTATTATTATTATTATTATTATTATTATTATTATTATTATTATTATTATTATTATTATTATTATTATTATTATTATAAAAAAAATCTCACAAATTTTATACATAATTTTTATCTTCTTATCCTATAGCTAAATCTCTATTGATGAATATATCTAATCCTAAAGTGAACAGCATATGAATTAATAAACAAAGTAAATCAATAAAGAAACAAACTACATCAGTAAGTTAAATGAGTTAAAAAAAACCATTCACAAATACCCTTAGCAAAACAATTGATTTTATATTTAAAATAATCAAAACTTATAACTAAGTGAGAATCATGATGGAAAAATAGATTATTAATGGAAATCAAGGAAATGTGAAGCAAAATCAATTTGAAATGTCATCCAATAGCTAACGATATTTCCTTTACCTTCTCGTGTTTTCCTTTTTTATTCTTTACTTCGCTTTCTTTTTCTTTCACGCAAAAGGACATTGCAGCAGCAACAGCAACGACATGGAGTTAGGCAATAGACTTAAAGCAGCAGCAAGACTACGTCACATCAGAAGCAATAGCGTAATGAGGAACGAGGTAGCAGCAGTGTAGAGCGACAATGGAGGGAAGAACCGTCAACAGTCTGCAACAACAAGCAACAAGGTAGTCGCAGCACGGAGAGAAACGGTTGAATGGTGGTTGCAGGGGAGATGGGTTCTACAGTAGAAGGGCAGCGGCAGATGACAGCTTCACTCCAAGACACCGCAACGTGATGAAGCAATGAAGGTGATGATGTTTAAAGCAGAGCAGAGGTGTAATGGTTTGGTACAGGCGTGAATGAAGGAAGCTACGTGAAGTGTGGATGGGTGGTGCACGATGTAGGCAAGTGCGACAATGATGGTGTGAGCCTATAACGGTGGCTGTGACGGCAACAATGATGCAGCAACAAGTAAAGGATGGGAAGGAGGCAATGGGGAACAGTGCAAGTAGGACTGTGCGGCAGTGTAGCAGTGCAGTGATGAAGATGAAGATGAGTGGTGATGGAGAGATGATGACGGTACTTTACTGAAGCGAAACAGGCAGCAATAAGAGGACAGCACTGATGCAGCAACAATCACCGGCTAAGGAACTCCACAGCCATTCAGTGCAAGGAAGAATGAGGTAGGGACGGTGTCAAAACAACTTTTGTATATGGCTGGTGTGGCTCGGACAGTGAGGGAGTCAATGCAGCGTTAAGATGTGGAGGTCCGGTGCAGGGCACGTGACGAGGAGGCACAAAGGGCAGTGATGCGAGGCTGTGAAGATGGGGTCGGCTAAGAGAGGGGAAGGCAGCAAAGCATGGGAAGTCGAGGCACTAGGGTTCTCTTTTTTTTAGGGTTTTTTTTTTCAAGCTTCCGTCCCCCCCTTTATTTCTCCTTTTCATTGGCTTTTATAGCCATTTCTAGCCCTAAACCTTTAGGGAAGGAAACAAACTTCCCCCTTTTAATGCTTAAACCATGGCTGTCATCATGAAATTCATATTCTTGATTTATTTCCTTTATATTGCAAATTATTATCTTCATTTTTTGGCAACAAATCAACCAAGTCAACTCTTTAAATGGTCATGGTGTGTGAATGTAAAATTCGGCTCCCCTTTTACATCTAAATCAAAGGCCTTTATTTTTTCATTTATTTTCTTTGACTTTCCTTCTTTTGCTTTTATTCATTTCCATTTTATTTTTGATGATCAATCTTCGAGTCATTCAAAAAAAATCATTTAAAAATTATTCGGTCAAAATTAGGTGTCTACATTTGATTTAATTTTTTAATACAAAAAGGTTCACATTCACTTTTGAAAAATAAAATTTAACTTTTTAAAATAAAACAAAATGATTTTTTACAAATAAAAAAATGACTTTGAATAAAAAGAATAAAATTGATTATAATAAAAATAAAAATTATTTTTAAATATTAATTCAAGACCATTTTATTAAAATTAAAGGATAACACATGATAATTATGGTACCGTTTTTAACAGGCGTCGTGGGGGTGCTAATCCTTCCCCACGCGTAACCGTACTCCCGGACCCAACTTTGTTTTCGCAGACCCAAATTGTCTTTTTAATAAAACTTAATTAATTTTGAGATTTTGTTAAAAAGATAAATATTTTTAGGTGGCCAATCACACCTAGTCAAAAAATATTGGTGGCGACTCCATTTGTTTTTAAAATGTTTTTTAAAATAGTCGAGCGCGAAGCCGTTACGACAGCTTGGCGACTCCATTGGGGACGCTTTTTGAGGGTCAAGCCATTCATTAATCATACGTTATCCAAAGTTTTAATTTAATGATCTTGATTGATATTTAAACTTAATTCACTTGGATTTTGAAAATAATTTTGTTTGCATTGGCATTCTATGTTATTTATTTTATGTTTTATATTTGTATATATTGTTATTAATAAATTGTTTGGACATATAGCATTAGAGTCGTAGTGTGATGAATGATTGGCGTGTTCCCTCATACACACACTTGCACTTGCATTTGCATCACATGATCTCTATACCCGAGTTCTGTCCTTCTTAGGAGAGAGTAGAGTACCTTTGCTCTCATGAGGTAATCACCTCCGCAATGGCAAGCGAAATACTCCCACTCAAATTAAATCTTACTAGTCCAGTGTGGATGACAGTAAGGTATAATTTGGGAACCTTTTGACCTTTTAGAGACCTAAACCAGCATGTAAAAGGCCCTAAGAAGCCAATCTTGGCTAGAGCCATGTCCGATTTTTGTAGAAATTATCCTGAAATTAGGACACATGAGGGAACATTTTAATACCTTTTTTCATATCATAACTCTATTGATTTTTCAAATTCATGCTCTCATAAAATCAAAAGATATTTGTTTTCAAATAAAATTTCACATTTTTACAATTTTATAGAATAAAACAAAGACTTATTCGGTTTCTCTCCTTTGTCAAAAATAGCATGAAAACATCCATTCATTCTTTAATAATATTTGAAAGATAACAATAATGTTTTTTATTTATTTATTTAAAACTAATGCATAGACATTAAAAAGAAAGAGGAATTTTGATGAGAAAATAAAAGGTAAGTGCATTGTCACATTCCTTTAAAAATAGATTAAATAAAAAAGGAAATTAAAGAAAATAAATTGTGGTGTGAAAATAAGTTTTTTTTTTTTTAAAAAAAAGAGAGAGAGAAAAAAGAAAATATATTCTTTTAAAAAAAAGGGAGGAGAAATAATCAAATTCTAAAATGAAAAAAGAAAGAAAGAATTCATTGAATTTAAATGAGAAAAAAATTTTGATTCTTTTATTCTTAAATTTTAGCATAGCATATCTCGTTACATTAATGCATTCACATCACATAATAAGGAGAGTATTTGTCTTTTTGGATTAAAGAAAGTCAAAGATATTGGAGATCAATTTGAAACTAGACTTACTACTTTGGAGAATAATCAAGAAGAATTTTGCTGACATGATATACGAGAGATAAAGGGGAAGCTAGCTAAGATTATGAAGATGCTTGAAAGTTTTGAAGGGACTAAAATGGTTCATTTTCAAGTGTCGCTGTAGTTTTTAGAACAACTACATGTTGAATCATTAGCACATGGAGACCAATTGACTTTTCATATAAGGAGAAAGGACTGATTGATGCAAAGTCCTCGATATAAAGGAGGTGGTTAATCAAGGAACTGCCATGCTTGATTAGAGTTTAGAGAGTGAAAACGGTGGCGGTTGTGGTGAAATTTGTTTTGGAAGGATTTGGAATGTTGAGGGCACTAGAATAAGGGAGAGTTAGTAAGGAATTTTGAGTCTTGTAAACAATTCCTATGTAAATATGAATGTTACAAGATTTTATATAGGTTTGCATTCACTTCATTCATGTGTGCATAACATGATTTTGACAAAAGATAATAAGGTTAATAATAATTATTTCAAAAAAAAGAAGCAAAAAAAAAAACAAATGATCAAAGCAAAAAAAGAAAAAAAAACAATTTTAGTTCATAATATATATATATATATAAATATATTCCCTTTTGGTGTGTGACTTATGATATTGTAAAATAATAACAAGTTTGAAATTTCTTTTACATGTAGATATACAATTTCAACACAATAAAAGCTTCACATAGCATGGCAAGCATGACATCTAATTTTAGGTTGTGACGCATTTGGTATAGATATAGCTTGATCATTGAAAAGCTTCGGAGATAGTCTTGGACCATGGAAGGGACAGAAACAAGTCGAATGGAAAGGATGGAAAAAGCTCAACAAGATATGAGAGAGCAATTATCACAGATGGTCGGTTTGTTAGAGAAGTTGAACAATGGAAAAATGGGAGAACTAGCTACCCAAGAGGGGCATCAGTTACGAAATGTTGAGGTTTCTTTTTTGTCCAGTTAACATTGGCTCACGAGAAAGCCGATCATCTCAAGAGCCACAAGCAATGCCCACCAAGGGTTATGTGTGCCCTAATATACCGTCTGCAATCGACCCTAGTCAGTTTCAAGGGCATGCAATTCCCACAATGAACCCCCTCGAACCAACTCATATTGCCAATTTGGATAGTCACAGAGAGCAAGGGATACCACAAGTGAAAGAAGGCTCTTGTTCCCGACAAAAGATAGAGCTTATAGAAGAAAGGCTCCGAATTGTTGAAGGAATCGATTTTCATGGACCTTTGGATGCAACTAGATTATGCTTAGTACCTGGTGTGGTCATTCCTTTAAAGTTTAAGGCCCCAGAATTTGAGAAGTATGATGGGACCACGTGTCCGAAGGTCCATATCGCTATGTATTGCAGAAAGATGGCAGCACATGTGCATGATGACAAGCTGTTGATCCATGTTTTCCAAGATAGCCTTAAAGGATCTGCTGCTAGGTGGTATACTCAATTGGGCAGGGGTGATATTCACTCATGGGAAGATTTAGCAAGGGCATTTGTTACCCAATATAAGCATATTGTGGATTTGGCCCCAGATCGTTTATCTTTGCAAACCATGGAGAAGAAAGCTACTGAAGGCTTTAGAGAATATGCCCAGAGATGGAAGAATGTTGCCACCCAAGTCCAGCCTCCCCTCACGGAAAAAGAGATTGCAACTCTATTTCTTAGTACACTCCAGGCACCATATTATGATAGAATGATTGGAAATGTTACTAAGAATTTTGCCGACATAGTGGCCTCTGTAGAGATGATTGAGAATGCAATCAGGAGAGGCAAGATCAAGATAGATGACATTGCTGATAACAAGTCAGAAAGAAGGGAAGAAGAAGTACAAGTTGCAACATTCGAAGGGCAATTTCCCAAAAACACGCTCCACCTCATCCCTGTTTGCCTCAATGATTGTACCATCCAACCTTGAACAGTGTCTCCAATGATCCTTATCTCTATTCACCAGTCCATCAACAAGGATTCCAAGAAAACTCTTACCCTCCAACAGTTGCTCATGCGCCTATCTTTATGCCTAGGCCAGTAGCTCAACCTCCTCAACAATAAATAAACAACAGAAAAAGATCGAGAAGCAACCAAGGAAAAATCCCAATTCCAATCTCCGATCTTTTGCCCCTTTTGGTGAAAAATCGATATTTGACCCTTATACCTTTGAGAACAGCACCAAACCCGTTGGCCAAGAGCTATGATCTGAATAGTAGATGTGACTATCACATGGGGGCAATTGGGCATTCAACAGAAAAATGCAGGTAGTTGAAGGAAAGGATTGAAGAGCTCATCAATAGTGGAATCTTGACTCAAGAACTTATGGAACAGTGGAAGTCCACTTTGGTGTAGAGTTATGGCATTTTGGGCAGACCAATCTGAAAAAAAAAAGAGATTAAGAGATTTTGAAGTCTGTATTTTGTTGGAAAATGCTTGTTGTTTCCGTTGGCATAGGTGACAATTGTATGAGCACAACTTTTTGCATAATTTATTTTCCAGTGGCATATGACGAGAATGTTTCTTTTCTTCACATTAATGATAAAAATGATTCCAAGAAAATTGGTGATTACTGTCAGAGATGAATGTATTAAATCATTCTTGGATCACATCTCAATAAAATCTAAGTCAGTCGAGAGCCAAAAAGCTAAATTGGGGCATAAGATTTTGAAAGTCCGATTTGTTTTCACTTTGATCATGATAAGGCTTTATTGTTAATGATTTTCAAGAAATAACCGATTTGCAAAACTTTTTGAGAATTTTTTGGAAATCAATGACAGTCTCAAAGATTCTGGATAATGGCGGTCAAATATGTGGCAAGATCATTTTGAAACACCTTTCCACCTAGATTCTTGTACAAATCCCAACTTGTTCAATCCCGTATTCCCTAGATGCCTTTTGCCCATGTTTTGGGGCAAGATAAAAAAAAAAAAGAGAAAGAAAAAAGAGAACCAAAGTCGAGGATTTTTCCATCAAAGTCCATCTGCGTAATACCTCGAGCTGTGCATCACCTATTTCCTTAAATGAAGATGTGGTGTGTGAGGTCAAGTTCTATCATATTAAAATGGTACATTATAAGAAAATTTTGTTCAAAAAAAGAAAAGAAAAAAGAAAGAAAGAAAAAAAAAGAAAAAATGAAATTGATTGTGACATCATGCAAATATGATAGTAAGATGATTTCAAAAGCCAAAAGAAAAACATATCCTAAGAATTGCTTTTCAATAGAAGTATCTTAATTTGAGATGATGAATGGTCGTCTTTCATATTCCATTCTCAAATATAAACGTTATCTTGTTGCTACCCTTTTTGAGCCTGATAGTTTCTTTCAAAATAAACCTCCTCCAAGGATCACCCTCCACACTGGGAGGCATGTGCAGAAAATATCTTTTCAAAGAAAATAAATGATTAAGCTTTTGTTTTCGATCAAATAAGATTTACTATGTTTTAGAAATCTTGGATAGGAATCAATAAAAAAAAGAAAAAAGAAAGAGAAAGGAGGAAGGATACATGTGAAAGTACACAAAGAAAGATGCTTCAAAGGATGAATAGGATTTTGAAAAAAAAAAAAGAAAGAAAAAAGAAAAAAGAAAGAAAGAAAAGAAGAAAAGGAAGAAATACATGGAAAAATAAAAAGAGAAAAGGTGCTTCTAAGCATGTAAATGATAAATGTCTATATGAAAAGAAATTATCCTTGGATTGATCACCTTCAAACACATTTTGGGCCCGTTTATCTATTCTTTCAGAACCTTGAACCATGGCCTACATTACGTACTTAAAAGTCCATTTTGATCAAGTATGGATGCTTGTGTTGAACAGCTCTTCTTTGGAAGATTCTCCCAATTCTTTGGCTTGAATGAAATTTGAATTCTTGAACGCATGGTAGAACAATCAATCAATCATTTCAAAAAAAGAAGAAAAAAGAAAAGAAAACAAAAGAAAGAATGAGGCTTTAGGGTGAAAACCCGAAAAGGGCAGTCTAGAGCGAACAATGAACTTTTCATGCAACCAAGTCAAGCAGTGACATGAATTGAAAATGTGGAAAAAGAATTAACAAGCCTTGAGAAATCCTCGAGATATCCAAAGATTTTGATGTCATTTGATTACCCGACATTTTTTGAAAAAGTTTGAACATTCCTTCTTGTAAATACTCTTCCTAAGTAGGAAAGACGTCAGTTACTCATGCTCGATCTTGGCATTTGTAGAACGTCATTATTTGAGAATTTGAGAGATTGTCAAACCAAATTGAAAATATTTTGTTTCTTTTCTCATTCAAAATTTTGTTCAAAAAAGAAAGGAAGAAAAACGATGGTATTTTAAGAAAACCATTTTGAGCTAAGAAAGGAACCATTGTTTTTAGATAAGTGGCAAAGTATCCCCCAAACAAAACATCTGGATGCATCAAACTTTCAATTGTCCAGTTGAAAAGATCAGAATAGGATTTATGTCACTCATCTTGAAAATTAATCACTAATATTTTGAAAGAATCAAATATCACTTGTGAAATTTAGATTCAATTCCCTCCTGGAAAATAGTTATGAGAAAATTTTTCATGCTTTTCATCAAAAGGCCATGATGTGAGTACAAGAAATCTGCAGAAATAAGAAACAGAAAGGAGCTTTCATGATCATGTTGGGGGCAAAGGAGACAAAAAAGGCAAATGATGTGCCTCTTTGGCAAAATAGGAAAGAGTTTTGAAGTTAGAAAATGTACAGGATTGAGTGCCATGCATTCATGCATACATACACAATATCATACAGCATCAACATTGAAAGTTTTCGGGTAAAATTTTGAGATTAAAACATGTCAACACCATTCAATCAAGATTTTAAAGGTTATGCAACCTTTTCCAAGAGAAAAAGAGAAAAAAAGAGAAAGAAAAGAGAAGAGAAAAAGAGAGAAAGAGAAAAGAGAAGAGAGAGAAAGAAGAGAGAAGAGAAGAGAAAAAGAAAAAAAAAAGAGAAAAAGAGAGAGATAGAAAAGAGAAGAAAGAAAAGAAGAAGAAAAAAAGAGAAAAAAAGAGAAAGAAAAAAGAGAGGCAAGTTTGCTCATGATAAAGAAAATTTCAAATTCAGTTTTACCAGTGCCATGTTTAATCAAGATTAAAGATTGATTTTCAGAAGATAAGCAAATTTCAAGTCCTCCGGGCACAAAGTTTAACTCTTCAAGTATAATTCTAAGACCTCCGGGCAAGAATTTCGAACTTTTCATACCAAATTGTAAGTCCTCCGGGCAAAACTTTTAAAGTTTCAATGCCTCTGCTGCAAGAGGAGCACTTTCCAGAAAAGGAATTTAAGTCCTCCGGGCACAAATTGTAAGACCTCCGGGCACAATTTTAAGTCCTCCGGGCAGAAATCTCAAGTCCTCCGGGCAAAATTTTAAAGTTTCAATGCCTCTGCTGCAAGAGGAGCACCTTTCAGAAAAGAAATTTAAGACCTCCGGGCACAATCTCAAGACCTCCATGCACAACCATAAGACCTCCGGGCACCAAACCTCAAGTCTTCCGGGCAAAATTTTTAAAGTTTCATTGCCTCTGCTGTAAGAGGAGCACTTTCCAGAAAAAGCATTTTAGTCCTCCGGGCACAAATTCTAAAACCTCCGGGCATAAATCTCAAGTCCTCTGGGCATAAATTCCAAGACCTCCGGGCACAATTTAAGTCCTCCGGGCACAAATTTTAAGACCTCCGGGCACAAATTTTAAGTCCTCCGGGCACCAAATCTAAGACCTCCGGGCAAAATATTTAAAGTTTCAATGCCTATGCTGTAAGAGGAGCACTCTTCAGAAAAAGAATCTAAGACCTCCGAGCAAAATATTTAAAGTGTCAATGCCTCTGCTGCAAGAGGAGCACTTTTCAGAAAAGGAATTTAAGTCCTCCGGGCACCAAATCTAAGACCTCCGGGCAAAATTTTTAAAGTTTCATTGCCTCTGCTGCAAGGGGAACACATTTTCAGAAAGAAAATTTAAAGTTTCATTGCCTCTGTTGCAAAAGGAGCACATTTTCAGAAAGGAATTTCAAGTTTCATTGCCTCTGCTACAAGAGGAGCTTTCTCGAAAAAAAAAAGAAAAAACAAAACAAATTTAAATTTAAAGTTTCATCGCCTCTGTTGCAAGAGGAGCGCATTTCGAAAAAAAAAAAGAAAAACAACATTTTAAGTTTCATTGCTTCTGCTGCAAGAGGAGCTTTCTCGAAAAAGGGAAAAAACAAACAAAACAAAAAGAAATTTAAAGTTTCATCGCCTCTGCTGCAAGAGGAGCACATTAAAAAAAAACAAAAACAAAAACAAAAAACAAAAAATGGATGATTTAAATTTAAAGTTTCATCGCCTCTGCTGCAAGAGGAGCGCATACAAAAAAAGAAGAAGAAAAAAAGAAAAAAAAAGAAAAAAAGAAAAAAAAGAGGAAAAAAAGAAGAAAAAAAGAAAAAAAAGAAGAAGAGATTAGGTCATAAGCCGGACAAAATTAATGTCTATTGTCTTTGCTCTATTCCTGATTCTCAGCAATGAGCAAAGAGGGGCAGCTGTTGACACCTAATTTTGTCCTAATATTATTAATATTATTATTTGTATTTATTTTTATTTCTATTATTTATTTTATTATTATTATTATTTTATTTTTATTTTTATTATTTTATTTTTATTTTATTTTTTGTCCAATCTCTTGTCACCCATCCACCAGCTCCTGCCACCCCTGCCATGGCTTCCCCCGAGGTTGTCCATCAGCTCTGTCACCCATCCCATCTCCACCAAACTCGAAGCCAAGCTTACTCCCTCCAAAAACCCCATCTGCAACCCCCAAACGGGAGGAGAGAGCCCAAGTTTCAAGCTCTCCCCATTCACCCGAGAGCCACGGCCAACCCAAGGAATCCTCACCTCACCGAGCCCCCTAATCCTCTCTCATTCAACCCTCACCGGATCCCTCACTCACCCTCTCCGTTCAACCAACCATCACCATCATCAGCCGAAAACCCCAAAACCAAAAAATCCCATCCCAGCTACCCCTAAACTACCACCAGACCCGACCCCCCTTTGTCAACCGAAAAACCCAAACAACATAGACTAAATACACACACAGACACCACCACCGAGCCGCACCAACAACCACAACTCAGCCACCATCCATCACACAAACCCGAAACCGAAACCCCCAAAACCCTAGATCTCAAACCTGCAAAAGAAAAAAACAACAATAAAGAACCAACAGCAAACCACAGCCACAACCAAAAACCATCAATCACAAAAAAAGAGGGAAACAAAAATAAAAAAAAAGGTGGAGGAGGTTTCGGTTTTGGTCAAGATTCGTGGGGTTAGGAAGGGTTTTTGGTAAAACAGAGGCTAGATTTGGGTAGAAGAGGTAAAAAGGCTTAGGAAAGGGGAGACCTTTTTGGTTTCCGTCGCCGGCGAACGGTGGCCGGCGGCGGCGGACGGTGGTTTGGCGACTGCCGAAAATCGCCTGGAGAGGGAGGTTGAGAGAGCTCTGACATTTTTTTTGGTAAAAAGAGAAAAATGAATTGAAAAAAAAGGGTTAGCTTTTATAGAAAAAAAAAAGAAAAAAAGAAAAAGAAAACTGCAGGATCCGCGTGAAGACCCGACCCGAATCTTGAGCCCGCTCGCCCGACCTGACTCCAGCCTCTTCGCCTGACCCGCATGCCAGCGACCCAACCCGTTCCGCTACCCGCGCTTGACCCGGTCCAGTCCACCTTACTTGGGCTAGATCTGTTCACTTATTGGGCCCACACGCCTTGGGCCAACCTGGTTGGGCTGTTTGCAAGCATTTCCTTTGGGCTAATAATTTTGGTGCTATTATTATTATTATTATTATTATTATTATTATTATTATTATTATTATTATTATTATTATTATTATTATTATTATTATTATTATTGTGTTTCATTTATTTATTATTATTATGTTATTATTATTATTATTATTATTGTTGTTGTTGTTGTTGTTGTTGTTGTTATTATTATTATTATTATTGTGTTTTATTGTTATTATTGTTATTATCTTAGGAAAATATGTGGATTATATATATGTTGAATAATAAATTTTGAAAGACACATGGTTAGTAGATATGTTATATAAATATATATTTTTTTAACAAATATAAATAAAGGAAATATGAAAACTATATATATTTTTCATTTATTATATTATTTAACAATGTTAAAACTTAATTTAAATGTCCGATGATGGGATGTCATGAAACTCACAAGTAGTAATTTCTTAACTGATCCCTAGGTGAGAAGAGTTGTATTAAATGTTGCCAAAAGTATTGGAATATTTAGTATGATTTTTCAATAATTTAATTTTTTGATTAAATATAAAAATAAATAATTTTTCTAAAAGAAAATAGAAAAAAGAAATTAATGATAAATTTTAAATTTAATTAAATGAAGTTTCGATGATGAGATGTTATGAAACTCACAAGTAGTGATTTCTTAACTGATCCCTAGGTGAGAAAAGTTCACTAAGTGTTACCAGAGTATTGGGATACTTAGTGCAATTTTTCAATAATAAAAATTTTTATTTAAAATAAATAAAGAAATAAAAATAATAATTAAAAAAATTCATCTGCATCATTCATTATCTGTTTGCATCATTTGCATTCATAATAATTTTTAAAGCGAGTGTGAATCTTCCGACGATGAGATTCTATAGAACTCACAAGTAGTGATTCTTAAGAAATCTCTAGGTGAGGAAAATTATTTCAATTGTTACCAGAGTATTGGGATATTTGATTTAATTTTTCAATACAAAAAGGTTCACATTCACTTTTGAAAAATAAAATTTAACTTTTTAAAATAAAACAAAATGATTTTTTACAAATAAAAAAATGACTTTGAATAAAAAGAATAAAATTGATCATAATAAAAATAAAAATAAAAATTATTTTTAAATATTAATTCAAAACCATTTTATTAAAATTAAAGGATAACACATTATTATTATGGTACCGTTTTTAACGGGCGTCGTGGGGGTGCTAATCCTTCCCCACGCGTAACCATACTTCCGGACCCAACTTTGTTTTCGCATACCCAAATTGTATTTTTAATAAAACTTAATTAATTTTGAGATTTTGTTAAAAAGAAAAATATTTTTAGGTGGCTAATCACACCTAGTCAAAAAAGATTGGTGGCGACTCTATTTGTTTTTAAAATGTTTTTCAAAATCGTCAAGTGCGAAGTCGTTACGACAACCTTCATATCTCATTTTCATGCCATGTTATTGTATTGTATATAAAATTATTTGTCAGGTCTAAATTTTGGTTTTTATATGAAGACTCATTGTATTTATAAGTACATATGTTTCCAAAATGTAGGTATTAGAGTTGGGAACCATAGTTCATTCAGTGGTGATTGGTCTTGCAATTGGAGCTTCTGACAATCCGTGCACCATACGATCCCTCATTGCTGCTATTTGCTTCCATTAAATGCTTGAGGGAATGGGACTTGGGGGATGTATACTTCAGGTGATCCAACTCTCCATTCTCTTCCAAACACCAATTTCTTGTAATCTTCTAGTCTTTTGACGAACACTCTGCTTTATATTCAGGCTGAATATGAGATCAAAATGACAGCAATCATGGCATTCTTCTTTTCTGCCACAACCCCGCTTGGAATTGTTCTGGGAATTGGCTTGTCAAGTGTTTACAGTGAGACCAGCCCAACTGCACTAACAGTGGTGGGACTGCTAAAAGCTTGCTCAGCAGGCTTGCTGAACTATATGGCTCTGGTAGATCTCCTGGCTGCTGAGTTTATGGGCCCTAAACTTCAAACAAACATGAAGCTCCAGGTTTGGTCATATGTTGCAGTTTTACTAGGTGCTGGATTCATGTCTCTCATGGCAAAATGGGCTTGGTGAGTTCTGCATGTAACCGAAGTACCATGTCCTCTTTCTTTCTTTCATTTTGTATTTTTAACTGTTTTTTTTTTAACAGCTTTTCTCAATATATGGGTTTTTAGTGAATGATTTAATTTTCTACTGGTTAAGTTTATTTACTAATAGTACTTTTGCGAGAATTGAGACTCCCTGCATCTGCATTAAAATAAAAGTCATTCAATGTACAAGATTCTCACGTCACGAAATTTAGAGAAGATTATATGTATATATTTTTTTCCATTGCATTAACAGAGAGGCTGCATCAATTTAAACTCGTGACTTTCGGATCATAAAAAAAACAACTTTTATCGTAGGACCAAAGTTCCTCTCTCCCTCCTTGCATCCACACTACAAAACTAAAATTATTTTTCCAAGTTAATTTTCATATTAGTGATAAGTTCATTTTCATGATAGTGACTGTTCTAATCAATCGTGGATATTCACAATCAATGTTGAGATATTATTGTTTTGACATGAAGATTTCTTTTTTTTTTTGTGTAGGCACATGTATTTTTATCCGTTTTTTTTTTAGCCAAAGTATCTTTATCCGTTTTATGATCTAAATTTTGACAAGAAGATTTCAAGAATCAGTCTTTACATATATGATACAACATATCTTAATAATATTTTGATGTGAAATTGGAAGGTTACGTAAATATATTATTAAATATTCTGGACAAGGGATTGACAAGCGAGAATACAGTCATCTTCTGCGCTGACTCATGGGAGAATGGAGATATCCATCTACGCAACAAATCCTAGTAATCCTTTGTTCAATTTGCTTGTTGACCAAAAAAAAGTCAGCACTCTAATACATAAAAAACAACTTTCCTGCCGAACATTCATCACAAACACCTTCGTTAAGCCCGGTTGATTGCAGAAGGGAAAGGCAACAATTTGATTTTGACTCGGATCAATGATAACATTTGCCTGGATTCAGAGAATTTTGGTAGGTGTTGCAGTTCGTCAAGATTCCCAACTCACTTGTGGCCCGAGAAAGCAAATTCACCATGTTTGATTTAGGCTCTAGGATTTGTTTCAGAGTCACATGCCAGCAACCAATACAAATTAAACATGGAGGCAAGAGCTGAAAAGTTTCTAAAGTAAGGTCCGTAGTTTGTTTATAAAATCTGTAATGGTATAGTGTAAAACGTAAAAATTTTGTGTCAAAATTTATGTTGATATGTCAAACATAAAACTTATTTTTTAGTCTTTATCATATTTATGTACAATTTTTATCAAGTTTTAGCTTGTGTCACATTCGTATATTTTATTTGTGTCGTGTTATCAAATTGTGTTAAAAATGACCGGATCTACAAGAAACTAATGGAGAAGTGCATGCCTACAACTGCAAGCTCTTGATGGCACTGAGTTCTGCTGCAAAAACAACAGCAAATAAAAAGAAAGATTGGTTTTATTTTCATCAGCTCTTCTTGAAGCCACCAATGGAATTAGGCAACAATGCTTGAACATGGCCCTTTCTGCTTTAATGATGAAAGATTGCACGGCACATCAGCTAGTATTATATTTACAATCATTCCGAATCCATAACTAATCTCAGAAAAGCTTGCAAACTTCTATTTGTCAATGTCATTATAATTAAATTTGTTCAATGTTACATCAGATGTTGATTCTTTTAAGCCAATGCTTATAGCAGAAAGTTTCTTAGTGCCTTCTGCGTATGCAAAATTTTCCATTTCCACCATTTACCATCTCTGCTTGCTGATCTGCCTTGCTGTCCTGTGCTTGTTGGTTAATACACGCTTGAAATCTTGAAATTGCCTTTCATTGCTCAGGTATATGTTGGGGTTTGCCATGAATCTCACATCGAAAGTATAGGAGAAGTTATAAGGGATATTCCCTTATAAATAAAGTGTTTGGCTTGATTTGTAAAATGTCTCAGAGAGTTATAGAGTTTGGGCTATTAAAAGGGTGTAGTTGGGCTTTGGGTTTGTAAGGAGTTTGCAATTTTCTCTTCTAAAAATTGAACGGTTGTAATTGTTTGATTGGTTATTAGATTAATTGGGTGGTTGTAGGCCAAATTGGTTGGCCCAAACCACATTAAAAATTATTGTGTTTGTTTTTTACTTTCCTCTGTTTTTGTGGGTGTGTTTTTGTGGGTGTTTGGTTTGAGGGATATTTTTCTCAACAAGTGGTATCAAGAGCTGAAGGTTCGTGATCCTGCGAGAGGAGGAAAGCTATGGCTGAAGGTATGTCTGGAGGTATGCCTAAGTTTGAGATTCCTTTATTTGATGGTAAAAGTAATTTTATGTTATGGCAAAGTACGATTCAGGATCTTCTAGTACAACAAGGTCTAGATTTGGCATTAGAAGAAAATAAGCCAGATAGAATGTCTGATAAGGATTAGGTTAGAATTCAGAAGAGGGCTGTGAGTACAATTAGATTGGCACTTGCTCCAGAGATTAAGTATAATGTATTGACTGAGACGACACCAATCGGATTGTGGAAGAAGCTGGAAGACATCTATGCGTCAAAATCGCTGACGAATAGATTGTGTTTAAAGATGGATTTGTATTCTCTGAAGATGGATGAAGGTAAGAGTCTCCATGATCACTTAAATGAATTTAATAGATTAGTTTTACAATTATTAGCTATTGATTCTAAAGAGTTGAAAGAAGAAGAGAAGGCATTGCTGTTGTTGTCATCTTTGCCCAAGTCCTATAGACCGTTAGTTCAGACTTTATTGGTAGGTAAAACTACTTTGACGTTGGATGATGTGATTGTTGTGCTACGTAAGAATGAAAGATTTATGGGCAAAGAAGATTCTTCATCTGCGGGAGGTGTACTAGCTGCTGTGGAAGGTTCTACTCGAGGGAGGACTAATGAGAGACATGGTGGATCAAGAGGGAGATCAAGATCAAGATTCAGAGATTATAGTGAGGTGGAATGTTATTATTGTGGAGAGAAGGGTCATATTTAAGCACGCTGCAAGACATTAAGAGAGGATATGGCTGCATTCAAGAAGGCTCAACAAAAAAGTGATGATGGAAAGAAGAATGAGACATGTGTTGTTTTGACTGATTCAGATGATGATGTATTGGCAACTTGTTTCGATGGGTCTCATACTTGTGAGAAAAGTTGGGTTTTGGATTCAGCTATATCGATGCATATTTGCAATGATAAAGATCGGTTTGATGAATTGAAAGAGATTGGAAGTTTAGGCAATATTGTGGTTGGGAATGGTAATCGAGTGAAGATTAAAGGTATTGGGAGTGTTCAACTCAAACTTCATGATGGTGGTGTCAAGACTCTTCGTAATGTTAGGTATGTACCTAGTTTTAGCTACAATTTGATTTCTTTGGGTGAGTTAGCTTCACATGGGTACACATATGTTGGTAATAATGATTGTTGCAAAGTATACAAGAATGGTGGTTTAGTTTTGCAAGGAAAGAGGAATGAGAAACAACTATATTTGCTTGATGATGCGAAGGATAGAGTTGTTTCCAAGAGTAAGAAAATTCAGAGACATGTCAGTTTTTCAGATGTTGTTGAGCAGTTTGGGGAGTTTGGGGATTCAAGTCAAGGGAGGATTTGTTGGGGTTTGCCTTGAATCCCACATCGAAAGTATAGGAGAAGTTATAAGGGCTATTCCCTTATAAATAAAGTGTTAGGCTTGATTTGTAAAATATCCCAGAGAGTTATAGAGTTTGGGCTATTAAAAAGGTATAGTTGGGCTCTTTGGGTAGTTGGGCTTTGGGTTTGTAAGGAGTTTGCAATTTTTTTCTTCTAAAAATTGCACGGTTGTAATTGTTTGATTGGTTATTAGATTGATTGGGTGATTGTAGGCCAAATTGGTTGGGCCAAACCATATTAAAAATTATTGTGTTTGTTTTTTGCTTTTCTCTGTTTTTATGGATGTTTGGTTTGAGGGATAGTTTTCCCAACGGTATATACAGTTTTATATGTTGTGCAATCAAAGCATGCCAACTCACAGCACATCAATTGACAAATACCTAACAGGCTAATCAGAATTGCAGAAAAACTTACTAGAATCATCCATAAGACTTCGAGGGATTGATTGGGGTCAAAAGGGTAGTCTTAAATTTCAACAATGCTACTGTTTCTCTGTTTGTCCACAAGTTATGATGGATCAACAGCTAAAGCTAGCTAGTTTCTAAAGATGAAGATGGACCAGGTGACTAACATTAATGGTGGCCACAAAGAAAAAGAAGAGTACGTAGTAGAATAATCGACAAAGCTGAATGTGATTATACTTTATATGTTTCAATGCACGAGAAAGGAAATGTATATGTCACAAACATGTTGTCCTATTCAAAAAATGGGGAGGCCAATAGTCCTAAAGTGTCCCCTGGTGCAATCAAAAGTGCACTCGTTGCCACTCAAGACCTTTCGCATATGGTTTTGGCTCTTTGCGAGTGGCTTTGGTAAACCCTGTGAATGAGCAGTTCTTGTAGAGAGGATGAGGAATTAGCTCTAATACAGTCAACACCAAGTATATCTGCCACGAATGTATCAGAGATTCCAGTACTAAGTACAAGACGCTCTGAACTCGGTTGCAGCACCTAAGGTCCTAAGCAGCCATCCTGTTATGTGACACATAATTGTTCTTCATAGCTTAAATCCTTAGTCAATGAGATTAGCTATAAACAGACTAAGTACACAATGAAATCGAGACATTTTCGAATGGTATTATTGTTTGTACAGTATGCTGTTATGGACTACAGTATAGATCAAGCAAGGTCATAAATGGGAAATCATGGTTGGATATAACTTGGTCTACTTTTCAAGCAACCATGGTTTAGTTAACCTTACTTGAGTTCATAGTCTGTGAACTGTTTGAAACTTGAGCTAGTCCCATGGTGCAATTTACTTGCTAATGGAGACACCAAAGTTTGAAGTTGACAAGCTTATGCCACCTTTTTTGGTTAGGTTCAAAAGCTATTATGATGGAAACTAAAGCATCCCACATCTCCAAATTCCATAAAGCCAATATAATTTGCTTATGTATTTGTCATTAGTGAATTGGCCTGTTAACGCGTGGGGCTAATGAAGCTTGTGGCTCAGGGTACTTGGAGAATCCCCTTAATCATTCCTAGAGGAATTCTAAATTCTAATAACATATAGGAAGTAGGTTGCGCGTATCAGCCTCTTACTGCTGATTTGTTTTCAGGAATACGGTATGAGATCACTAAGCAAGCAACCTATCATTTACCAGAAAGAACTTGGGTTTTTCCATTGGATTAATTGCAGACAGATACATAAGAGATGTGGACCATCATCATTGATGATTCTTCTGATGGATAGAGATTGATCACTGTGACACGTCTACTGGTTACCAGTTTGGCAACACTGTGACTTTATGATTGTACTAGGAAGACTATGGTTGGGACACCAATACTTTCATGAACAAAATGTCCAATGATTGATGAAAGGCTCCTGTAGGAACCCTTGGAGCTATCAAAGCTCAAGGCACATCGGCATTAAGCCAAAGCCAGAACGATTGAGATCACTGATTAAACTAAAAGATTTGTTTAAAGCACCTAAACCAACTTTAGTATCCACATTGTTAGTGGATTAAGACCTTAATCAGGTTGCGTCAGGCAACATAACAAGCATGCAAGTCAATAATATTCTAAATGCACCATCCACCATTATTATTATAAAACAAAGAAACTATGTGTCATTGACAACAAGGCAATGTGAAGATTCTGAAAATATCAGTAAAGAAAAACTGTGAAATTGAGAAATTGCAACTTGTTTTTTTAATCAGACGTGGGGAATGGGGATTATGAAATTTAGCAGAACAGGAAAGATGCTGATGAACTTATCCTCTTTGAGCCAATCACTGGAAAACGTGATGCCGCACAAAAGAAATCAGATGGGAAGAAAGAAAAAGTAGGGTTGTTTGAGTGGGGAGAAAGTGGAGACAGTGCACATTTGGTACAGGTGATGGTACCTACATGTTGCAATTCCATGATGGAGAAGGCTAAAAAGATTTGAAAGCAGATGCAGATATGGTAGCCTGTGTGGTCACAGAATTTCCAAGAGACTCCTACCATTACTGAAGTAGCCAATTGTTTGAGACAATAAAATTTTCGGAGGCAGTGCTAAAAGTAAAGCACTCCCTATATTGCATAACCCTTATGCATGATGGATGACTGTTAGCCAATGTGCAAGTATAAAGCAGACTCTCCTGTTACAACAATTGCCATGGCTTTGTTTTCTTTTGATGAAGACTCTCCCAAGATATTACATAAAAACCTCCAGAGAGAACCTTGGTACAACAGTAAAGGTTGATCCTTTCTGACCTGGAGGTCATGGGATCAAATGGAAACATTCTTTCTGTTAATGCAGAGAGAAGGCAACATAATTATGACCCTCTTTTTTTTAATTACATAAAAATCCCTAGCTTTGAAATATGGTAGTTATCTCAATGTCCATATGATCATTGAGTATGGGGAGGCTTCCTTGCTTCCATTACCAACATGTTTTAAGCCTTGGTTTCATCATGAGTATGGATACAAACATGTTGGTTAATGGACATAAGGCACAAGTGTGCAAGGAGGAGAGACTTCATATTATTGAGTTGAGTTGATGGGCTGAGAAATTGCGTGCAGGAACGCTGCACCAGGCAGGCGCCCATGGTGACCAGTAAAAAGGACCCACTTGGCACAAAGAATATGTGTTTCAACTCAAAAACTTGCCCTCTCAGATGCTTTTTGGCACCAAATGGATTAGGTGTTAAATCCAGTCCCCCTCCTACGTAGCACTTCTTTGACATTTGTGGTGCCCTTTCTCCTTATCTGTCTGCATACTAGCTACAGCAGCATATTAGGCTAGGCATACATCAGTATAAAGAAAAAGCATTTGTGTAAGCTATTTATGGTCCCTTTTATTCTTCTTTTACTTTTCAAGCTTTTTGTTGTTTTCTTTATTTGGTAGGACCCCAAAACTTTAGCTAATCTCCAATTTGGCAATGATTAATCAAATCAAGGCAATTTCGTTTATTGCAGAAAGAGGTCCAATTTTAGGCAGTTCATAGGATTAATCCTGTATGGTCTATCCAATTGATGCATGTTGTGATTCAATAGGGTTTTTCATATTCATGATTTGGCTTTTCTAGAGAATTACCTGAAAACTAAATGTATTTGGCATCACAGTTGGCACAGTTTTCTGGCATTACTGCTAATTGCTAGACTGCATGGCATGGTCAGTGCAGTGAAGGATAAGAATTCTCTGCTATACTGCATGCCACAGGTACCTTTACCATTCCAATTTAAGTTAGTACAATTGCAGGTTATGAATAGGGAAAATTCAACTTACATCACGCTGTACAGTCAAATTACTAGTGATATATGTCAATTGCTCCTTTTTAGCCAGGAAGTCATGGATTCAAATCACAAAAACAGTCTTTCCATCAATACATAGGGAAGGCTGAGAACCATTTCTCATATGGCCCTCTCCAAATGCAACAATGTGGGAATCTTATGCACTGGGTTTGTCATTTTTTTTGTTATCTCAGTTGCTCATATTCTGCACCTGAAATCGTGGATGAAAAGCCAATTTGCCATTCACCTCCCACAAATAGCATATACAATGGTACCCACATGCTATCAAGTCGTGGGAATGACATATCCCAGCTTTGTGTATTTTTCCCCCCACAAAACTTACCATCAGTCAATCATGTCTGATGCAACTCCTTTTCTGCAGCTTTAGTTTTCAGGTGTTGCTCAAAAAGTTTGGCTTTGATTTTCCTTTTTCACGTCTGTGGTGTATAAGACATATTCATATTCATGAAAGGTTTTGAACTTCTTCCAAATTTCTCATCCTTGAAAGATCAAAAATCTCTGCAATCTTCTTTCCCATGATCCATGCAAACAATACAGCATTCGAAAACAATAACAACTAATTTCGCGTTTGAGTACACACTCAGACAAAATCTACTAAAAGATCTTCAAAATCCTGAGAAAATGTTATGTTATATGGAGTACTTGATGATCAACTGAAAGAACCAAATCTTTTTCCTAAAATTCAGGAAGAGAAGTATAATGGAAGCAGCCTTTGTTTGTTATTTCAAGTTCAAAACAGATAGGGTATAACTTTGCTACATTCGACATCGGCTAAGCCTAGCTAGGAGGGGAATAAGGGCAGCCAGAATCTTTTAGGACTAGGACAATAGGAATATTAAGGCTACATTCCGTAACTAAAGTAAAATACTTTGCCATCATTTCCATGTTAGCAGTTTTCCTCTAGCATTCATGTGCAGACACGAAGTTGTAATGATAAATTAACATTAGTGCGGAATATTTTCCACAGATTTTCGAAATATTGTTTTGCCTAACTTTACTTTGGATGTTTTGCATGAAACATGTTTTATTTATTGCTCCCCTACTCTATCTAATCTTTTTTTATACTAATTTAGCAGCCTAGAGTAGTTCTTTTAGTGGGGAATCACCTAAGCTTTGTATTGTTATTAAACACGGCAACAAATTGGATGTGGATAGAATAATGTAATCCATTAACAAATAGAAGAAAACATGCGTTTGGAAGTTGCTGCCTCTTAGATTCGCTAAGACTTTTCGATCTAATCTTCTTTTATTAATCTCTCCCTTATCGTGTTAGAAAGTGGGCCTCAAGGGATATAGATTAACAGCAATGTATTAATTATTCCTCAACAAACAACTAAGATATGTCATGAAAGAATAAGAAAACCGATAACCTGTTCAGAGGCACCGAACTATTCCCATGTATCCAGTGCTTTGGTGTATCTTAGCCTGGAGAGATTGAAGAAACCAAGCATAGGGATCATAATTAAGATTTTCCCAGTGCAGTTCCATGAAAGTCAATGAGAATGCTGGGATTAGGTACCTGATGTAGATAATTGCACTCTCATGGTGCCCTGCAATCCTAAATTGAAGTGCTTAATGAGTCAGCTGATGATTATAATAAAATTAGTCATAGAAACAATGCTTTGTTTAATGGTTTACCTTTTAAACTGGACCTCATTGCGTCATCAGGCACAAAGCCCTAGTCCCCACTGGAGTTTTTAAGTATGAAAAATTCCAGAGATTGACTTCAACGCCATTACTCAATTGCCTTTTTTTTCTTCTTTAAAACATTCTCAAATTGCTCCCATCGGCAAGTTTTCTCTCTTCTAAGCATTATATCAGATGTCAGATGATTGTCCGATGATTATCCAAACCTGAAATATCATACATGCATACACACATACACATACACACACAAACATACGCATATGCATATGCATACATACACATACATACATACAAACACACACACAAGCATACACACACACATACAGACATGCATACATACACACATGCATGTCACCAGGTCATGACTTCAGGACCTAGAGCAGCATTGCTTCCTTAAAAATATTGTATGTGATGTAAAGCAAGCGGCGTGCATTGACCACAACATACATAATTAAGATAAACACGTCTATTGACATTCACATTAATGCTAAATATTTCAATTCTGCTCTTGTAAACTCTGATACTGTTTCACTTGTTGCAGAAACTGGCCCACCTCGGAAGCCTTTTTCCTCCTATATAAACTCACCATATTCATTCCATCCTCCCTACCTTCAACGGCTCAACATTATCTGCAGCACATTACAACCCTTTAGCTAGCTTCAGGCATCAACTTCAGAACTTAAACCATGCTTCCCGGTGAGTTCACAGGGCTCCACTACCTAGCACCAGAAAAGCCGATCCTGATTCCAGCCAACCTTGGCATGATGCAAAATACGATGCCAGCTTTTCATTTCAATAGATTCTTAAGCAGCCTGCCCGATTCCCACATCCCACCCCCTGTTCATGAATTCACTACACAGTCCTCAAGTATCAGCAATAATTCAACTTCAGATGAAGCCGAGGAACACCAGCAAAGCATCATCAATGAAAGGAAACAGCGAAGAATGATATCTAACAGAGAATCTGCTCGCAGGTCAAGGATGCGGAAACAGAAGCAGCTGGATGAACTTTGTTCACAGGTAATCAGGCTTCGCAGCGAGAACCACAGTCTCAGAGACAAATTAAATCATGTATCAGAGTGCCATGACCAGGTTCTTCAAGAGAATGCAAGGCTCAAGGAAGAAGCCTCTGATCTTCGCCAAATGCTGATAGACCTAAAACTAGGCAGTCCTTTTTCACTTGCATTGAGAGAGCTGGAAGAGGTTCCCTGCAACACTGCTCACCTGCGAGCTGAGTCAACAAACCAATCCATTGCTAACTCTGTAGACTTGCTTCACTGAGATGAGAGTTATCTTACCATATATAAGTATTCTATGTTCTGCAGTTTGCTACGGTTCTTAATCAAACCTTTGCCTTAGTCTGAGCTGTACGAGTTTAGAATCAAACCACGCAATAACATCTTTTGATCGTTTTATCCTAACTCAGCTTAACGGTCTACACACGTCACCCAAATAATCCATAGTTTGAAGCAACTGTTTGCAGCTCCTCTCGCCGCATAACATTGCAGAGCAGAATACGTGAAAATGATACCTGCAGTGGTCCATCAGAAGCAAATCAAACACTCAATCATAACTTTTATCCACTAATCATTTTATGAACCCCACCAACTCTGGCTATAGAATTTCACCTGATATATGGATCAGATAAAGAACAGTAAATAGCACTGAGAGACTAAAAAATTGAAAATCCTGACGCACACCGTGAATTGTATTTCACCAAATTTACCTCCCATAAGGAGAAATAAGATTTGTTTTTCTTTCCCCATTTGCATTATAAGATTGTTAGCAAACAATTTGCATTTAGAGTGGTGATCCTTGTGTGAACAGGATCTAGTCATGCTACAAGGAGGCTTCACAGCCAGTCCAATCTCCAGTGTTGCTTACAATAACAGGGGCAAGAGGACAAATGGTGGTGGAGGCACTGCTAGTAGTGGCACATCATTCAAACAACAACTATACCAAGCAAAACATTCGAAAAAAAGCTATCCACTGTCATAACCAAAAGTACTATTTTCAGCTTTTTGTAAGGCATCAATTTGCCTGCCTAATATGGGTTCAGCCTGGCTTACATTGTTTTCATCAAAAAGAAGCGACATTCAAGTATGCTTCAGGTGCTGCTTGAACATTTCCCTTTTTCACAATTCCAGATTCCACTGCAATAGCACCTCCTATCCATATCCATCTTGCTTTCTTCTTGCTAACATGTATGTTCACCCAATCTGAGCTTGTAAGCTCACCTATCTTATGGATATTCTTCCAAGTTCCAGGAGATGCGCCATTAACCAGTTTCTGCATAAATGGTTACAACCTGCAGGCTTTATTTGTTCTTCGCAGAGATAAACAAGGCATTTTAATCAGACAGTTTTTCTTCACATATCTATTCCTTTTAGCATAATAAATATATTGTTATAATGTTAGTGTATGTTGACTGAAAACTCTATAGCAGTTAACAAATTTGCTATTCCTTGGAAGAATGTTTCAGACCTGGCTAAAAGTTCTCGTAATTATTGATTTCCCAACAATGTATGTCCATGAAATCATAAGCTATTTACATGTAATGATTGTGAAGAACTTGATTCTTATTATAATCTTCAGCTGCTTTGCTTTATGAGATTCTAAATAAGTTTATAACTCAGAAAGCATCAGAATACACTTCCAGAAATTTCCAACAATGCATCCTTTGGGACTCTAAGAATCAGAATATCTTTATTAAGGGATCAATAGGTCGTTAAGGTTAGCAGATTGTGCAGCATCTCAAATGTAAAGTACAATATTCAAGCAAGTCTTTTCAGCATAAGGAATCCGAAATATGATTTTTAATAGCATATGGTGATTGGAGAGATCAAACACTGACAAAGATCAGTAATAAATTAAACAAATATCTTAATCACCACCTTATAATATTGCTGAAGAGGAATATATTGAAACTCAATTCATTTTCACTGCAAAATGTTATGCTTTTGTTTTTCACATAACAGACAAGTACAGTTTATTCCACATGCATGTATATCCAATGGAAAATCTTCTGTTTCTGTAAAAAAGCATAGTCAGCTCTTCTAAATTCAATGACCCCATGTCTTCCTTTTCTCTTTTTGCTTTCTCATCCTCTTGGTTCTTGTAACCATTTTCCAAGTAAAAGAGACACATCAAGATGAAAAGAAAGAATGCTACTAATTAAGAAAGGCACTTGTAAAATGCATGAACTTAAACTATTGATTCAGCTAGTTCCTGAACTAGGCTATCAAATGTATGGTTGGTAATGCATGATCTAAGAGAATGATGGATAATATGGACAATCGCATCCAACCTACAAGGATCTGAATGGTATTATTCGCTTTTACCGGAAGGTTTCACAATTTTATTTCTAAAAACCCCTTTCGATCTGAAGATATTATTCGCTTTTATTCAAGGTTTCACAATTTTTTCTCTAAAAAAACTTTTTTGTAAGTATGAATTTAAATCTCTAGGTATTAGAAGTTACTAACAAACTCATTAAACAAGTAAGCAACTGATGGACTGAAAAAATGGAAACAGGGAACTATACATTCATACCTTGAATTCTTGGATTAGAAGTGGTGGGTTGCAGCCCATTTTTAGTTTTCAGTAAGCATGTCCAGTAAGGACTTTATTCAAAGAAGAAGAAAACCATTGAATCTGATAGAAACAAATGCAAGAGCTTTGTTGGTTGCAGGACTCAGATTCTGAGATTTCAGAAAGCCCAATAAACATCATAAGCACCCAATTGACCCAAAAAAGAACTTTTATTGTAGGTTTCATTATCAAAGCATGGGTTTCCACTCATGTGCTTGGAGCCATGGACCATGGCCTCCTGGCAAAGTCCAATTCAATAGACTAAACCCCACCATCGACCAACATGTTCTTCCTGTTTATTTATGGTGCAAAAAACGACCTTCTCACTCAAGAACCAATCTGGAAATCAAAGCCTCTACATGATTTTCATCTTACAGGCTAAAAATGGTAGCTTGAATTCAAGGATTACATCAAAGTAAGCAGTTTGAAACAGAAGTTTGATTACATTTCAGTTGTAAATTAACTTTACAGAAGAAAAGAAGAATACAAAAAGATCATGGGGCAGCGTTTTCTTGGGTGTAAATATAATCCGTATGAGCAGCCAAGGACCTCCTAATCAGACATTCTTCACCATCCAAACCTTCGCATTCATCATCAATATTGAAACTTGATTCCTGTAAATTGTTAACTTACAAAAACCTTGTAAAAATATACCCTTTGAAACAATAAAAAGCTAACAAGATTAGAAGCTTACAGGTGAAGAAAATGGCATCCGAGAGTCATCGGCCTGTTGCACGTGCCCAAGAGTGGTTGACAGAGATCTGCTTTCTGCAGTAGATAGCAGAAGAAGCAAAGCCAAGATCAAGAAAATAAAGCTCTTCGCCATTTTCTTCAGTTTAAAGAGAGCTTGGATTGGACTAATGGTACCTTGAGAAGCGCCATAGGAAGCCTGTACTTATACGAAGGCAGTACAAATTAATAAAGATTCCATAAATGAGCATTGAAACAATGGAAGTAAAAAAGTCAAAAGATTCATCCAGTTGGGAGAGTCAATGAGTTACTTGTTTCCTAGGAAACCTCGCCATTGGTAGACATCATTGAGAGCCGTATTTAGATTTTTTTTTTTAATTTTTTTGCTTAATGATATGCAGTCTTGCAGACTGTGTGATGGAAAGTTGGCTGTGCATGCAGGTGTAAGATAGCGACCATGCTCACCGGCATATAGTGCACACCTGTCAACTTTTAGGTAGTTTAGTAAATTTCAGAGATTTATTTTTTTAAAACAAATAAAAAGATTTTAAAATTATTAAATTTTAAATTGTAGGGTTTTTTATTTCCTTAACTATCTAAACTTAAATTATAGTATGTATCTTTGTAAAAAATTGAAAAGAAAATTTAAACATAAATTAATTATAGACATTTTCATCGTTAAACTAAAACCAAACTTAACTCGAAATTATATCATATTTACGAGGTTTTGACTTAATTACCAAAAAAATAGAGATTTTAAAATTTTAAGTTTAAATTTTATTATACACGAGTCTAAGTTTAGTTATTAAATTTAATTATTTACTGATTTAATTAATTAGTTAAATTAAGTAATTTACGCATCACATGATTTCAGCATGGTCAAGGTTAATTAAAGTATGAAATGAAAAAGAAAGTGAAGTTGTGAAATAAAAGAAAGGAAAATATAATGGAAACTTTATTTTAGATTAATGTAATTTAATATTTTAGTATTAAAATAAAAATATAGCATGCCGATCATGTGGTAAAAAAATTAAAATTGGAAAATAATTTTGAAAGTATAGTAACTTTTCAAATCATAGTTTAATTAACTCGTATACATATGAAGTTTTATTTGAGAAAGGGTTCTTATATTTATTTTATTAAATTAAAAAAGTATTAATTATTTATTTTTTAAATACTCAAATAAAAATAAATTTTACTAATGAGTGTTTTAAGCAAATTTAAAATTAATTAAAAGATTTAGTTAATATTTTTTAGATTATTTATTGAAAAATGCATTAAAATTATCACATTAATGATCTATTACTATATTTAATACAAGATAATACTATTCCAACTTGCATTAAACAAATCAATGGAAAAGCCTAAGAAGGCAACATCCATCACCATTCACTACTATTAATTAAATTACATTAAAATGCTATTTGGTCAAAATCAAAATAATCTCAAATTGGTGTGAATCACTCACATAAACAAGTTTGTTTTTTAAAAAATTGGAGTTTATATTTGATGTGTAAATGTTATATATAATCAACTAATTAAAAAAATGTCACCTTATTAATATATAAAATTTTAAAATATTCAAAAATTTTAAAAATAAATTATAAAACTTTGATAAAAAATATAAACCCTTTAAATTAGTTCAAAATTTCTCGTTCCTTAAACGATTTAGTGATTAAAACAGCCTTTCCTTAGTTTGACTTTTTCTTTTTAATCTTATATATAAATTAATTTATTTTTATTTGTAAGTTGTAATTAATTCACTTTTAACAATAATAAAAATCTCATATTTCATTTTTAAAATTGAATTATATTTTTATTTTTTATTTTAATGCTTTTCTTATTTTCTTTCATTTAAATTCAAAAAAAGACTATTTTGATAATTAAAATAATTAATATTTATGAAGAAGAGACTATAAATATTTATTATAAATTTAATATTTTTTAATTAATGTCTTTATATAACACAATCTATTAAAATAACATTTTTATTTAGACATTTGTTAATAATACTTTATTGCATTTATTTTCCTAATAAAATTTTAATTGGTCTCAACAATATATTAAATCATAAAAATGACTTACCAATCACCGACATGTATAAAAAGATTTAAAACAATTTATTAATTATGTAGCATTTCAAGGTCTTGAACTTGATTAAAAAATAAGAACTTGAGATTAGAACCAAACATTAAGCATTTTAAATGGAATAAAAAAAACTATGTACCTAAAAATATTAAATGAAATATAAAAACCATAATTTTTAAGATCGTGAGCCATTTTGCTATGTGCATGGATTCTATTTACGAGGCTCTTTGTCTACAATGTGGTCTTTAGGATTAGTTAGATCAATTTCTCTTAGTTAGGTCATGTCCAGTTGTTAAAATTTTTTCAAATATTTTATTTATGAATAATTTTTACGTATATATATAATATTCAAATTACGTAAAAAAAAAAGAAGATAATTTTACCAATTAAAGGATTTGTCATATGTATTATAATGATTTTACACATGATCTTCAAAAAATCATCATTCGAATAGATTATCACATAATTGTTCTTGAGATATACAATGCATTTCCTATGGACACAATAGGTTATACAAACATTTTTTTTATTTCTCTCATTTTCTTTATCTCTCACGTGTACATTTTATTAATTTGATCATCGAAATGTGTTTTAAAATGATACGTTTAATTTTCTATGATACGCTTTATCTGTGTTTCGACATTTTAACCAAAAAATTTGTTGCAACTGACTTCTTTTTGGTTGAAATTAGCATCGATTTTAAAATCTAAAATTCTATTGATTGAGATTTTCTCTTGAGAATAAAAAAAATTCCAATTTAAATTAAGAATTTAGATTCAAAATGTATCTAGATAATACATGCATCGTATAGAAGGTATTTAGAGATGCTTATACATGAAGACTTTGCTTCTATGCTTCGGATTGGATTGATTAGATTACTTAAAACTTTCTTTTTCTTTCATATTCCCTGTTCACATGAGAGAAGAATTACGTCTTTTATAGCTAAATATCCTTGTATTTTTTATCATTTGTAAGTTGAATGGGTATTTTATCTTATGAAAGTATGAATTCAACTTGCAAGCTTTTTAGCTTACAAGCTTAAAAACATTATGGTTTTTGAATTTTATTTCAAGTTTAATACAAGATAATTAGTTTGAGTCTGTTACAAAAAAAAAAAGCTTGAGTCAAAATTTTTCTACTTTATTATAGAAAATTTTACTATACTTCATTTAAAATTTATTAAAATATAATAATACTAATGAAATTAATCAATAATGATGTGATTTAATAATAGAATGTTAGAATCTTAATTTTAATAATAAAAGTTCACGCGACAATCTCAAATACATATAAATTTAAGACCAATGGACAAGTCCAAGATTACGTTTCAAGGCTAGATCTTAAGTTGTTCGAACTAGCACATGAAAATATTTGATTTAATAAGCAGGCAATCGTTACTTTATTTAAAAGATAGAATTATTATCTAATATAAAAATTAGGTTTAATGTTCGAATATTTTTTTATTTCCATGTCAACCAACAAATAGAAAAAGTCCATAGCCATGATCGAAGATGTTTACTTCAATCATGAATACCTGATCATGGGCCGGGTCGGGTCGGGTTCGGGCCGAGCCCATGACAGGTAATAAGAGTGGTAAGCAATACCCAAGCCCAACCTGGCATAGTAAAACGGGTCTGATATTTAGTCCAAGCTCGTTTTTTTTTTATACAATAAGCCCGAGTCCGAGCCTGGCCTTCTCGAATTTAATTTTTTATATTTTTAATTATTTATTTTTTATTATTTTATTTCTTTTAAAATTTAATTTAATTTGTCAAAATTTATCTATCAATTTTCATATTAAAAATTTTATAATCATGTTTTTTAATTAATAATGTTTTTTATATATATAAAATTATATTATACTTAATAAATATATTAAAAACATACTTAATATAAATATATTAAAATATATATTTAATATTAATATCGGGCCGGGCCGGGCCTAAAATTTTTGTCCAAGCCCGATAATTACATCAAATATTTTTGTCCAAGCCCTCTCAAATATCGAACGGACCTTCGGGCTTGGGCGGATAGTCCGGCCCTTGAGCAGGTCTAATCATGATGGTTCTGCCACAAAGAATCTTTTTTTTCCTTTTTTTTTTGTTTGATATTTGTTAAACTTTTCGAACCTTAAATTTAATTTTTTTAAGAGAAATAATAATTATTAGATCAAATCTGAATTGTTGATCAATGCCAACTTTTCATCAATACAGTTCAGTTCCCTACTCTTCCAATAGCAACTTTTCATCAGTATGCTGATCAATTCATCATGATAATGTTGGAATTCAAAATCATTTACGTAAGTTAAAAACCTTCATAAGATAACACCAAATGTAATTATTAAATATTTAAACCCAAAATCATTAATGATTATCAATTGAATCTAAATGTGGTTGGTGAATGAATAGTAGTTGACACTATATTCGGTAATTGGTACTCTTCCCAAGGATATTATTGCCAACAACAAAAAAAGTTGCCTTATTCCTTTAGCGACGCATTGTTCATCATATAATGACAAAGTGGGGACAACCTCGCTGGCTGGCTCTGTAAAACTGCATAGCTTATTCATTGGATTCATCGACCCCCAAATCACCTTTTATTTAGGAAAATAATGGAATATGTTACAGAGACTGCAAGAGAAAGTGGGATGAGAAATTCCTCTTTTATCTGTAGGAATCTTCAGAATAAAGAGTGAGGGAAAAATGTTGATGTTGATGGGGTTAAGCCTGCAGTACTTTATAGATTTGGTG
Source organism: Heritiera littoralis (assembly GCA_031772115.1). Classification (NCBI taxonomy): domain Eukaryota; kingdom Viridiplantae; phylum Streptophyta; class Magnoliopsida; order Malvales; family Malvaceae; genus Heritiera; species Heritiera littoralis. Next base: position 10,865,189 of record JAPDPK010000008.1, on the reverse strand, counting down.
GTGGCTGGGATTTCTCTGATGTTTGGGCTGGGAATGTTTGCTTTGATTGCTTCTATTCTTTGTTGTGCTGCTTTCCTGCACCATGCCAGAGATGTCTCTTAATTTCATATTTCAAAGCTCAGGTAATGCCTATAATCTCTTTTCAGAATACCCTTTTGTATTTTCTTTGCTAATTAGCTTCTGGGTGTCAATGATTCCTTTGATTTCTTTGCTTTCTGGTTTTCTTTTTTGTTCGTTGTACTGTAAAGACATGGATCATTGAAATGTTGTGGTTGTTTTGACTATATTTTAATTAATAAATAAGAACTTGAGATTAGAACCAAACATTAAGCATTTTAAAAGGAATAAAAAAAACTACGTACCTAAAATTATTAAATGGAATATAAAAACCATCATTTATAAGATCCTGAGCCATTTTGCTCTGTGCATGGATTCTATTTACGAGGCTCTCTTTCTACAATGTGGTCTTTAGGATTTGTTAGATCAATTTCTCTTAGTTAGGCTATGTAGAGTTGTTAAAATTTTTACAAATATTTTATATATGAATAATTTATAGGTATATATATAATATTCAAACTACGTAGAAAAAAAAGAAGATAATTTTACCAATTAAAGGATTTGTCATATGTATTATAATGATTTTACACATGATCTTCAAAGAATCATCATTCGAATAGATTATCACATAATTGTTCTTGAGATATATAATGCATTTCCTAAGGACACAATAGGTTACACAAACATTTTTTTTATTTCTCTCATTTTCTTTACCTCTCACGTGTACATTTTGTTAATTTGATCATCGAAATGTATTTTAAAATGATACGTTTAATTTTCTTTGATACTTTTTATCTGTGTTCCGACATTTTAACCAAAAAATTTGTTGCGATTGACTTCTTTTCTGTTGAAATTAGCATCGATTTTAAAATCTAAATTCTATTGATTGAGATTTTCTCTTGAGAATAAAAAAAAAATTCCAATTTAAATTAAGAATTTAGACTCAAAATGTATCTAGATAATACATGCATCGTATAGAAGGTATTTAGAGATGCTTATACATGAAGACTTTGCTTCTATGCTTCGGATTGGATAGTTGATTAGATTACTTAAAACTTTCTTTTTCTCTCATATTCCTTGTTCACATGAGAGAAGAATTACGTCTTTTATAACTAAATATCCTTGTATTTTTTATCATTTGTAAGTTGAATGGGTATTTTATCTTATGAAAGTATGAATTCAACTTGCAAGCTTTTTAGCTTACAAGCTTAAAAACATTATGGTTTATGAATTTTATTTCAAGTTTAATACAAGATAATTAACTTGAGTCTGTTTAAAAAAAAAAAGCTTGAGTCAAAATTTTTCTACTTTATTATAGAAAATTTTACTATACTTCATTTAAAATTTATTAAAATATAATAATACTAATGAAATTAATCAATAATCATGTAATTTAATAATAGAATGTTAGGATCTTAATTTTAATAATACAAATTCACGTGACAATCTCGAATATATATAAATTTAGGACCAATGGACAAGTCCAAGATTACGTTTTAAGGCTCAATCTTAAGTTGTTTGAACTAGCGCATGAAAATATTTGATTTAATAAATAGGCAGTTGTTACTATCTTTAAAAGAAAAGATTATTATCCAATATAAAAATTAAGTCTAAGGTTCAAATTTTTTTTTTTACCTCCATGTCAAATTAACAAAATGAAAAGTCCATAGCCATATGTTTACTTCAATCATGATGGTTCTGCCACAAAGAATATTTTCTTTTTTTTATTCGATATATGTTGAACATTTCGAACTTTAAATTTTATTTCTTCTAATAAAAGTAATAATTATTAGATCAAATCTGAATTGTTGATAGATGCTAACTTTTCATCGCTACAGTTCAGTTCTCTACTCTTCCAATAGCAACTTTTCATCAGTATGCTGATCAGTTCATCATGATAATGTTGGAATTCAAAATCATTTACGTAAGTTAAAAACCTTCATAAGATAACACCAAACTTAATTATTAAATATTTAAATTCAAAATCATTTATGATTATCAATTGAATCTAAGTGTGGTTGGTGAATGAATAGTAGTTGACACTATATTCGGTAATTGGTACTCTTCCCAAGGATATTATTGCTAACAACTAAAAGAGTTGCCTTATTCCTTTAGCGACGCATTGTTCATCAAATAGTGACAAAGTGAGCACGACCTCGCTGGCTGGCTCTGTAAAACTGCATAGCTTTTTCTTTGGATTCATCGACCCCCAAATCACCTTTTATTCAGGAGCAAGAGAATGAGGGATGAGAGATTCCTCTTTTATCTGTAAGAATCTTAATAAAGAGTGAGGGAAAAACGTTGATGTTGATGTTGATGGGGTTAAGCCTGCAGTCCTTTATAGATTTGGTGGTGGCTGGGATTTCTCTGATGTTTGGGCTGGGAATGTTTGCTTTGATTGCTTCTATTCTTTGTTGTGCTGCTTTCCTGCACGAGAGATATCTCTTAATTTCATATTTCAAAGCTCAGGTAATGCCTAATACTCTCTTTTCAGAATACCCTTTCGTTTTTTCTTTGCTAATTAGCTTCTGGGTGTCAATGATTCCTTTGATTTCTTTGCTTTCTGGTTTTCTTTATTGTTCATTGTACTGTAAAAACATGGATCATTGAAATGTTGTGGTTGTTTTGACGATATTTTAATTTTTACTACCAATGACATTAAAGATAGATGGCGTGATTATTTTGACAAATTATTTAATGACGGACAAATAAAGTTTTGGATAATATCTCGATGCCTCTCAAGGATTTAAATCAGTGCTTTATGCGTAGAATTAAAGAGACAGAAGTAAAAGAGGCACTAAAGATGATGAAAAACGGAAAAGTTGTTGGACCTGATGACATCCCAATTGAAGTTTGAAAATGCCTTGGAGATGTAAGAGTTAAGTGGTTGGCAAATCTATAATAAGATTTGGCGCACTAATAAAATGTCGGAGGAATGGAGTAAGAGTATCTTGATACCTCTATATAAGAACAAGGGAGATATTCAAAGTTGCGCCAACTACCGAGACATAAAATTGATGAGTCACACGATGAAACTATGAGAGAGAGTGATAGAACAGAGATTAAGAAAGAATGTAGAGATATCGGAGAATCAATTTGGTTTTATGCCGGGTCGATCAACTATGGAGGTAATATATTTGTTTAGACAACTTATGGAGCACTCTCGAATAATGGGTAAAAATCTCCATATAGTCTTTATAGATTTGGAGAAAGCATATGATAAAGTGTCTAGGGAGGTACTATGGTGGTCCTTAATGAAGAAAAAAGTTCTTTTGAAATATATTGAACTAATTAAGGATATGTATGGAGATGCTAGGACACATGTGAGGATAGGTGGGAGGCAAACAAGTGAGTTTCCTATCACGGTGGGATTACACCAAAGGTCAGCGTTGAGTCCATTCTTGTTTGCAGTAGTTATGGACGAACTAACAAAATCCATCCAAGATAAGGTGCCTTAGTGTATGATATTTGCAGATGATATTGTCCTATGTGCAGAAACTAAAGTGGAGATCAATGCAAAGTTGGAATTATGGAGACAAACGTTGGAATCAAAAGGATTTAAACTAAGCAGAGTGAAGACTGAATACATGGAGTGTAAATTCAGTCCTAACCGAGTGGAAGAGTATGATGTAGTGACGTTAGATGGGGTGGCGATACCTAAGCAAGACCATTTTCGATATCTGGGAGCGAAAATACAGATGGATGGAGAGATTGATAGTGACGTGATCTATAGGATCCAGGCTGGATGGAGTAAGTGGAGAAGTGCTACAGGTGTGTTGTGCAATAAAAGAATTCCTATATGGTTGAAAGACAAGTTTTATAGGACAGTTGTTAGACCAACATTGTTATATGGTAGTGAGTGTTGGGCGACTAAGAGGTTATATACACAAAAGATGAGTGTAATAGAAATGTGAATGTTGCGGTGGATTTGTGGATATACAAGAAAGGATAGAATGAGAAATGATGATATTCGTAAGATGGTTGGAGTGGTACCTATCGAAGATAAGATGTGTGAAAATCATTTACATTGGTTTGGACACGTAAGACGTAGACCTGTAGATGCTCTAGTTAGAAGAATAGAAGCTATGGATGTTGAGAGAAGGGTTAAGACTAGAAGAAGACCGAAAAAGACTTGAAAGGAAGTAGTTTGAAAAGATATGGAGATTTTAGAATTGGATGAGCAAATGGCCTTGTATAGGAATCTATGAAGGAGGAGAATACATAAGGGCGATCTAACGTGAATTTAGATATTGGTTCATATAGCCTACCCCAATCTCTTGGGATAAAGGCTCTGATGATGATGACTACCAAAAAAATTCAAGAGCTTCTTGAAAACAACTCAGATTAGAGACCATTGCAAACCTGCAGCTCAGTTTCATTTCCAGTAATGCTTTGTAAGAGTTCTAGCACTGATAACATGGCTGCATTGTCATATTTATCGCTTATTACTTGTAGATGATACTGATAATGTTGAAGCAATCAATTTACCTGCTTTCTTTTTCTGGAGAATAGTTACAAATAGTGTCACCATTGGCATCACATGGCAGCTCTAATTAAGGTGTAATGTGAGCTGAGTCGAGAAGATCAAATACACGTTCAAATTGAGTTTGATTGAAAATTTTGATATTTGAAATTGGGCATGAGCTCAATCAAATTTAGTTTTTGAAGTTCGAAATTGACTTGACAAAATATTAGAACTGCTTGAGCTTGACTCAATAAATTTGATTTGTTTTTTATTCCAGCCATATACTTACGAAAGTAAATTGGTAAATTAATAATAAAATATAAAAATATATATTAAAAAATATTTGATTAGACTCGCAAATTGCTTGAATCGGATTTTAAGATACTTGAACTTGGCTCTATTCGCTATTCGAATAGCTTGAGCTTGAGCTCAGTTAAAAAATAAACGAATCAAATTCGAATAATCATCAAATCTTCAATTTTCTTAAAGAACAAATTTATTTTAGCCTTAGCCAGGAACATAATTCCTTTATAATTGCCTTTGTAGAAATGTTATGCCAGCAAAGACTGATGAATTATACATTGAATAGATGTAAATTTCTGCATATCCTTCTAGCAATCTCTTTCTTTCTCTCATCTTCTCCCCTTGTATTCATCTTTCTCAGCTTGCACTATCTGCTCTTACAAGTTTCCATCCCTGTTCTTGAATGTAATGAAATTTTACTACCACCCAAGAGGAGATGATTATATGATTACTTTTCCAACAGCTGATTGCAGATAATCTATCTCACCTGATCTGATTAAAACTAGACCTGTTCATTGGACGGGCCGGGCCGGGTTCGGGTCGGGCCGAAGGCCTATAACAACATATTTTGGCTATATCCAAGCCCGGCCTGGCCAGTTAATTGGGGCCTGGATTTTAGTCCAAGCCTGTTTTTAATTTTATTACATAAGCCCGAGGCCCGGCCCTACCCGCCCGTATTTTATTTTTTTATTTATTTTTGTATTTTATTTTTTATTTATTTGTTTTTTATTCTTTTATTCCCTTTAAAATTTAATTTGATTTGTCAAAATTTTTATGTTAATTTTCATATTAAATATATATAATCATGTTTATTAATCAATAATATTTTATATACATATAATTATATTATACTTAATAGATATATTTAAAAAAAAACTTAATTAATAATATGTTCGGGCCGGGTTCGGGCTTTAGACAGTCAAGCCAGGGCCCGAGCCCATTTTTGATCAGGCCTAAAAATTTTGTCCAGGCCCGATAAATACGTCTAATATTTTTGTCCAAGCCCGACAAAATTTTGAATTGACCTTCGGGCTTGGACGGGTAGCCTGGCCCTTGAGCAGGTCTAATTAAAACCCTTGTTATAGATAAGGAAATGCCCCAACTTTGACAGAGATTTTGCGAGTTCCAGTACTTTGATAACCTTTCCAAGCTACAATCAAATATTTATCTAATCCTATTACAACTGAAAATCTCTCAATGAAATCTTCTGCAGCTTAGCTCCATATCATTAAGCTTGTAATTCCTGTTTTTCAAAATAGCGCATATGCCTGCAGGCTGCAACCTGAACATTGCTTTATGAACTAGTTGTGATGACTGCCTTTGATTTTGGTGATTTGTTTACTTCTTTAGTCATAACTGTAGATTACTAAAGACTCAGAATTATACCACAGCAGCCTGGAACAAATTCAAGCAAACTGTAGCCTCTGCTTCTGACTATTCTTTCAGGTGTCAAAACTGGCAAAACAGTTGCAAGTTTGAAACTGCAGCACGTTGTTTCATAGGGAAAAAGCTCCTTTGCAGCGGTTACTGTTGTTGAATTCCCGCGTTCAAAAATAAATCTTCTGTAACGAAAAATACTGCTGTTGAAAGTTGAGATCAGAATCAATTTTCTCATAATAAGTTGGTATTCATCTGCTAGTTTATCTTGCGTAATTACATTGGCAAGACTGAGAATTCAACTATGCAGTAGTAATAATTGCAGAAACATGGAAGCTAATGAAGCAATCATTTCTTCTTTTTCTGCTTTCTAGCCACAAAGCCAAGCGGCCGATAGAACCCCAGCACCCTTGGCTCCGAGTACATTGCAATGTTACAAATACCCTTCTCCAAAGGTCGGAGATGGTGCGGCGGAGGAAGAAGCCTCGGGACTCGTGGCTTGGTCGGAGATGGAGTATTTGCACGTTGGCGTTGGGAAGGCGCTGCAGGGACAGTGAGAGAGGAGGGGAGGGAGATCAGTGGTTCGATTTTGTGGTACTTAAAAGACGGTTGGTTGGAAGATTTCACTTGTAATGTTTTTGTTAAAATTAATCAATTACAATAAAAATTATTAATCAGGTATTAATTTAAATTATCAATGTTGCATAAATTATTTTTAATTTTGCGATAAAAGATTTTTAAATTTCATCCCATATATTTTTTTCAAATCAATTGAGTTTTTTTAATAATATATTTTCATTTAAACAGTCCAATAAGTTGATAAATACGAATATTATGTATAAATAAATAATAACAATAAACTAAATTTGATCTCACACTTGATGAGATTCAAATCTGAAACCTTAAAATCTCAGGATCTCATCTTTACCACTAAATCAAGGTTTCATTCAGTGGCGTAGCCACGTACAAAATGTGGGGTCAATTGACCCCACTGAATTTTAGTAAAGTTATATTTATACATGTAGAAAGTATTAAAATTTTTATTTTTTATATTGAAGCCAATAAATTTCATAAAAACATAAAATAAATGATCAAAAATAAAATTTTTATTTATTTTTATAATGATAATATTAATATTTAGATTGCAGAGAAAATTTTAAAAAATCTTTATATTTTGGTAAAATTATAAAGGTTAGTTTTTGATACATTGACAATGAAAATTTTTAATTTCACAATCATTGTTAAAAAACTGTCATGCATCCTACATTATTTTCTAATTAGTTTTTTTTTTATTTTTTTACTATTCCTTAAGGGATATGTATCATCTTATTAACTACGTTTATGAAGTTTAAAAACTCTATTAATAGTATATTTGGTAATTTCTCTAAATATAATCATATGTTAATAAGTATTAAAAAATAAAATGTGATTTATATAATTTCTCATAAAGATATATTTATGTATAAATGTTCTACATAAAAGTAAAATCATACATTTTATTATATATAAATATAATGTTAATTTTTATTTCTTTTTTATTAAAAAAATTCTATATGTCTAAGGATATCTTTTGCAAATTAAAATATAAATAATAAAATCACTAATCAAGCAATTTTCAACTTAATTTATATATTTAAAATTGATTACTTCATATAATAATTGAATAATTATTATATACATTGTCAGTAAAATTTTTTTGACTTCACAAGTGAAATTAGGATGATGACACGTGTATTATTTTATTTTTAATATTTTTAAAAGACATGTGTCTCGTCCTAACCCCGTATGTGGAGTCAAAAAATTATTTTTAATACAATATAAAAATATTTATATAATATGGATTAGCACACATATGTGATCCCACTGAATTTTGTTTCTGGCTACGCCCCTGGTTTCAGTGGCTCAAATCAATCAAGTTTAAGTAGGGTTATTTATAATGAATTTATAAAATATTTCATAAATTTGAGTACGAAATAATTTTGAAAAAAAAAATTCTTATCCTTTGGCTTAACTTCGATTGATAGTCATGAATATATTAAATATATGGATAGATATCAAATACCTTATTAATGGAGTTTTTGGACTTTATAAATTTAAGAACTTAAAATGATAACACATATCTTGAGAATTTTTACAATAAAATAAAAAATTTTGACCTTATTATAAATTTCTCCACATATCGCAATTTTTTTATTTAATTAAAATATTACAAACGCGTAGAAGATAAAATTCAAAGTAAGTGAAAAGATTAAGTTGTCATAAAAAAAGAATAATTTATATACAAAACTCTTGTATTGCGGTTCAATAAAATCATGTATACACAATTTTTTTCATTAATATAAAAGTCTCTTCTTTTTTTTTTTGAAATAATAAAAAGTCTTTTCTCATTTTGTATTAAGAGAGAGACTCTTTTATGCTAAGATTAAGATATCATATTAAGAATAAATATTTAAGCATTTATCTCAATAATAGATATACATGTTTTGTTATTAATAGATTGGGATTCGAATATCTCTTTTCTAATAAAAAATTAAAATAAAATTTAAATTATGTTGTACGAAAAAGATTCGCCAAAATAAAGTAGGTAAAATTGCAAATAGCTCAAAGGGCAGGGTGCCAAGACTGATTCGGTTGTTGTTGGTTGATTGGTTGGTTGGTCCGTGAGAAAATCAAAGCCACCCACCCCTTAAAATCCAACCAAATCAGGAAGTAGAAAACACAACAACAATTCAACACCCCAACCCAAGCTTAAACCCCAGGTGAAACAAGTTCACTCTGCTCACAACCACCTTTTGATCTTGTTGTTATAAAAACAAGTACTTTCCAATCAGAATTTTCTTTTCTGTGCAACACCCACTTCAAGATTCCCATACCTTTGACTGTTTTAAGAGGTAAAAATGGCTTGCTTTATCTGTTATTATGTGTACCTAAATGCATGTTTTCCTGAACCACTGATCTGGGTTGTTGTTTTTATGTCTTTTGATCTGGGTTTGTAATGTAATAATGAGCATGTGTTTTTGTTGTTGCTAGCTTAGGATCTCAAATGCCTTCTCTTTCTTTATGTTCGATTCTTTTTTAGTACTTTTGATTCCTTATCCTGTTGTTAATATTTTAGTTCTCAAATGTTTGGGCTGATGCTTTACAGATTTCTGTTTCCTTTTTAGGGAATCAATACATTTAAAACTTGTGAAGAAATTCTTCTTAGGCCATTAAAATTGATATCTTTCCTTTTGGTCCACTTGTGCAGAATTACGCATTTGATGCTAGAATTTCTATCTTAGCTTCTTCCAAAACTCGAAGCTTATCATATGGTAGATATATAGGAAAATTTTCTAGGAAAACTTTGGTTCTTGGTACTTAAATATTCATAACACATTCTAGGAAAACTTTGTTTCACCCATGTTTGAAGCATAGAGAAGTAGATATATAGAGCTTCCTGATCTTAGATGGCTTGCATGGTAATTTGCTCTCAATCAATGAGTTTGGCTTTGGATTTGACTTAGAAACTGGACTCTAGACTACTTCCACTCGTGGCATGGGGGTTTCTGGTGGTGAAGAGGGTGCTCGGCATGGACCTTCTTTGATGCCAGGAGGTTCCTATGAGGCTTATAAATATATAGAAGATATCCTTCTTAAGGTGGCTGCTCAGGTTCCTGACAGTGGTCCTTGTGTCACTTACATTGGCAAAGGAGGATCTGGCAATTTTGTTAAGATGGTTCACAATGGGATCGAATATGGCGATATGCAGCTGATTGCAGAGGCCTATGATGTACTGAAATCAGTTGGAAAGCTCTCTAACGAAGAATTACGCCAGGTTTTCTCAGAGTGGAACAAGGGGGAGCTGCTGAGCTTCTTAATTGAGATCACTGCTGATATATTCGGAACTAAGGATGACAAAGGAGAAGGATATTTGGTAGACAAGGTTTTGGATAAAACTGGCATGAAGGGTACCGGTAAGTGGACGGTTCAGCAAGCTGCGGAGTTGTCTGTTGCTGCTCCTACAATAGCATCATCCCTGGATGCAAGATTCCTTAGTGGTTTGAAGGAGGAGAGAGTTGAAGCTGCCAAAGTTTTCACATCCAGGGGCCTTGGTGGTCTTCTGGCTGATGTAGCTGTTGATAAGGAAAAGTTAATTGACGATGTGAGGCAAGCTCTATATGCTTCTAAAATCTGTAGCTATGCACAGGGAATGAACTTGATACGTGCAAAGAGCATTGAGAAGAGCTGGGACTTAAAACTTGGGGAGCTAGCCCGGATTTGGAAGGGAGGTTGCATCATCCGAGCTGTTTTCTTGGACCGTATAAAGAAGGCATACGATAGAAATCCAGAGCTGGCTAATCTTCTTGTTGATCCAGAGTTTGCTCAGGAGATTATAGAGCGACAGTCTGCTTGGAGAAGAGTTGTTTCCCTTGCTATCAATTCAGGTATTAGCATGCCTGGCATGTCCTCTAGCCTTGCTTACTTTGACTCCTACCGGAGGGAAAGGCTGCCTGCTAATTTAGTTCAATCCCAAAGAGATTACTTTGGAGCTCATACCTATGAGAGGATTGATGACTCGGGATCCTTCCACACCGAATGGTTCAAAATTGCCAGACAGTCAAAGATCTGACAGTTTTCTGCAGTAGACTGATGATAACCCGGGTCAGTGAACCATTGTCATTTACGGCCTAATGGCTAAAGGACCATTGCATTTCATGTTGTTGTCTTGCAATGATATTAACTCGATTCAATTGTTTGGACACAATCCTTCTAATTTCTATTTGTTCATCTTCCTGCTTAAGTTCCATGGACTTAGTTGCTGGACTAAGTGCTTTTACATTTACCTTTGGTTTTGAAGGAGCTATTCTGTGTGGTGCTTGTTGAAAACTGAATACAGTGTTTTTCCTCTTGTCCTTTACTCCTTTTCATATCTATTGCACTTGTGTGAAAATTCCATTCAGCTCTAAATGGCTTCTGACTGACGAGTAGTTTTTCAATCTGTATTTTACTTTTCTTGAGTGCTTTCAAAATCCTAGTTAGAAATATATCAAACTTTTCTCGGATGAACCCAAGCAAGCTCACCAACATCCGGGCTCGGTTTTACAGGGTACATTGTGAATTAGAATTATAATCTGTGGAATTCAATATCTCCAACTTGTTCTGAATGCTGTCAATGTTTCCCTTTCAATCCTATTTGCATTGATTTTTTACACTAAAATTAACCGTCTGACTGTCAGAAAGATCATTTTGTTATAACCATGAAAAGTATATAAGGATCTCCTGCTGCCAGCGATCTTTGAGTTCTCGTTGAGGCTTGTGACATGTCTTGACCCTAGACTGGGAAAGCCTACTCTCACCTAAACTGTTTTAAGATTGGTTGAAAGCATAAGGATCAATAAGTTAATTTTTGCCATTTAAAATTTAAAGGCATTGAGTATCTCGAATTCCGATATGAAATGATTGGATCCAACCCTACTCATTCCAATTGCCACCTCTATGTTCAATGAATACTAATTTTTCTCTTTGATATCTTGGCTCTGGGTGGAGGCAGAAATCAAGACAGGAAGATGAAGAAGATAAAATCAGAAGCAGTTCATAATACAGCAATCTGCCATTGTTTCTTTTTTTCTGTACATATTACTCAAGAGTGAAGACCATAAACAGGCCTTTAGCTGCTGCTTGTGGGGTGAGGCCTGCGCAGCTGTCAGGGCCGGAATGATTCGGTTGTGTGGCGTGGACACGCAATCCTGAAGTAGGCTGATTTAAGAAAGTGTGAACGTAAGTTTGCCATCTAAAGTCGGTTAATAACTCAAGTTAAGTTTTGAGATCGTGACACAGTTTCCAGCCTCTTTGTGGGCCTTTTTAACCTAGCAGAAGTTTCATCCATTTTACTCCATCCACCTGCATCACATTGAATGAACCCTTTTCAATTCCTGTTTCCATAGTTACATCATCCTGCTTTGTCAAGAAGCCACAAAATACGGGACTTTGCAAAATTAAATGCCTCCAGAGGGGAGGGGGCTGCGCTTCTTTGGGGCTCTTAATGCACAGGTACCTCTGCTGTTCTGCAACTGCAATGCCCAGTTTTGACCACAAAGGTCATTTTCTCTTTCTTTTTGCTAAATGATGAAAATATCATACTAACTTATAGTAATAAATGGATTTAAATGTTATTGAATTCAAACACGTGATGTTAAAATACCTTCTTACATGGTGTAAATTCTTTCAATTAATGTGGAAGAGGAATCTTGCATTTACTCTACTTGTAAGAGATACTTGATGCTTGTATATTTGTATTTTCTAGTTGAAAAATTATTTTGTACAAATTCCATCCACGTTATTAATGGTTTGATACAATTTTTAGTATATATTATAAAGAAAAACATAAGACCAACATTGGTTGGCGTGAGTGGTAGCGGCTCTCGCCCCTTAACCAAGTGTCTAAGGTTCGATTTCTGACCTTGGGTATGGAGCAAACTATGCTAGGAGGGGACTACCCACTTTGTGTGAGCTCAAGATCCTCGACGGAAATTAGTCACTGTTGTCGACGGTGGATACTTCGTACCAATATCATGGTTAACCAAAAAAAAAAAAACATAAGATAAACTTTTAATCTCGTTTGTAAGTAAATATTCAACTGATTTATAGAAAGTAAAATTTTTAGAAAAAAAGGAAAATGCTCTAATTTTATTTATTCCGTTGCGTTATAATAATAATAACAATAAAAAAAAAACAAGTTCAAATTTGGATACTTCAAAATTAATAAATACCATACATGTTAATTCTATCTTTTTCGAAGTATGTGTAACAAAAAAAAATGAAAATTTTGGCATTGAACACACTAATTTTAAGAATTTCACATTTATTTAAAAAATTTTGAGTTCTAAAATAAATTTTATGTGACTAGTGAGACTATTATTTTTTATTATGTAACACAATTTTACGCGCAAAAAAAATTAATTTTATCTATTTTTAATTTTTTATGCATATATATATATATATATATATATATCTCTCTCTCTCTCTCTCTCTCTCTCTCTCTCTCTTTGGGTATCTCTTCTTTCTCTGCGATTCAATGTTAGACAATTTCAACACAAAGGATAATATGTTGAACCAAAAACTGAGTGGCAATTTAGAGAATCTAACAAAACCAGGGACACGGAAACTAATAAACTTATTCTTTGGACACATTATTTTTTGAATAATTATTTTATATATTATCAATAAAATATTTTTATTCTAAAAAAAAGTTAAGTTTCGTGTTTTATTTTATTTATTTTTTATTTTTTTAATATTTTTATAGAACACATATTATAATTTTAATATCATTCATAAAATAAAAATATTTTACTGATAATATATAAAATAATTATTTTCATTTTTTCTCTCTCCTTTCGGCCTCAAGAAAGGCCATTTTTCTTTCTATTCATTAAAAGTTTGTATATGATGCACTGACAGTGTATAGTTTTTATACACTGTCAATGCATCAGAAGTTGACACCTCATCAATAAGTCCTTATGGGCAAATTAAAAAAATTTATTTATATTTATATATAAAAATCTATTAATAAAGTATCAACTTTTGATGCATTAACAGTACATAAAAATTATACACTTTCTGTGCATTATATATAAATTCATTTATTAAAAAGGAAACAAAAATAAAATAAAGATAAAAACAGTGAAGTCCAGGACTCGGTTCCTGTGCATGTGAGCCACTACGCCCTTTGACCCTTTTTTGTCTTACTGTTTCCTGAGAAAGTTTTGGATCAAAATCAAAACTTGAAGCACAAAGAAAGAATGGGCTTGATTCAATTTGTCAAATCAATCAATTGGGAGCAAGAAGCTTACCCTGCTTATGAAGATTTCATTGTTCTTCCTTTCTTTGCTCTGTTCTTCCCATCTGTTCGATTCTTTCTCGATAGATTCGTCTTTGAGGTACTTGGTTTTATCTCTCTTATTCATTTTTATGATAATTTGATTGTAGTTTTTATTACTTTTTTTAAGAAAGAAGTTCTGAAATTTTGTTGGAAGTTTGTTTCTTTTTGGTGTCTTCGATGCTTTGTCTTTTAGCTTTATTGAATTGTTTTGAGGGTTGTCTTTGTTGCTACCGGATTGACCAAGATTCATGGTTTTCAATTATGTGTACTTGGTACTGCTGGTTGTTTGCTGCATATGAATGGTATTACATGTATTTTTATGATTCATAGAAGCTTGACATGATTCTGTGAGTGATAGTGAAAAGAATTCAATACGGGCTATTGGAATAAGATCCTAGTTCAACGATTTTTAGTTTATTTATTGGTTATTGGTATTTAAAATAAATAAGGTATAGATGTAGTCCTGATAAAAAAAATGGTATAGATGTGGTTTAGAAATGTATTTAAAGGATTGGAATTCGTATAAAGTTGATTATATGGCGAATATTTTGAGCACTTCTTCTTTTTTGCATTACTCTTCACTTATGGAATTCATTTAACTTGGACTTGATGAGAGTATTCATGGCTAAGTAAATGCATTTGTATAGGAATGGCTGCATGTTGTCTTTATCTAAGTTTCTTTTGGTCTACACAATGGGGGATAGCTCTCCCTTTTCCTTTAACTCCCCTAAAGTTTACGGCAGATCCCATGTGGGCAGATTGCAATCCCAAAAGGCTCATACTTGAACCACCTGGCCAGAGTCCTGGGTTTGTATTGGACCTATTGATCTTAGCTAGTTGTACCGTTGCATTGTCTTACTAGCTAAATGTATGTTCTTGAATCTTGACAATTACTCATTTACGTTGCCACATTAGAAGATGAGGCCTGGAAGTTGAACCGCACACTTACTTCATGATGGTTGTAATGTAATTATTCGTGTTGTCCTCAAAATTGTAGCTTTTACTCCAATATACTTATTTCTGTTTAACAATTCATATCTTCTAAGACACACTAAAAGTTTTCTTTCTTTTGCTGCATGTTTAGCTGTGTTAGAAGTAGAGAACCATTTGGAAGCCTGATGTTTAACAAACTTATATTAAGTATTCTTTGGTGGCTTTTCATTGGGAGCTGCTTCTGGCTCTTTATTTCTGCATAACACTACTGGTCATATTAGTCAAATGGAGTTTTGGGCTGTTTGATGCAGCTTGACTATAATGAAATTGAGTTTTGGCCTAACTGGTTGGTTTTGCTTCTAGATCAGCTACGTATTAGCTTGACTGAAGCTCTGGATGATTTACTTTAGCTCTTTGAAGCTTGAACATCTTTTTGCTTAAATGCATAGAGCTGCTGCGAGTTCCAGCTTGAAGTCTTGAAGTTTTGGCAGTAGATTTTTGAGGAGTAGATGAAAAGAAGAAAATGTAAACAAGTGAAAATGAGAATTTTTGTAATAAAGCTTGTCACTTGGAATAAAACAGTAGGACTCTCCTTTCATAGGATGACTAAAATGTAGTTCTTTATTTTGCTTTTTTGAGTTTGGCTTTCCTAAGAGCTTAAATAAATAAATAAGTGACATGGAATTGTTTTGACTTACAGCTTCATATTGGTAAAGCTTCAGCTCATGATGATGTTTGAACATATCTTCTATTGTCAATTGAGTTTTTACCTAGATTGTTGTATGGCTATGAGTTGTTCACATACAACTGCAGATTTTTTACCACTTTCTGAAACTTTTTAAGTTAATTCATTCACTACCAAAAAAAAAAAAAAACACCTTAAGGTCTTTGCTTTCTTGATCACATGTTGAAACACCAGCATCCTCCTATTAATAGGTGACTGAATGCATTGTGTGTGGGCTCATGCGGTGCTATTTGAAGATTTGCTTTAAGATTATTTTCTATGTATGCAAGTGCTATGTGTTTTAGTATACTAGTATTCCGACTAAAGTTTAAAACTTTCACCATTATTGGGAGACAGTTTGTTGCAATTTACTTGCTAAATGACGAATTAAATTAAAGGTGATCTTTCAGTGTAGATAAAGTTCATATCATAGTTGATAAGAATAAGCATAAATTTAAGCAGGTTGAAGCATTTGTCTTGAATGTTTGGGGGGTGAGGGGGGTGGGGAATAAGTTTATTTTTGGTGTATTGATTTTATGTAATGTAGTTGATATCTGTGTTTAGCTAGTTTTGTTGCTCCTCTCCTTTGTTTTATCTCTCTCTTTTTTCCATCACCATCCTTTCTCCTAACAGTTTGTTCATTTCGAAACCATCTTCCATTGTCTCAGAAAGTTGGAAGGCGGTTGATTTTTGGAAAGGGACACCAGATGCTGGATACCAACACGGAGGAGAGAAGGAAGAAGATTAGAAAATTTAAGGAGTCAGCTTGGAAAAGTATTTATTATCTTTCAGCAGAAATTCTGGCTCTCTCTGTAACTTATAATGAGCCCTGGTTTACGAATACAAGATACTTTTGGGTAGGACCAGGAGATCAGGTCTGGCCTGATCAAAAGATTAAGTAAGATTCATCAACAATGTAAAATATAATTGCTCTTTTTTGCTTCGAATATCAATATTGGTCTGAACATATCCTTATTATGTATGATGTTTCTTCAAATATCAGAATGCATTATATTATACATTCAGAGATATGAGAATACAGTTTTATAAACTCAACAGATTAACTATTATGTTTCCTTTCCAGATTGAAATTGAGGGGAGTTTATATGTACGCTGCTGGATTTTATACATACTCTATATTTGCTTTGATTTTTTGGGAAACAAGGCGTTCTGACTTTGGAGTCTCAATGGGTCATCATGTTGCAACTGTCATGCTCATTGTACTATCTTACATATTTAGGTATGCTTTGACAGGTTCTTACCGTAATATAAGATACTAGGCTTGTAGTTTTTTAAAATTTTATCGATAGTTGTTTCTTTTCTTATTCTGGTTTCTTGTAGATTTGGTCGTATTGGTTCAGTTGTATTAGCACTTCATGATGCAAGCGATGTATTACTGGAGATAGGGAAGATGGCAAAATACAGTGGTGCTGAAACAATCGCTAGCGTTGCATTTATAACTTTTGTTTTGTCTTGGGTCTTACTGCGCCTCATATATTTCCCTTTCTGGATCCTTTGGAGTACAAGGTTTGTATATAAGTTTGTGTCTGATATATATTTGCTCTCTAACTTTTTTTGGGTTTATTCTTAAGCACTTGAGAAACACTCCAAAATCCATAAACATAGCAGTGAAGTCAAGGGAGGAGAAAGCAACTATAAAAAAAGTTATGCTTTCACCAAAAGATAACTGGTTACTTCAATGAAGTAAGCAGCAATCTGTATACTGTTACTCTTTCTCTTTCTAGGTATATATATAAAGAAAGAAACTTTTCTGGGTTTTTTCAGCTTATTCATGATTCCCGTTCTAGTGCCTAGACGTTGGAATAGTCTTGCTATGCTGTGACAGAAACTGTCTTTTCTCTTGAAGAAAAACTAAATGCCAAGTTTGCCTCCTGGTTCTGATATAACCCAGAGCATAAAAGCTCGCTTAGATTAGATTCTATTTCTAATTTTAATCTTTTTTATTCATCTTATATCTCTCTTCTATTGCAGTTATGAAGTTGTCCTAACATTGGACAAGGAAAAGCATCCGGTGGATGGACCAATTTGTTATTATCTCTTCAACACACTTCTGTTTTGCCTGCTTGTTCTCCATATTTATTGGTGGATACTTATTTATCGAATGCTTGTCAAACAAATACAAGCAAGAGGCAAACTTAGTGAAGATGTTAGATCAGGTAAGTACAGCATAACACACACAGACATCATTGCATGCAAGGACACAGATGAACTTATTTATATAAACTGATAAATCAACCTCACTGAGAATTTCTGGTTATGTTTTTTTTTTTGGTCAACTGGCTCGCATCCTGACTGATTAGTAATAATCGGCAGTCCATGGAATAATCAATCATCAGAGATTTTACTGACTTTAGGATGCTGCACAATTCTTTGCTCATATGAAAACTTTATAAATAAATGAATGCTGTAAAAAAGAGTTTCATACCTTTCTACATGCGTATTTTCATTTTATATCCCTCCTGAATGTGCTTTCTAGTGGCTTTACTTTTAACTTCCTAGCTGGCTGTTTTTTCTTCAGTTTTCATTTTGACCTTTCATTCTCTTACGCAGATTCTGAAGATGAACATGAAGATTGATGACAAGAAACACTGCATTAACAGAACTTATGAAAGGTAATCTTACTTTTATTTGACGGCCTCATCGTACTCACCATTTTGAGAAAATAAAACTCACCAATTTGATTTAGCAAAATCAAAATTATAGACCTCCAGATTCCTTTATGTTTAAAAACATTTTAGAAAGCCCTCATTTTGAACAAGCGAAGTGAAATACAACACATTGCTTTTGTGCAAAGATTCGGTTTTCACTGCCGTATCAGTCTTCTTTGTCTGTAAACTGATAATTGTATGTTCATTTTCAGTCAAACTGATAGAAAGGTCTCTTTGTATGCCCTTCTGCAGAAGGAGAACAACCCTGGTTTACACTTTGGAATTCTTTAAAGCCTAATGAATACTTGCATTGCCTTGCACAAAAGCATTTCAGAGAGTTCAGATTGAAGAGAAGTTTGGCTATGGCACCTTCCAGTTCACAATATTTGGTCTAGGTCTGCTGGCTCACCAGTAGTTTGTTGTAAGAATACATGTCACCATAAACTGTAATTCATCAAACTTGAACATAACAAGTTCAGGGTTTACTTTCGGACTCAATTTTTTTACCCTTAGACCAAGGAATCTTCTTCTTGTCTTGTCTAATTGAAGTTCATTAGTTCATTGTAGGTTCAATTGTCCACAGTGAGCAGATTTTTAGTAAATGAAGGCCTGAATTTTATTGTTAGATTTAATACTAATTCAGAAGTTTGATTTTCTGTCGTTCAAAGATTTCGTAGTAAGATAAACGATAATTTTTCATTTTTTTTATAATTTTTTCTCAGACTTTGCTTCTGTGTTATTCTTGCAATACTTGGTTACTTCGATGACAAAGCCAATTTTGAATCAGAAGTCTGCAAAAAGTTGATTAACTTCTTTTGACACGTGATAATAATCTCTTGCACTTCAAGAATCAAAATCAGGATTTTGCTTATATTTTCTCTCCCATTCTAGATTTTTCTCCCCGAAGAAAAGCGAGTGAAGAATTGAAAATGCAAGAAAGATGGTGCCATATTCATTATTCTTGTTTGTGAAGCAAAAAGGGCAAAGGGCTGTAACTATAACGTGTAAATTGAACTTTGATGATATACGTAAAAAAAAAAATTATTACATAAGCTTGCTTGAATGACTAAAGCTTTTCATTTTACAAGAAGTGAGCTGAAATCTAACTTGTCTGCTCACACCTATCAATATTTAAAGCATTGGTTTAACCTAACATGTTCAACTAATGAAGCCCATGTTGCATAACAGATACAAAAATGATTAGATCATCAATGTTTTCTTCTGTTGATTTAGATTATACCCACCCTTTTACCAAATAATGTCATTTTCGATTTTAAGCATTAATCCAAATGATCATATTTTTACTCGTGAAGTGTAAAATTTCTAGAAGTGCGAAATTATCAGAGACCTAAACGAGAAGTCCTTTTCCCTAGGGCTAACTTCTACTTGCTAGATAGTAATTTGAAAGTAAAAGCAGTAAACATTTGCTGTTATCTGTTTATGGTTTGTTGGCTGCCCCAAAAACTTTGCAAGTAAATTATATTAGAGTTTATAACTTTTGGTTTGCGAGAACCCACCAACCAGGCCAACAGTAGTTGCATCTTCTTTTGACTAATATTCACACATTGTTTAATTTGCAGTGAATACTCAAACGCCAATGCACAAGCATCGAAATTTCCACATTCTTTTTCCCTTAAATACCTTCGAGCCCCACCCACTTCCCTCACTCGATCAAGAAAAAGCTATGCATAGCAGCAAGAGAATGGCGCATTGTTTTATGGTTCTGATTTGTATCTTCGTCTTCAGCTCTACTGTTTTTGCAAGTGCTGAGCCTCCATTGACGTTGGATTACTACAAATCAACTTGTCCGACTGTGTTCGAGATTGTGAAGAAAGAAATGGAGTGTCAAGTGCTCTCGGATCCTCGCAATGCCGCCCTCATTGTTCGGTTGCATTTCCATGACTGCTTTGTGCAGGGCTGTGATGGGTCAGTTTTGCTTGACGATACAATCAGCTTACAAGGAGAAAAGAAAGCTCCGACAAATGTAAACTCATTAGATGGTTTCAGAATCATTGACAGGATTAAGAACAAGCTTGAATCTGAGTGTCCTGGAATTGTTTCTTGTGCTGATATCCTCACTATTGCCGCCAGAGATGCTGTGATTCTGGTAAGAACATTTCTACAAGCAAAAAATCTGTGCATAGTTTTCTTAATTATTGAGTTGGGTACATATTTTGTCTGGTTTTTTGCAGGTTGGGGGGCCTTACTGGGATGTGCCAGTGGGAAGAAAGGATTCAAAGACGGCTGGCTACGATCTTGTCATCGAAAACATTCCTGCTGCTAACGAGGGGCTTCTCGGTATTATATCTAAATTTCTTTATCAAGGCCTCTCGGTGACTGATACGGTGGCTCTTGCTGGTAAGCTTTCTTAGAATCTTCTATAATGAACATAGACAATGCACCAATTTTTACTAGTGATGTAATTCGATCAACGATCATGTCCGGTTTGTTTGTTTATGTTTATTTGTTAAAATTAACAAATATTCACGAGCAGAAGTGTTAATTTTAAACTCTCCTAAAATTTATTAAAATTCATCTGCTTAGTAAATTATATAAGATTTATTTACTATTTAATAATAATAAATTTTTAAAATTACATATTTATTCATAAGTCATTTTAACATGTAATTATTTAAATTATAAATTTAAGTAAAATTTTTTAATTTGGTGTTATAAGGTAAATATAGTTTTTTTGTTTAATATTTACGAACATATTTATTTAATTTTTATTAATGTGTGTTTGTAAATATATTCATTTATATATTCCCAAACATGTTCATCTAATATTTACTAAAAAGTTACCAGAAATGAATGGTAGTAGAAAATAAATGAACGAAATAAAAATGATTCATGTTTCGTTCAATCATATTTTAAATTTCACTCATCCTAGTGCTTATTTCTCTAATGGCTCTTGTTTCACCAATACACTCAGTTGAGTTTTTAAACTCGACAAATAAGTTAAGATAATGACATATATCTTATTTTTTTTAATTTTTATTTTTTTAATATTCCATTAATAGTATCTATCATTATCTTAATTCATTTTGTAAAGTTTAAAAACCTCACTAATCAAGATATGTTCTTTTTAATCAGAAAAAACATTATGATTAATGATTCTAACTTAAATAATAGAACAGTTGAGATTTTCCGCCGCTTGATTTTTCACGGTCCTGTCCTTTTTGTTTCCATGCAAATCAATTCCAGGGGCTCACACCATCGGAATGGCACGCTGCGAGAATTTCCGAGCCAGAATCTATGGAGACTTCGCCGTAACTTCAGGGATGAATCCGTTGTCCAATTCACATCTCAGCAGCCTGAAATCCATTTGCCCCGTAACTTCAGGAGACAATAACATTGCAGCAATGGACAATGTCACACCAAATCTTTTCGACAACTCGTTTTACCAGACACTGCTGAAAGGCGAAGGCCTGCTTAACTCCGACCAAGAAATGTACTCCAGCGTCTTCGGAATCGAAACGAGGAAGCTTGTCCAGAAGTATGCAGTGGACGCTGTCGCTTTCTTCAATCAGTTCTCAGATTCAATGGTGAAACTGGGAAACATTACGAACTCGGAAAGCTTTGTCAATGGTGAAGTGAGGAGGAATTGCAGATTTGTCAACACTTGAAAAAGCTGCAAAACAGCGGCTTTTGTCAATGAAATTACGTGGTAAATTTGTTTGTGTTATGAAGAAAAACAATAATAAGTTTTTTTTTTTAAGTTATAGTTTTCATGAATAGTTGAAAGTAGTGAAGTTTTCTGGTATACCAAGATATGGAAATTGAAGCTTATGTAAGATTCATTTCAAGCCAACTACAAAAAATAATAATAATAATAACAATAATAAATTTATCTCTCCTCTCTCTCATTTAAGTAGTTAAAACAACAAAATCATTATATATTTTAAGGGTTTGTATATAATGTACTGACAATATATAATTTCTATACACTATCAATATATCAGATATTGACATATCATCCATAAGTAAACTAATAAAATGTCAAACTTTTAAAAATAAATGCAAATAAATTTTTTCTAGTTTACTCATAAAAGCTTATTGACGAGATGTCAATCTTTTATACATTGATAGAGTATAAAGATTATACACTGTTAATGCATCATATATAAATCCATATTTTAATCTTTACAGAAAAAAGTTATCATCCGTATATCTGAATAACATTTCTTTTTTGCTAAGCATGTATAAAATAAGAAAATTATTATATGATAATTCGGGTAGATATATCAAGAACGAAATAAATTTTTCTACTTTTTGTTAGAGTTTTGTCAAAATTTTAACTAGCATTATTTTCATATATTTTTTCGTGTTGTTTCATATTTTATTATCGTATTGTTTTTAAAATTATTGGATTTGATTGCGTTTTTATGCCTCAAACGTTTTTAATTTTGTATATAACTTCACATATCATTTTTATTTTTATTTTTTTTGAAAAGCATAATTTTTATTTTTTTCAATAGAGCTTAAATTCCAAATAATTAGTATGAAATCAAAATTAGGGTGAAGATCTCAATTAATCTTAGATTAAATTTTGCATCGCTCTAGACTCTCGACTCATGATTAGTATCTTAAATGTTAAGTATTAAGAATTTATCAGAACAAAAAATTCTTTACATGTAAAAAATTGAAACAATAAGACATATTTTGAATATAGAATATGCGAAATTTTTTGAATAAAAAAATTAATATATCTCGTAGATTGAGTTGGTTATATCAAGACAAAAATTTTGTTTCTTTTCTCCTTTTTTTTTTAGGTAAATGCGATGCATTTGGACGTATCACCTAAATTGAAAAATGTTTTTCCTTTTCTATAAGCTAGGGCTGAGAAAAAAAAAATCGATAAAATCAAAAAATCGACTCAAACCGGGATTTCGGATTGGTTCGGTTCGGATAATAAACGAATTCAGTTCGGATTCGGATCGTGGCATCATTAAAACCGAATAAAATCAATTCGAATCAAGTTCGGATACGTATAATATCCGAATACTTTGTTATTTAGTATTTTGTAATTTTTACTATTTAAATTAAAAGTTCAAGTTTTATATTTAATTAAAAATCCTAAGGAAAAATTGAAATAAAATCCAAAAGTGCTTAAATGCCTAAAAAAAATTAAATAAAATTTAAAATTACATAAATAAAAATACCAAATGAAATATTCGAATACTTTGTTATTTAGTATTTTGTAATTTTTACTATTTAAATTAAAAGCAATTTAAAATTACATAAATAAAAAAATCGAATGACCGATCCGTATAAATTCGGATCGGATATTATTTCTATACGAATCAGATACGGATCATAAAATCAAAAAACCGTTTAGTTCGGATCGGATCGGATCGGGTTTTTGCAAAAATCCGATCCGATCCAAACTAAACGTTATCAGCCCTCCTATAAGCCATATTAGAAATTATAATGGGTAGGGTATTTGTTATTTTTGGAATATCTATACTTAATTTTGATTATATTTCATGATATTTAAATCTTATAATTACATGAATACTTTTAATTTTTCCTATTCAGATATTACTTATGTAATATAAGAAACATCTGATAATATTCATTTATTAAGTTAAATTTAGATTTTCAAAGTTAAATTTAAATTATAAGAATAATTAAGTTAATAAATTACATTTAACTCATAAAAAATAAATTAAAATTAAAAATCATAACTAAAATACTTAATTAATTTAGTTAAGCACTAATTTATATATATACTAAATACAAACCCGCACGATGCTACGGGTCTGTTTTTATTTTGCAATTCTTAAAGTTAGTAAAATTGATTATTAGATAAGAGTTGTTGGTCATAAAAATATTTATTTCCTTCATATTATTTAGTACAAAAGAGAAACATATTTACTAAAGATAGAGTTTATATATCAAACAAATGTCCAAAAATAAGTTTTTGAGAAATTTGGATTAGCTTGGATTAAAAAAATACACAATACTTAAGTTAAATAATATGATAAACAGATAATTTGTGCTAGAAACAAACAAATTAAGATAATGATGCAACAACAATAAAAAGTAAAAGCACCAAAATATATATATGGTATAGTGGTTCAGACAATTTAACAAAGAAGTAAGAAAAATTAGCTAAGAATGCTTTGTTCATATTATTAATCAAGTGTAAGGTTTTAAACCTATCTGTAAGCATTTTTATTTTAAGAATAATTAATTGAACTATTTATATTTACTCCAAAATACAATATGCAAATTAAAAGTATTTTTTTTTGCAAGATTTAGAGGGAAAAAAACCCTTTCATATAATAAGTTTTATCGAAAGCAAAATATATATAAGTAGAAGAAGCAAATAGATAAAAATATAAAGCAATACCATAAAACAATAATAGAAGACTGGATTAAAAAAAGTTAAAGATCCATGTTAAAAACATGTTAAAGATTTAACAAAAAAATTATTGAGAAAAAAATGAAAGGACCTAAGTAAAAAAAAAAAGTTGTTGAGGGCAAAAAAAAATGGACATGTGTCAAGCAATGGGACAGGAGGAGACAAAAATATATGATAGTATATATATACTAGACACAAACCCGCGCGATGCTGCAGAATTATTTTTATTTTGTAATTTTTAAAATTAGTAAAATTGATTATTAGATAAAAGTTGTTGGTCATAAAAATATTTATTTCCTTCATATTATTTAGTACAAAAGAAAAACATGTTTATTAAGGATAGAGTTTATATATCAAACAAAATGTCCAAAAATAGTTTTTTGAGAAAATTGGATTAGCTTGTGTTGACACCTAATTTTGTCCTAATGTTATTATTATTATATTTGTATTTATTTTTATTTTTATTATTTGTTTTGTTATTATTTATATTATTATTATCTATTATTTATGTTATTATTATTATTTTTTATTTTATTTTCACCTTTATTTTCTAATTTGTTTTTAGTTTATTTTTTTATAAATTTAATTAATATTCGATTAAAAAAAATCAAAACAAAAAAGTAAAAAAAAAAAAAGAAGGTGCATAGCACCGGTTTCCTTCACCATCTCACAGCCCCTTTCCATATCAGTTAACCACCTGCAACTCCCTCATTTCCATCAATATCAGTCAATCAAACCCCATTCCAATAACAAACACCTAAATGACTGAATTTGTGTAAAAATCTGATGGACAAAAGCAAAAAATTGGACTAAGAAAGGTTCTCTAATTTCGGTTAAAATGCACACTGCCTCTCAGACACAGAGGGGGAGCCATTTTTTTTTGGGATTCTTTCTCGACCCTCACAGATCTAAACCCATCTATCCACCACCACAAACTGCTATCTGCCATCACCGAACAGGCCCTGATCACCAGCCCTTTCCAGGTTTTCTCAACCACTGAACACCTCTATCCGAAACCCTTGCCAAGCTGCAACCCCTGTGGAATCCGAACCCCCTACACTAAGCCACCCGAGAGACCATTCACAACCATAGCTTCATCCTCACCCAACCGAAACCCTTTGGCCGACCCCTTACAGCCACCATTCTCACCCACGTTCCGCTACCCAAAACCAAGATCACCGTGAACCACCACAGCCCCATTCAACCTCAGCCTACACTACCGAAACCATGACCTAACTCGGATCTCGGAACCGAGACCCAAGACCCCTAAAATCCCAGGTCTAAAGCCTTAATCCCAAAAATCATCACCAGCCACCTGCAAAAAAAAAAAAGAAGGGAAAATCACGACAAGACCAGCAACCTCAAGTACATCTGGAACCATCATCAAAACAAAAAATAAAAAAAAAGAGCAAAACAGAAAAGGGGTGAGGAAATGGTTTCGATTAAACTTAGATCTATGGTGTTAGGGATATTTTCGAGTGAAACCAAGGTTAGATCTGGTTAGAGGAAGACAAAGGGAACATTTTTACGGTTTCGGAATACTCGTCGGACGCCGGAGTACGGCGGCGCACGACGGTCGGCGGTAGCGTGGAAGGTGGCCGGTCACGTCTGAAAGCAGAGAGAGTTGAGAGAAAAAAAACAACTAATCTTTTTTTGGAAAAAATTAAAATCTGAAATAAAAAAAAAGTTCGGGTATTTATAGGCAGCCTAAACGGCTGCGTTTTGAGCCAAAGGAGAAGGCCCATCAGTCGACCCGAATCCGACCCTGGATCCGGGTGCCTGACCCGGGAACAGCCTCAGCTCACTCGACCCGAACCAAGATCCGCGACCCGCTTCCCATTCGCCCGTGACCCGCGTCTTGGTCCACCTGATCCGGCCCGTTTGCCTGCTTTGGCCCAGCAACTTCAGCCCATTCTAAGTGGCTATTGGGCTCAACGTTTGGTCTCTTTGTCAAAGGTTTTCTTGGGGCCCAAGCCCAATCCGTTTGGTATATTTTTCCCCTCCTTTATTTAATTATTTAGTATTTATTTATTTTGTAAATAATTTATTTTATGTGTTTTTAAGATACTTGCATAACATAAATGAATATTTATTTATAAAATTCTTAAAGATTTCATAACTCTAAATTTAATTATGAAATTAATCTTAACAATAAAAATATAGTTTTAAGATGTATATATATAAATAAATAAATAAATGAAATTCATACATAAATATAGGAAATATATATAGTTTTGAAATGTATATAGATATATATAAAATATGTAAATAAATATGTAAAATACCCATATAACCATATAGTTTTTTTTTATATATAATTTTTTTTGATTTACTATAAAAAAACATTTTAAGAAGCCAAAAAATAATAATAATAAAAAAGGAAATTAAGAATAAAGTTCCGATGATGGGATGTCATGAAACTCACAAGTAGTGATTTCTTGACTGATCCCTAGGTGAGAGGAATTAGCTAAATGTTACCAGAGTATTGGGATATTTAGTTAAATTTTTCAATAATAAGAGTTTCATTAGTAAAAATTAAAATATAAAGTTCTTTTTATACTCCCATATGCATAAATATTAAAAATTAAAATAAATAAAATTCTTCCGATGATGGGATGTCATGAAACTCACAAGTAGTGATTTCTTGACTGATCCCTAAGTGAGAGGAATTAGCTAAATGTTACCAGAGTATTGGGATATTTAGCTAAATTTTTCAATAATAAGAGTTTCATTAGTAAAAATTAAAATATAAAGTTCTTTTTATACTCCCATATGCATAAATATTAAAAACTAAAATAAATGAAATTCTCCCGATGATGGGATGTCATGAAACTCACAAGTAGTGATTTCTTGACTAATCCCTAGATGAGAAAAATTGGCTAAATATTACCAGAGTATTGGGATATTTAGTTAAATTTTTCAAAATTAAGGGTTTCATTAATAAAAATCGAAGTATAAAATCCTCTTTGTAAACTCATATGCATCTTACCATATTGCTTGCATTACATGCATAAATATTAATTTTAAAATAAATGGAATTCTTCCGATGATGGGATGTCATGAAACTCACAAGTAGTGATTTCTTTACTGATCCCTAGCTGAGAAGAGTCGTGCTAAATGTTACCAGAGTATTGGGATATTTAGTATGATTTTTCAATAATTTAAATTTTTATCAAAATAAAAATGAATAAATTTTTAAAAGAAAATAGAAAAAGAAAATTAATAATAAAATTTAAATAATTAAACAATGGCCCGATGATAGGATGTTATGAAACTCACAAGTAGTGATTTCTTGACTGATCCCTAGGTGAGAAGAGTTCACTAAGTGTTATCAGAGTATTGGGATACTTAGTGCAATTTTCAATAATAAAAATTTTTATTTAAAATAAATAAATAAATATTTATATAAAAATTAAAAAAATTCATTTGCATCATTCATTATTTGTTTGCATCATTTGCATCCATAATAATTTTTGAAGCGAGTGTGAATCTTCCGATGATGAGATTCTATAGAACTCACAAGTAGTGATTCTTAAGAAATCTCTAGGTGAGTAAATTATCCGAAATGCTACCAGAGTATTGGGGTACTTCGGAATAATTTTCAATACAAAAGATTTTCACTTATTTCAAATAAAAAATAATATTTAAATGTTTCAAAATTAAAAGAATAAAATTGATTGCAATAAAATAGGAATTATTTTTAAATATTAATTCAAGACCATTTCATTAAAACAAAAAGGATAACACATGATTATTATGGTACCGTTTTTTAACGGGCGTCGTGGGGGTGCTAATCCTTCCCCACGCGTAACCGTACCCCCGAACGCAATTTTTGTTTCGCAGACCAAAAGATTATCTTTTTAATAAAACTTAAATAATTTTAAGATTTTGTTGAGAAGATAAACGTTTTCAGGTGACCAATCACACCTAGTCAAAAAAGATTGGTGGCGACTCCCTTTGTTTTTAAATATTTTTCAAAAATCGTCGAGCGCGAAGCCGTTACGACAGCTTGGATTAAAAAAATACATAATAAGTTAAATAGTATGACAAATAGATAATATGTTCTAAAAATAAACAAATTAAGATAATGATGCAATAACAATAAAAAGTAAAAACACCAATAAATATATATATATATATACGGCATAGTGGTTCAGACAATTTAACAAAGAAGTAAGAAAAATTAGCTAATAATGCTTTGTTCATATTATTAATTAAGTGTAAGGTTTTAAACTTATCTGTAAACATTTTTATTTTAAGAATAATTAATTGAATTATTTATATTTACTACAAAGTACAATATACAAAGTAAAAATATTTTTTCCCTGAAAAAGTTAGAGGTAAAAAACTCTTTCATATAATAATTTTCATTTGAAAGCAAAATATATGCAAGTAGAAAAAGTAAATAAATTAAAAATATAAAGTAATACTATAAAACAATAATAGAGAATTGGATTAAAAAGAGTTAAAGAGTTATGTAAAAGACATGTTAAAGATTTAACTAAAAAAATTGTTGAGAAAAAAATAAAAGGACCAAAGTAAAAAAAAAGTTGTTCAAGGAAAAAAATTAGATATGTGTCAAACAATGGGAGAAAAAGAGACAAAAATATAAGATAGTATAAATATATATATATATATTTATATATTTATATAAACGCAGTAGCCTGCTTAGATTGAACAATATCTAGGTTTCCCAAGCCCAATGATATCTTCATGAAACTCAAAATCCCTCTTATGAGCCAAGTGTGCTAAATGGTTTACACAAGAATTGGCCTCCCTGAGGCCTGAATACACGACGTAGTGAACAGCTCCAATCCCTTTTCAATAGAGAAATGGTTTGTAAGTATTGTGTTAATATTAAATAATTTCTGAATAATATAATATTAAAAATTTATTATTTATCTAATTGATCAGATAGTAGATACTTTAAGATCATTAAGTGAACCTTTTCCGAACTCGTGAAAAGTAATAATTTTATTATCATACCCAATTATAATATATTATAAATTTAATCAGACCAAATAAGGTAAAATATTCTTCATAAATAATTTTTCTATCTGTACCTGATTATAAGAACACATATGTAAGAATATTTTTTTTTCTTTCTTTTACACGGGCATGAAAAGTCTACACACGTTTTTTTTGGTATCATTAATGTGTTTAACTGAATTTTCATGATTAGATATTTAGAAAGAAAAATGTAACATAAAGTTTTAATCAAGATATAAAAATTTCATGGACGGTGTATTTTCTTGACCAATACTTCTCAAATTCTTCCTTCTTCTACCAATTTTTTGTTTTTTTTTCCCAAAATAGTTTGGATTTATTTATTATGATTATAATTTGTACATTTAACTTCATATAACACAAATCACACATTTTTCATTATACTGTTGTGACTCAACGCCAACTAAGTTCACATTATGAATTAGGTAGAAATTAAGCCATTATCTCTTTGAATTTCATTTTCTAACATGTTTTTGATGAATTTTTTTGGTTGTATAAGCATGAATGCCTTGAAAACCAGAGGAAGTAATGTATTTTCAATGTGAAGATCATTTTCAAATGAAAATTTCTAGTTTCAAGACAGAATAATTCAAGCTTCTGGCCTTCTAATTCTAAACAAGATGACATGTACCATATTGCACA
This sequence comes from Heritiera littoralis, assembly GCA_031772115.1. Classification (NCBI taxonomy): domain Eukaryota; kingdom Viridiplantae; phylum Streptophyta; class Magnoliopsida; order Malvales; family Malvaceae; genus Heritiera; species Heritiera littoralis. Next base: position 10,834,787 of record JAPDPK010000008.1, on the reverse strand, counting down.
ATGATTATCTCTCCGAAAATAGCATGAAATAATATTTTGTTTGTCTAAAAAGTAATGGATCCTAAAACTTTATTTGATAGAAAAGAATATGAAAAGTTTGTAATTTAAATTAATAAATTTTTCATCTTCACATTTTTTTTCTTGCCCCATGTCAAAGCTTAATTATTTGATTTCGAAACAAGCTTTGCCATCAACAACAAAACATGCATATTGCCAAAACGGAGAGATCTCTTTTCCCAATGAGAGAGCTTTGCCATGCCATGGATTTGAACTTTGGAGGGTGATTCACTCGTGCTTGTCTTTTGTTTCTTCTATAACATGATTTTTATTTTTTTAATGTTTGTCCAAACCCAAACATGATTTTTGAAGATTGATTGTAAAGTTGATTCTACATCATTAATCAATACTTGTTTGATTGAAGACAATAGATTCAAAGTGAAGTGTTTTCATGAAAAAAATAAGAAATATTTAAAGGGAAAATATTTTGATTGTTATTTATTTATTTGATTTTGCTAAAATTGCTTCAAATCATGGAATCCATATGAAGCTTAAGAATGAAAAAAACCCTTCATGACTTGATTGTTAAAAGAGATTTAAATTGAATTTGATATTTAATTTAATTAATTCATATTTTTTAAAAGATTATCTTTAATAAATTTAAAATTTAAACCATACACATACGATCATTTTTTTTCCTGTACGTGTCAGAGTTAAGATTTCAAACTTTCTTTAAATTGAATTTTGTTATATAATTAAGGCCTCTGACCTGAAAGAAAAGAAATGCAATTACTAAAATTCAAATTTCAGATTTATAAAACTCTTACGCCTTAGAAATGAGAGTATGATTATTTGAATCAATAATTAATCAACTTTGGACTGAGTTCTTTTCTTTCTTATTAACTCCTTGTTGAAATAGTCGGATGATGAGATGGATTTTTTCGGTGTAACAATGACATTGAAAAATTCATGTGGCAATAATTCAATGTAATATTGAATGTTATTGGAGGAAATTTTCAATGTAGGGGAACTAGACCCAAAGAAATTAGGTGGTTTTTAGACTTAGTCCAAGGTAAGGTATCCCATATAAGATTTTTAACACAATTGACTGGTAGACATGTCTTCTACAATAAATGTACTAGAAAGTAATTGATTGAAAATAATCGAAGCAAACCAAACCTATGCAAGAGTTAGGCATGTCAACCAGTTAAGCCCTAACTTATAAATTACTTCTATAAATGTCAAATTGGACAATGAAATTTTGATATCTTGTTTTTATGCATCCAAATTTTAGAAAATTTTCTATTATTTTCGAACTCAAATTTATTATAATGATAATTTTAATAACAATTAAGCATTACTTTTTTTTGGTTTAAAGGATAGGTTGAAACAACACACACAAAAGGAAAAACAAAAAATTGAATGAAATATCATAAACTTTTATGAAAATGATCTAAGCTATTCATTTTTTCCACTTCCAGCTGGTCCATGATTAGATTCAGTCAAGTCTTCATTTTGTCCTATAATATGTTTGAAAATCGAGATTGAGATGGATATGAAATTAAGATATTCAAATTAAAATACCCAAGAGCATGTAAATAAACTGGCAGAGGATTGTTCTAGCTTAATCAAAGGTCTCGAGTTTGAACTCTAGATATGCAGCTGTGTTAAAACTCTTGAAAGAGAGCTTTACCGCCCTTTGCGTCCTGTCCGACTCGAATCCGAATTAGTCTTATACTAGAATGGTGTGGGGATACCGAGTGGTTTCGACAAAAAAAAAATTGAATCTTTTCACCGAATACTATCTTATCTTCAACCCTCCACCCACTGATTTTAGGTTAAATGCTTTAGCAAAACCCAAAAAACAAGCTCTGAACTCGTCAAAGAAATAAAAGGTTATGAAACAGACAAACATTTATACCAATTTAAACGAGGTCATTAGAGTTGTTGACAAGTTAATTAAGGTTGTTCTTGAATCAGCAAAACGTCCAAATTATCAGTCAATCTCTATTGCAAACGTGTAATCCTGAAATTGCAAACAACCAGAAAGGACCACTACTATATATCATTTACTATTAGAAAACCTCACAAAGTTAGAACCAAAGGAAACCAAGGCAGTCTATTTTATTGGCTGTCTTAGCATTACAACCATTTTACAGTTAGAAGAGGAAACTAGAAGAGAAGGAATTGGATTCCATTTTCTTACCTAAACCAGCTTCGTCTCTTTCCTTCACTTTCATAGCTTTTCTTTTCTTTCGGAATATTGGTCCACGGCTCGAAGGTAAAGCAAAGGCATATATAAATGTATAGTCAACAGTGTAAACATTAAAGAATTGACAATTCATGGAAATAGTATCCACTTTCTCTTCGTTAGAACGTTCTACATTGAACATAGACAGGGACATGTCACATGTTTTTCCTATTGTTAAGTTTTAGGAAATATCTGATTGTACAAGTGTGCAAAGATATTGTCTATTTTTACTTGAAAATCTTAAGATTTTATCTTATAAAAAGTACCTCATAAATATAAATTTAAATCTTTTCCAAAGAATAAGTCATTTTGTTCTTTTTTTTTATTAAAAGCATCTCTACTTTAATTATTTTATTCGTTTATTTTCGTCAAAGTCTTTCGCTTGACATTTCATGCCATTGTATAAATTAATAATTTGCATTGACATAGACAATTTTTAAAAAAAAAATAATAAAAGTCATATGATTATCTTTTAATGATCAAGGGATCAAATTTTTTTTATTTAAGTTAATAAAAACAAAATATTACCAAAAAAATTAAATAATCACAATATCTCGACGAGAGATTCGTCATTACAATAGGAAAGTAGCTAAAATCTGTTATGATTTCTCTTTAATAATGTCAAGATCTCTAAGTCATTTTTATTTTTATTTTTATCAAAAGTATCTCTACTTTGATTTTCTTATTTTTTATTTTTGTCAAAATATAAATATCTTTTGCAATAAATTTCATGTCATTGTATAAAATAACATCAATAATGATATCGGCAATATTGACTGACATTAAAAGTCATATGATTATTTTTTAAAGGTTAAGTGACCAAAATTTTTGAATTAAATTAATAAAAAATAAAATATTCCTAAAATTAAATAACCTCTGAAAGCCATAATAAACAATCATAGATTAGAAATGTTTTTGGCAATTTATATTACTTCTTGAGGCAAGATGATTCACAGGATTGGCTTCCTTCCTTGCAACTTCAAAACATTGCCTTTTTAGGAATGCAATTGGCCCAGTCAAAAAGATAACGTTCACAAATTTCAAGCTTAGTGATGTTGCCATGAGCCTAACATGCAACTCCACCTAGCATTTTTAGCTTTGGCTATGGCTCATTGACGACAAACAACTGCATTAAAATCAAAACAAAATTCCAAAACATTAATAACCATCCAATAATATCATGTGCTTTTGTGTATTGTCTTCAAGTAATGATAATAATTATGCAAATTAAATTAAAACTCTAGTGTTATTATTGCATGTGGTTGATCACATTCCGTCTCATCATATATATTTTTTTGATTTTTAGGTTGATGGTTACTTGGAAAAGCTTGCACGTATATTTAAACTAATATTTTTTTAAAAGATACGCACATTACATCTGATGCATTTAAAAAAAATTAATTTTCTATATTATTGGTCACATTATCACATTGAAAAATAAAAAAAAATGGTCAACAATTTTTAATCGAATAATTTAAAAAAGTTATTATTCATTATAGGATTAGTTTGAATGAACGGTGAGATTAATTTTGATAAAATTAAAAAAGATAAACTAACCATTAAAGATATATATTTTTTTAATAAAATGATAAAAAATAAAAATTAGGAACAAAAAAGGAAATTTACTCTATCTTTTTTTTTTCACTTTATTGGCCCTATGCAGTGAGAATCAAACGAACCCATATAATTTGATTTCGAACTCGAACAATCATAGATTAATTCCATTAGTTGTAAAAAAAAAAATCAAATCCGACATTTTAAGAATAAAAAATATATATTTAACCTTGGAGTCTGTTGGGAGAAATTTATTGTTTATTAGTCTCGATCCAAAAAGATTTAATTTCAGATTGTAAAACAAAAGATAATAAATACCTATGCTTAAAAAAAGTGAAAATATATATATTTGACAAATACTTATGTAAAATATTGAGAATCATGGCCTAACGTAATCTTTAAACAGTTCTCTATCCTCGATGGCAGTGCCAACCCAAATCATAAGTTTAGTTTTGGAAGAAGAAATATTAGAACTATATAATTCCAAAAGAGAAGACCAGTCCATTTGAGATGCAAAGACTTGGCTTCCCAGGATTGAGTGAGTAACACCGAACATTTATTTCTTTATGTATATATTTTATGGATTTATATATAATGCATTGACAGTGTATAATTTCTGTACACTGTCAATGCATCAAAGATTGACACCTCATCAATAGGCTCTTATGGGATTTATATATAATGCACTGACAGTGTATAGTTTCTATACACTGCAATGCATCAGAAGTTGACACCTCATCATTAGGTCTTTATATGCAAATATAAATAAATTTTTTTTATTTGCCCATAAGGACCTATTGATGAGGTGTCAATCTCTGATGCATTGATAATGTATAAAAATTATACACTGTCAGTGCATCATATATAAACTCATATTTTATTATATAGCTCTTTCTCGTGAATCCATTCTCGAAAAAGTTTTTTTTTTCTTATTTTGCAGATTCTCTAGAATTCCCGACTACCGAGAAAAAGAAAGAAATCTCGGAAAATCACATTCGTTTCTATTCCGGGAAACCAGAATAACCAATTTTTTTTTATGTGCAAGGAGAAACGGTGAACACAGTGTGACTCATTTACTGTTAACAAAAAAAAAACTGACATTCGGTGTGATTCGGTGAGTATACTCATCATCATTGAGAAAAATCTTTCTTTATTATTGGTTTTGATTTTTTTTTTTAATTCTGGAATCTGGGTTTTGCTTGCTTTGCCATTCTGTAATCTGGTTAATCATTATTTTTTTCATTGTTTGATTCGTTTTGGTTTATTTTATTTATTTATTGGGAGTAAAGTTGGTTGTTTTAGATCCAAATAACGTGTTAGAACAGAGGTTTTGGCAAGGTTAGTGCTTCTATTCTTGTTTCTGTTTGATACTTTGCTGAAGGTGCTGTCATTTATTTTCTGAATGCGATTTTGTTTAATGTTTTCAGAATGTTGGGTCATTGAGGATCAAAATTTAGTGTTTTTTATTGTTTGTTGAATTAAAATGAGATATTGATTACCAATACCACCGATAATCATGACAGTTAGCAATCCAAGTAGATAATAAATATGTATTGCTGTAGTCTTTTATGATGATGATCTAAATAACTGCCTGCTTTGCTCTTATCATTCTGGAGTTTGATGCTTTCCTTTTACGTTTATGGATTAGTACGGTATATTAGCATTTTACAAAGATACTCAATTAATCATTCTGATTTCCCTCTCATAGTACAGAAAGAGTTGGTGGAATCTTTTATTTCCATAAAAATCCCTCTCATAGTACAGAAAGAGTTGGTGGAATCCTTTAGTTCCATAAAACTCTTGCTGCTGTATCCATCCTTGAAGAACTGGGTGATATTTTTCAATTTTATTTTTATACAAAAGGAGAGCTGAAATGACCGAATTTAGGTTCTACCTGAGCTGCCATCATGCCATTTAACTGACGTGATGCTTAGAATTATATAAGCAAAGCATCTTTCTGACCTTATACCTAAAGGTTTAACTTTGAAGGCATTTATTTCTGTACATTTTTTGTCTTAAACATTTTGTCAAACAAATGAGCACATATGGAAGTAACAAATATAGTTGGGGCGATTATCAATTATTATTGCCTTCTAATGTGCCCTTGCGTCACGTTACGTAACGCAATTTTATTTATATATGATGAGAGGTAATTCCAGTTTTGCCAATGAATTTTGTTCTCTTAAAGTCTTACATTATTTCCATTTTTGTTGTTGACTGAGATCGTGATTGTTTACGTGTTTTATACATGCAAACTTTTATGTAGAATGATCTACAGAAAATAAATTGCTGTCTTGGTTTCCAGTTGAAAAATGTTTGTATTATGTTGGATGAAAATCTCTAGCTCATTGATGTGCTTTACAGGTACACTTTTAGTACTAGAACATTGAAGCATTTACAGTGTCTGTCAGGCAACAGCTATATTTTAATTGTTTCCTTGCACTGCTTATTTATTTATTTATTTATTCATTTTTTTGCTTATTTTTTAACCAGAGATAGCTGTCATAGTTCAATGGCTCACGACGCTTCTGGTAATGAATCACACCACAAAAAATCAGGTCTTTTAAGAGATCAAGTTCAGCTGGTTAAGCGTAAGGATTGTGATCGCCATGAGATTGTTTCAATCCAAGATCCTTTGTCTTTTGAGAAGGGGTTCTTTGTTGTCATCCGTGCATGCCAATTGTTAGCACAAAAAAATGATGGAATAATATTGGTAGGATTAGCAGGTCCTTCTGGAGCAGGGAAGACTGTATTTACAGAAAAGATACTAACCTTCATGCCTAGTATTGCGGTTATATCAATGGACAACTATAACGATTCAAGTCGAATTGTTGATGGCAACTTTGATGGTAATTCAAATTTTCTCATTTTTCTATCCTTTTTAAAAATGTGTTACTGTTGGAAGTTATTCTCTGGAAGAGGCTACTGAATTAAAGATGTTTTGCATGTGCATTATGATTGTTTTGTGCGCTTATTTTTTAAAAATTAATTGATAACTTTGTATGAAGGATCTATGCTCTGACACGGTTGTACGACCGTGATTTTTCTTTTGTGAACAACCTATTGAGAACCATTGCAAGGTACTAGCCTTAGTGCAAGAATGCATGTATAATTATGTTAAATTAACCAGGAAATCATTTCAGTGATGCAAGTCCAACTACAGGGTTGTATGTTAACTAATGCCATGACTATTTACTACCAGTAGTAACATTAAAAGTTGTTCCTGATTGACATGAAGGCCTGGGGTTCAACAACTAATCCATTTAAACAAAGAGGAGAGAAAATATGTAAAGAATATCAGATCGGAGTTGCCTTTTGTACCACATTGAAGTGCTAAACAAAATTATCTTGTTTGAAGCTTAGCCTCTGTTCTAGCTATGGTGCCATAAGAACATGCATTTGGACTCCAGAAGTGATGGGGAATCCTTTTAGTAGTTAAAAGTTTTCTGTGGTCTACATTAGTGCTTTTCATTATTTCTCCTTTGAATCTAGGGCCTTTTTGGTAGGGTTTCTTTTTGGACAACATACTTTGTTTGCATACGATTTTCTACCATTCTTTCAATTTTCATTGCATGGATAATAAAACTGAGTATATTCTTATACAGCATCTTGGCCTCGGATTTTCCAACTTATCATCTATGATGGGAGTGGGGAAAAATCTCATAAAGAAATGAAACTATTTATGTCTCCAGTGCTTATGTTTTAGTGATGTTGCATATCTTGGATGACTGATGAATCGGTTTCTCTGTTATGTAACCTTTCATTCATACCTTCCTTCCATTTTTAGTTGTTTTTCTTATTATCTATTTTTCTGTGTCAAGTGCTTTATCATGAACGTCCTTGAATGTGCTTTATTTTGACAGGAATGAGTTTTGCACATCAGTAGAAAACAAGATATGACTGGCTGCTTTAAATTTTTATTTGAATGTGTATATTGTTTGGAATTAGATATCAAGGATTTTAACTGGAAGCAAGCAAAGAAGTAAAAATGACAATCTTTTGATTCTCTTAAACAACAGATCCACGCTTAACAGATTATGATACGTTGCTCCAGAATGTTCATGATTTAAAGGAAGGGAAGGAAGTCCAGGTTCCCATCTATGATTTCAAGACTAGTTCCCGAACAGGATACAGGTTGAACACTGCTTCATTTAGTGCATATCAGTACTATCATTTGCTTAAAAAGCTGTTAAGGATTATGTTTTTGCAGGTATGCCAGAGGAAAAGTAATTGTAGTAGTATTAACACTTGATTGTGAATTGTAGAAATCCTGATCAATGTTGTTAGAGTTGCATTTACTGCCTTTGCAATCCATAGCATAAGATAATCTAGATTCTTAATCAGATAGATTATATTGCTTTCATATCTTGTTGATAGATTTTATATTTAATCTAGCACATATCTGTGACAGGACCCTTGGAGTTCCAAGCTCCCGCATTGTAATTATTGAGGGCATCTATGCTTTGAGTGAAAAGTTGAGACCTATGCTGGATCTTCGAGTATCTTTCACAGGGGGAGTTCACTTTGACCTTGTTAAACGAGTTCTACGAGACATACAGCGTGCTGGCCAAGAACCTGAAGAAATAATCCATCAAATATCGGAAACCGTATGTTCAGCTTCCTTTTTTTCTTTTTGGTGAAATTTATTAGCACAGAGTGAGAAAAGGATTAGTTTGTTGGTCTGTAAAATTTTAGTAAGCTATTTTAATCCATTTATGTGCACTATTGTTGTTTTCTAGAAGAATTAATTATGTTCTCCGTTATACAGGTATATCCAATGTACAAGGCCTTTATCGAGCCAGATCTCCGAACAGCACATATAAAAATCATTAACAAGTTCAACCCATTTACCGGATTTCAGAGCCCCACTTATATTTTAAAGGTTACTATTTGCACCAACTTGTTTGCTTGTTTCTCTATGGTACTAATTATAAAGATACTGGTGATTGTACTTATTCCTACCCCAGTATCTATGTCCCTTTCTGTTATGGCATCTCAGTTTTTCTATTTGTTGTAGTCAGCAAGGAAGTTTACTGTGGATCAAATTAAGAGTGTTATATCTGAAGAATATTCAGAAACAGAGGAGCAGACTTATGATATATACCTTCTACCCCCTGGTGAAGATCCAGAATCTTGCCAATCATATCTGCGGATGCGGAATAAAGATGGAAAATATAGTCTCATGTTTGAGGTTTGCCCCTCAAATTTATGTCTCCTCTTGTTGAGTTGAGGTCCTACATGTGAGTTCATATTTTTATAAGTGATCAACAATTTCGCTGGTCCTATAATTCATTTATTACGAGAGTAAAGATTGTTGTCAGACTCCGGAGGTATCACTGTAGATATTTTGAGAAAACCTGTATGTGTCGAGCTCTAAGTAGATATTACTTACGAAAAATAAAATGTTGGTCATTGCATGTGTTTGACATTTGCTTTCAAGTCTGCACAAAAAGCTTCCAAATGACCTGGTTCTAGATTTTACAGAACTCCTTTGGGAATAATCTTAATCGGAAAAAATAGGTTGGTGTTAAACTGGAAAATCGGATATCTGTTATCCATTGATTCTAGACAATCTGTTGTTTAGTAGTGGATGGATCTTAATGAAGTCATCTTACTAAGAAAAAGAATAGAACAGTCTTTTTGTCTATATACTCTTCGTTTGGGGTTTAAATGTTGGATTGAAAATCTTTGTTTCTCTAAATCATCTGCTTTCTTTGTGCCTGATATCTCACCTTTCTTCAATGGTGTATGTTTGTTAAGAAACTTTACCAACTCATTAAGTCTAATTTGATAGTTTCTGATCCTCATTTTCAGGAATGGGTAACAGATATTCCATTTGTCATATCTCCAAGAATTACATTTGAAGTTAGCGTGCGCCTTCTTGGTGGACTAATGGCCTTGGGCTATACAATAGCAACCATCCTTAAAAGAAACAGCCATGTATTTTCTGATGATAGAGTTTGCGTGAAAATTGATTGGCTAGAACAGCTAAATCGTCAATACGTTCAGGTACTTCTAAGAATCTGAAATTTTCTTTTGGGTGAGTAGTAAAATTTAACTTTAAGCTAAAATGGGTCATATTTCTTGCCTAAAATTATTATTGTAATTTGTAACTTTAAGCTAGTATTAAACTATCTATTTGTAACCAACAAGTGGTTGGAAGAAGTAGAAGTGGACTTCTTTCCCAGGCATTTGGACATGGTTCAAATCCTGAAGTAGCCACTGTTGGGAGGGTTTTACCGTTTACTACTCCCAGCCCAAACAAGATTAGTCTCAAACTATAAAACGGATGAGTATATTTATAGTTACACAAAAAAAAAACCATCTATTTGTAGTTTATTTATAGGTTAATACTAACCATTACGCTTTGACATTCTTGAATAGGTGCAAGGAAGAGATAGGTCAGTTGTAAAATGTGTCGCAGAGCAGCTTGGCTTGGAAGGTTCTTACATTCCACGTACCTATATTGAACAAATCCAACTGGAAAAGCTCGTAAATGAGGTTACGGTATGAGAACAGAGAACTCCCAAAAGCTTGTGATGTCTTTTTCAATTTTAGTAGCTCTTATCTAATTGTTGTACAGGCCCTGCCAGAGGATTTGAAGACAAAACTCAGCCTAGATGAGGATCTGGTGTCAAGCCCCAAAGAAGCACTCCTGCGAGCCTCTGCGGATAGGGTTGCCTCAAGTAGGCATCTCAAGAGGTGTAAACAGTTGATAAATTTCTGAATGTTGTTTTATGGCCCTAAGTGCATATAACTAATAAGTGATGTATGCTAACAAAAACAGTGGCACGTCACAATCATATTCAACTCAAAGGGAGAAGAATATATTGAACTTTGGTGGATATGGTGTGAAAAACCGGAGGTTTGGTGAGAGAAATTCAGAGTCAGCTCTAGCAAGCGAGGTTTTAAGTAGCTCTGTACCTTTAGACTTGATTTTATACTAAATTTTTGGTAAAATGCTTTGGCAATTGGCAACTTATATCTCCTGCATTTTGCTTCTGTTCTCCGTAGGGAGCCATTACTCAGCTTTCAGAACAGATATCCTCTATGAATGATAGAATGGATGAGTTTACTACCCGTGTCGAAGAGTTGAATTCCAAGTTAACCATCAAGAGAAGTATTTCCAGCCAACAAAACTTGGCTTTTCAAGCTGAATCTTGTAATGGCTCTGCTCCAACTTCTTACTTCATCAATGGTTTAGGCAACGGTTCCATAATGCCCAATTCTTCGTCTTCCTCCCAGCTGGCTAAGGATTCTTCTTTGATGGAAGAGGTACTATGGCTGGTCTCATTGTGCTCTCTTATTCTAGTTTGGTATTCTTGAGGTTAGAGTTCAGCATAAGAGATCTAAAATTGCCAGAATTATGAATCTGATCTAGATTTCTATAGCTATAAGAGTCATAAACTTTGAGGCTCCTTTTGATTCTGGGAAAAGTTAGTGTTAGGTGTGGATTATATCTCCATTAAGGGCTGATCTTGGTTCATAGTTCATGTTATTGCTAGAATTAGCCTATATGATCCGAAGTTTCATAGCTAGTTGCATTGCCTAAAACTTTTGAGCTCTCTTTCCACGAAACAGATGTCAAGTGTTGCCCGGGGACAACGACAAATCATGCATCAGTTAGACAACCTTAACCATCTCCTTCATGAGAGTCTCGGAGAGAGGTCTCAGCAAGGGAGTACAAGAAGGAAAAACATGGTGGCTGGTGCAGAGCCTATTAAAGTTCCTCTAATTCTAACAACTTTGGCAATTGGTGGTCTGGGAATCTTCTTATTCAGGGGCTTTTTAACCCGAAACTGATCGAATCCTCTGCAACATCATTCACATTTCATGTCCTTTTTAAGATTTCTTGTCCCATCCCACCAAGTGTTTTTGCAGCATTACACTCTTCTGCTCGGGAAAGACAGTCAGAACCGATGATGAATGCTTTTCAAGGTTCTCTTTGAGTGAGGGTCTGTAAAAGAAGGGTACTCTGGCAATTTTTGTTGTTTTTTTCACTTTGTGGGGGACTTCTTCCTGGCCTTATAAATGCTTTTTTAGCCAGTTGTGACATTCTCTAGTTAAAATTAATAGTAGTTGATCAATCTCACACTTCATTACTAAATTCAAACCACACATCCCTTAGTCGAGCGGATAAAGAAGAATTTTGACACGTTAGAAAGTTCCATTTTGAGTTCAAGTTCAACAAATGTTATTTATTACCCCAACTGGCATTCTTCCAAGACATTCTCTAGTCAAAGTTGATCATGTATAATTAAAAGTCAACCCAAAAATGAAAAAAAAAATTGTGGGTGATGGCATTAAAAGGATGATGGGCTCAATCTTTATCAAGGCAGGGTAGAGGATACCATTTCTTAGGAATAGATTTGATAAATACCGATAACTCTCAAATGGAGTATTAGAAGGGAAAAATCCATTAGAACATTTCTTAGGAATAGATTTGATAAATACTATTAACTCTCGAATGGAGTATTAGAACGGCAAAATTCATTAGATAAACCACTTTTGAAGTATTTGTCTTACATATTTTTGATAAACCAGCAATTATATATAGATTAGGAAAACCCCAGCGCCAAGATGTACATGTAACAGACATACTCATCAAAAATAAAATAAAAATGTAAAAAATTGTATTTGACATATTTGTAGTCTAGAGACAAGCATGTGAAATGGACTTGATTTTTGAATTAAATGGAAGTTAATTAATTATTATGTTTGAATGATTATATTTGTTTAAAATAAAAGTTTTTTTTGGATACTAATGTCTATAAATATGGCATCTATTTATTTAATTATAAATAAAATTCTTCTTATTTTTTAGAAGAAATTTCATTGAACTTTCCCTCTTTCAATTTCAAATAATTATCAAATTTTCTTATAACTTTTTTTTACTTATTTATAGAAATCTGGTAACCTTATTATATTTTATGCCTACTTACGTAAAAAAATAAAATTTTTAAAAAAATGACATTGCTACACGTCTTAAAATTTTTTTTATGTTCTTTTTAAATATAAATAAAATTATTAATTTAAGTAAAAAAATAATTCTTTTTACTCCTTTCTATTCCTTCTATTCTATCAAACATACTGAAAAGGGTTTTCTTGGAAGGCCCAAACCCAGGTAGCAATCCAAGTCTAAATCCCAACCCAAATCTGAGAAGATGCCCCTTTCACGTAAAACAAACCACTGAATGCCGATGAAGTGCAAAACAGAGCAGGATTCCTACCCAACGCTGACACGTAAATTCAAGCATCAGTCTTCAACTTCTTTGCTTTCCCTTTTCCTTTTCCTTTTCCTTTGTCTGTTTAGTAACAGTGTCTGATGAAAGGGATAAGGAAGAACAGCACAACAAGAAGACAATAAGGAAATCGACTGCTGCTTCTGGGTTTTCGATTTTATCCCAGGTTAGTTCTTCTTTTCTCACTTCTTACTAGTCTCGTTTATTTACTGTTTTGCCACCCAGTTTTTTCAATTTGATTTGATTTGATCAATTTCTTGTCATCTGTTTCTTCTTCACTGATGGAATGAATTAGAAAATCCCGGTTTCTCAATCCTAAATTTCCCCGAAGATATGCATGAAAACTGGTTTGTATATTTCGTGGATTGTGTTGGCATGTTAAAGAAACAGTGAAGATTTTCTTAAGGTATCAATAGGTTACGTTTAGAACAATTGATTGATATATGCTTAAATTATTTATGCAGATGGATGATGTTTCGAGCCCGGATTTAGTAAGTGATTTGCCTCAAAGCATTATAGAAAGCATCCTCGCGCGTTTACCAATACGGGATGCGGTGAGAACTAGCATTTTATCAAGTAAATGGAGGTATAAATGGGCGACACTCACTGAGCTTGTATTTGATGAGAAATGTGTGGTTTTATCGGATGATCGATGTGAAGTTGAGGATAGTCTTGTGAAATTTATCACTCGAGCTCTTTTTCTGCACCAAGGGCCAATTCATAAGTTCCAGCTTACCACTACTCAATTGCAATGCGGCCCCGATATTGATCAATGGTTGCTTTTCCTTTCTAGGAATGATATCAAAGAGTTGGTTCTTGAGTTGGGCGAAGGAGAGTGGTTTAGAGTTCCTTCATGTCTTTTTAATTGTAAGAAGTTGACGCGTTTGGAGCTTTTCCGGTGTGAATTTGATCCACCACTGAGATTTAAAGGATTCTTATGCTTGAAGAGTCTTAATCTTCACCAGGTCTTGGTTTCCCCTGAGGCAATTGAGAGTCTTATATCTAGTTGCCCTCTTCTTGAGAGCTTGGCATTGTCATACTTTGATAGTTTAGCGCTTACCATCCGTGCTCCGAATCTCAAGTATTTGTGCCTGGAAGGTGAATTTAAAGACATTTGTCTTGAAAATTCTCCACTTTTAGTTGCAATGTCAGTTGCCATGTATATGACTGATGACATAGCTGAACACTTTGAGCAAAGTTCAAGCTGTAACTTTAGCAGGTTTCTTGGTGGTGTACCTCGTCTTGAGAGGCTCATTGGGCACATATACTTCACGAAGGTAAAATCATGTTACATTTCGACTTTAGTTTGTTAAGTTGATTTAGTTTATACCTGTTCCCCGATACTGTCACTTAAAATTTTCTGTCTTTAAGTATTTGAGCATAGGTGATGACCTTGGAAGACTTCCTGTTACATATAACCATCTAAAGGTAGTAGAATTGTATCAAGTGAGTTTTGAAGATATGAAGGAGATACTTGTTGTTCTTCGATTGATTACTAACTCTCCTAATTTAAAGGAACTTCAAATTTCGGTGAGTGTTGTAGTTTTATATTTTCCTTGGTTGTTGATATTGTTGTCTCTTTCTTCTTTGTGCACTACCTTTCAGTGAATCATTCAAGTCCAAAATGAGCTTGTTCTCTCTGCATTGTTTCCTTTAGGGTTCCTCAAACACATTAGCTACTATAGATGCAACTGATTTGGATTTCTGGGAGGAAGGATTCCCTTCAGATTACACATTCAAACAACTCAAAGTTGTGAAGATGACTGATATGTCCGGTGTGCCACATGAGATGGAGTTCATCAAATTTCTTCTTGCCCGTTCACCAGCACTTGAGACAATGAGTATCTCACCTTGTGTATATGTCATGGATGGAAGACTGAATATGTTAATCGAGCTGTTGAGGTTTAGACGGGCCTCTGCTCAAGCAGAAATTTTATTCATTCAGGATTAAGCATTGTGTCTGTTAATAGACAACAATTAAATTTTCTGCCAAATGATCTTTTGAAATGTGAATAATAACATTCTTGAGCAAATTGATATAATCTATAAAGTTGTGAAGTTTTTTGTCAGGATATCATTGTTGCTGTCACAGGAAAGCTCGGAAATAACCTGCAGAAAGGGCTGGAGTAGTTACTACGTGTGCCAGATTTGTTCTAAGAATATGTGATTTTCTTTGTATTGGAATAAAAGCTCTGATGATGATGATGATATGTGATTTTCTTTAAGAATCATGTGTTGTGCTTAGTATTTCCTCTTTTAGGGAGGAAAACTTATCTTGTAAATATTGATAGGCGCCATCACATATACATGCATGCATAGACACATTCACATACATAAACCTATTGTTTTCTGCAAATAAAACGTATAATAAAACTTGGGTTTGGATTTCCAGTGTTAAACGCCAGTGATAGCTTTTTAAACTTCCCAATGACCATGGCGTTCATATGATTTTTATTACCAGTAACTCGCAATAAAGCGTCTCCAGAGAAATTCTTCACTCTCTTATAATACTGTACAACGAGTTTATTTTAACCCATTCCTGTATGACTCGAGATATTCGTCTTAGGTTTCTTCTTTGAACAATTTATGATTCTCTCCCCACTTTCAGAGATGCATGTCATCTTGGTCCAGAGAGCTCCATTGCTTCAACCAGCAAGGAAGAGTCATTGGTAAGATCGGAATATCTCTCCGAAGAGGAGAACACATTGGCTCTGGAACTGGTTGCTTCAGCTCTCTGAGAAGCTTCCCACTTATCCACAAGTCCATCGCCTTGTAGCATCCGAACCACTTGGGACATCTTTGGTCTGTGACTCGGAAGGTATTGAGTGCACAAAAGAGCCACTTGCACCATTTCTTCAAGCTCAAATCTGTCATAGTTGTTCTTCACGTCCTTGTCAACTAGCATCTCAACTTTCTTTTCTTGGTGAATTTTTCTCACCTGCATGAAATAAAAACAACCAAGTACATCAGATTTCTGCAATTTGATTCATTCTGAGAATAGTCTTAACAAAGTAAAATCTCTTTGATTAGCTGACCCAGTCAAGCATGGCTACTTTCTGGTTAGCTGTCTTCCCAAATTCCAGAGCCCTCGGTCCAGATATCAGCTCAAGCAAAAGGATACCAAACCCAAACACATCTGTTTTCTCAGAGGACTGCCCAGTTGAGAGATATTCCGGGGCTATATGCCCCACAGTACCCCTCACAGCTGTTGTAACATGTGAAACCCGGTGATCCAGAAACTTTGCCAATCCAAAATCTCCAACTACGGCCTCACAGTAATCATCAAGAAGTATATTTGCAGCCTTAACGTCCCTGTGAATTATCTTTGGATCGCACTGCTCGTGCAAGTACAATAATCCCCTAGCTGCTCCCAAAGCAATCCTTTTCCTTGTCCCCCAATCCAAGGCTGGTTTGGCTGCAAAGACAGAAGTTACACACTACACAGTCACACAACAAGAAGTTAACGTGATCTAAAATTTGATAAAAATTGTATATAAATTTGACAAAAGCTAAAAAAATGTTTTGCATTTGACGTATAGAAACAAAATTTTTTCATATTTTATGCCATAGAAACACGAATTACTACGTTTAGAAGTATGCATTGCAATGATCGTTAGTACTTAGACTTCACAATCAGGAGATTAAATCTTGTCAGTCTCAGTTACAGTTACAGAAGAGCAGCAATGATTTGCATTACCTTTGAGGCGAGAAGCAACACTACCATTGGACATGTAGGGGTAAACCAGAAGTCTCTCTGTTGCTGTCAAGCAAAATCCATAGAGGCGAATGAGGTTTCGGTGAACTGCTAGGCTTATCATCTCAACTTCAGTCTGAAACTGGTTTTCTCCTCCAATGGCACTTCCATCTTTAAGCCTTTTTACTGCTACCACTGTTCCATCCTGGAGATACCCTTTGTACACATTTCCAAATCCTCCTTTTCCAACCAAGTTCTTGCTGCTGAAATTGTTTGTGGCTACCTGAAGTTCCTTAAAATGGAACCTCCTCAAGTTTCCCAGGCAAACTTCTTCCTGATGTTGGGCTGAAATGTTCGAAAGAGTGTGTTTTATGGAGACAAATTAGCCCTTTCTTACAAACTAAAGTGTGTTCTTCATGCAAGTATATTGTTTTTCAGTTTTCACTAACCATTAACATCGAAGAATATTTGCTGATTGCGTCTTTGCCTCCGCCAATGAAGGAAAACAAAACCAAGAATAACTAGGCAGACGCAGCTTAGAATAATGACAAGGGCTAAAGCAATTTTTTGGCTCTTGGGTCTACCAGAAGATTGTGAGTCTAACAAGCACAGAAAAAGATGTCAGATTAATAGAATTAAACAAACGCTCCAATCCCGCGTTGGGATATAGTGAAGACTTTCTCTGATATATGCAATCGTCAAACTTTTCTATCAAAACGAATAATATTTCGCAGATTAAACATGGGTCTCGAAATACAAAAATCTTAGAACCCGGGTGATAAGAATACATGTGAAAATCTTAAATTCTAGATAGGCTGACTCAAATCATGAATTTTGCACTGAAGTTAGAAGGTATATGGTTAATGATTAGAAAAACAAGAAACACAACTTTTCTTACTTTGTGAGTTGTTTAAGGAAAAAGACATTGGTCTTGCTCTGAAGCAGTCTTGCTTAGTCCCCGCAACACAGATCAATGGGTTTCCAACAATGCTGTTTCAACTAAAACATATGTAAGCAAATAATAAATAGACAAAAACAGTACTAAAAGTTGTATAACTCTAGGAGTAACATACTCGAATGTTTTTGCAGGAAGTCCTGGCATTGGACCACACAAATTATTGAAAGACAAGTCCCTGGAAAATTGAACAAATCCCACATATTGGTAATTCTTATCTTACATGCATCAGCTTGAAAAGAAAATCTAACTTAGGATTAAGAGAATTACAGAAAACTGAGCTGTGTCATGTCTGAAAAAGAGGAAGGTATTGCTCCTGAGAGACTGTTATTATTCAGCCTCCTGGTCCAATTCAAAGACAAACCCATCATCAGATTCAAACTGATTTAATTAACCAACCAAGTAACCATAACTAAGAAAAAGAGAAAAAAAAGAAGCTAAACAATTGGAATATTTCAATATTTATACTTACAGGTATTGGAGGTTTTTTAGATGAGAAAGAGTGCCTGGAACCTGACCAGAGAAGTAGTTGTTGGAAAGATCAAGTTTTTGAAGCTTCGAAAGCTTCCCTAATTCAGAGGGTATTCGTCCTGAAATGCTGTTATTCTGTAGTTGCCTGCAAAACTTTTATTTAACAAGGCATTCTAGCTAGCTAGAAACTATAAACCAGAATTTGCTGGTGAAGATTTGTAACTCACACACTCTGCAGATTTGTCAAGTTTCCAATGGTAGGGGCAAGAGTACCAGACAAGTTCTGGCTTGAAAGATCCCTGTAAGAAAATCGTTTCAACCACATCAGATATTGTATCTTCCTCTAGTCTTTACTAGAGTACTAGAATTTTCCTTACAGGGTAATTACTAGACCATCAGAACAAGTGACCGTTTTCCAGTTGCATGGATCAACAGCATCGCCTTCCCAATTAAGAACCCCATTAGGGTCAACCAGAAAATTTTTTATGCCTATTAAAGCTTCAACTGAGGAAAGGAAAATTCCAAAAAAAAACAAAATGATCATGTGAAAGCAATTCAAAAGACAACTGTGTGGTTCTTGCAATTAGAAGAAAGTTAACTTACCTTCAGGGTTATCACCTTTTGGCGAAATCATTTCACATGCAGAAGTCCATAAGCAGCACAAGGTAACACAACTGAAAACCAGCTTCTTTTTCCTGAATTCCATTGCTTCAGTAGTTGCTGCTCCAAGAAAGCAAGGCAACAAAGAAAACGAAAACCAGCTTCTTTTGTATGTAGGGAACTAAGAATAGAATTTGCACTCAAACTAAACTTTCTGTCAGAACTTTGGACATTAAAGGCAAATTCATGATCATTTTAACATATGTAAAGTTGATCAGATGGTTATGATTATGTTTAATGATCAGACACATGGGTTTAGTAAGATAGGATTAGCACCTGATAGGTACATTTAACTTCAAAACCAATCCAAATGGCTGCTTGGACGCAGACCTCTATAGCATGCCCATTTCATGGCTGGGGAGCCCCATGGCCTTTGAGTTTTAAATTTTAACCGGTTTTTCAGGCCATAGAAAGGCCACCAGTTGTTCTCAATTACACCAATATGCTTTTTCAATATTAAAAGTAAATATTCCCCTACTTATTCAAGTGGAAGTTTATTTGTCAATGGCGCATTGCCAACCAAGTGGAAAGAGCACATATTCTTTCACAACTATATAAATAGTGAAAATGTAATTTAAATAAAAAAATCCAATCAAATACTTGTATGTCAAGTTTCCTGATTGTGTGATTTTACTCAAATGTAAAGCCAAGAACTGCCTTGACAGCAGGAATTCATCCTGCATCCAACTAGCCTTTGAATCTGTTGGGGTTTGAGTACAGTTTATGCCAATGAAAGGTAGATACTAGCCTTCTAACGCCTTGGCAATTCATGTATGAAATTCATGTTCATGTTTATGTCATGTAAAATCATGTTTGTATTAGATAAAATATGAAAATTTTGTGTCAAAATTCATGTCAACACTTTAAACATAAAACTTACTTTTTAGCTATTATCATATACACACACACACATACATATACATATATATATATATGTATATGTATATATACACACACATACATTATATACACGCAATTTTTATTAGCTTTTAAGCCGTATCACTTTCGTATCTTTTATTCGTGTCTATAGGATTAGCCAAATGAACGTCTAAAATGAATGAAAATTCCTTTCCAACCACTGAGAAGAAAGTGACTTTGACAGGAAGATTCAAGTGCAGATTGAGGGTTTCAGGCTTTGGTTTCTACATCTTTCTCCACCTAGCAAAAGGGACTATACCAATTTGATTGAACTTTTACATATCTGGAATGAGAATAGAATTCCTAGTCCTTACCATAACCAGTGAATTAAAGACACTTGAAGTTTTTGGATATGCATGTCTCTTCCCCCCACTAGTCCAAACCTGTGAATAAGCATTCCACTTTAATGGATTCTTAATGTATGCATTTCCTTTTGTATGACAGATATTGGGTCTTTATTCCTGCTATTTCATCTCATGTATTTATTTTTTTAATTGAAATTGTCATAAATTAAAACCTAATTATAGGAATTAAGAATCCAACGCTTTATACTACAAAATATATGATATTTGGATCAAATGGGATTATAACACTACAATTTCATATTTTTGTAGAAATCTGAACTCATACTTGTAAAGTGCTTTTTGTCGGATAAATCCATGAGGCTTTCAGATTAAAGCAGAAAATACTTTGCAGATTGAGTGCGGATCTTCAAACATATTATCCAAATGAGGAGATACCCCAAATGAGTAGGAAATGATCTTTCTGCCACTATGGTGTGTTTAAATGGAGGAGTTACAACTCTTATTTGAACAATTTGTACTCCAAAGTCACGTGAATTTAGTTCTGGCTTTGTCAGTTAAAGGCAAGAAGAAGACATTGTAAAGCCTCCAAAATAGTTAACACTCCCTAACCCCATCTTGTCTCCCATATGAAATCTGAATAAACCCTTTGAACTTCTCTTTCAAGTTTTTAAAGAAAGAAAATTTGTTAATCCAATGATTAAACTACAAAAAATGCACATGGTTATAAAACTTAATCATTGAATTAACAAATTTTTCATCTTCACGTCTTTTCATCTTTCCCACCACAAAACATCTTCACCCTCTGGTTCTTTCTACTTGGTACAGAGAATCCAGTCATGATATCACCCTTCATATGGTTTCCATCCAATTGATTCTCCCATCAGACCAGCTTTACTGCCATGTATTGTGAAGTTTATTTCAATATCTTAGAACAAGTTCTAAGAACTTGTTACCATGTGAAGTTTCAACCAAGTACCTTACAGATAATTTGACATCAACCAATCTATATAGATATCAGAAAGCTAGCAATCTCCTCAATTTTTCCTCCCTTGCTTCAAAGAGTTATGCAAAGATTCCTGTGAAGATGTCAGTGACCAAGTTCAATTTACTAGTTCTTCTCTATTAAAGAAGTTGGGCCAATAGAATAAATTCCCTTCCCAAAGGCGCCCTTTAAAAGCTTAGGATGCCTCACACGCAAGCCATACTTTTTTTTCTCTTCTTTTATGCTGACATGAGTTTTTTATATTCACTAAATTCTTAAAACCACCCGATGTAAGAGAGGTGAAAGCAGCAGTTATCTGCCAGCTTTTTTTTCTTTCATCATCATTATCAGAACCTTTATTTCAAAGTTACATGAATCAATATATAAATTCACTTTAAGTCGACGATGCTCTATAAAAGTTTTCACATCAGTTTCATTTCACGAAATTGGATGAATTTTAATAGCTGGTTATCCAAACCTATCACCACCCTTTTTCTTTATTCGAATTTGGCCTGTTTATATTTTTGTACAACACTCAACACAGATAGAGTTATCTGCCACTCCCACCCAAGGAAAAAACAGTAAGATCTTCTTGGGATGTCACTAAGAAAAGGCAATGCAATTTTTAAATGTAAACTGGCTAAAGTACAGCCATTTTAGTTGTAACAAGGAGTGGAAAAGAAGACAAGGTGAAAGAATATTTACTAGTATGTTAGATACCAGTCTGACACTGTTTCGTCAAAACTATGTTTCAGGTATTTACTTCCACTTCAACCCTAGTTAATTAATCTGTTTAATTTCTTGCTGAAAATTCATTGGAGTTCAAACAGAAGGTAGGGAAACAGAATTGCAGATGCAGTCTAAAGATATCTTGTTGATAAATCACAGTAAGCGGGAGCATCAACATGTAGACAAAAGCAATTCATTGCTTTATCACCAGAATAATGGCACCCTGGAATCCATATGTCAGCTTCCAATGATAAAGAGAATCCTGGAATTACTGCAGCTGATGGATTAATCTGATTTATTGAATATGGAACACAACTGTCAACAATCACAAATCAATTGGCAAATCCGTGCAAGCACTTCAGATCAAGGTGTCATGGTGCCTGAATTTGGTTTGGAAATATTGGTGCATCGAAAAGGTTGAACAGAACCATAGCTAAGTGCAATCCATGCAAAAGCTCCAAGCTAGATTACTTTGGTATGCAACAATGCCATTGATATTCTGCACAAAGCCGGTTTTGCATTCAACAATGGCAGGCGCTCATCTGAATTGCTTTCATTACTGTATATGTGAATAAGGCAGCAATTTTTCTTCAATCCCCTAAACATGAAAAGTAAGAATGTAGACCAGGAGAAAAGATTATACACCTTTAGTGAGTTCAGTTCGGCCAGCATCAACAGACAGGAATGTCCTTGATACCTCCAGCACTAGCAAGATCCCCAAGAAAGCCAATAAGCAAGGTCCATATCGAGCAATAATGGTTGGCAAAGGTAAACCTGAAAAGTGAGACGATAAAAAGTATACCGAATCAAAAAGTGGCTGGAAGCAGAAGCTTAAGCAAAAGCAACCAATGGCTACTTTGATTGGTGAACTTATAAATATGGGGTGGATTCTTAAAAAAAATTTTGGCTTTATTTCCCTGACCAATCTCTGCAAAAATGGTAGCTGTTACTAGGTGAGCTGAGACAGTTAAACAAATTATGGCAATTAAATGAAGAGTTAAAACATAGCAGGAAAGTTTAGGGTACTAAACCAACGGAAGAAAACAGATAAACTAGAGAAACTATATGGAAAAAGCTATCTAACCATTGAAATGATCCGAAATTGTTTGGGTCAATGAACTTTTACCGAACATTTATGGTAAATTAGTTGCCATAATGAATCCATCACGATGCAAAACTTAATTACCAAGCAATTTAGTTCTACCAATTGTTGTAGCATTTGCTTGAACGGTGATGCAATTCTGAGCTACTGTCTAAAATGCTTCCATGGAAATGAATTTCATATACAAGTTCTCACAGGAAGATCCAGAAAGGATAGAATCAAAAAGGCAATCCATAATCCTCCAAGTTCTGAGTGACTTGCATAGTGTCCAATACTTCTAACAGAAGCTGAACCAGGTGCTGCTCTCGATCATCAGCAACTCATACAGAATAGAAGCAAGGAGGAGAAAACTTAAGCTTAGCTGAATCTCGTGTATTCTAATATAGCCAAGTTAGTTAGTTAAGTTTGTTTGTTATCAGTAGCAGTTTTAGTTAGTTATGACAGTTAATTTCCAGCTTGTATATATATATGTAAAGACTGAGCAATGCTCATGGTTTTTCTTTCTTCTCTTTTGATCAATACAGTTGATTTCCTCTCTCTCAATATTCCAATATGGTATCAGTGCTGACGTAATCTTTCTCAAATTCATTCAGTTTCTTTTGTTTTCTTTTACCTTCCTGTCAGCCAAACAGTTTTCTTGTTGATTCTTTAGCCACCATGGCAACAGAAACAGAGCAAGTCAATTCGTCCAGTCCTTTCTTTCTTCATGCCAATGAAAATCCAACCCTTGTTCTTGTGTCACCTGTAATGAATGGTTCAAATTACTATTCTTGGTGTAGATCCATGAAAATGGCGTTGCTTTCCAAAAATAAGTTGAAGTTTGTTGATGGTAGTATTGAGCCACCAGCAAAGATTGACCCCTTGTATCCATCGTGGGAAAGATGTAACACAATGGTGTTGTCGTGGATGATCAATTCACTCTCATCTTCCATAGCTCAGAGTATTATATGGATCGATACTGCTAGAGATGTATGGCTCGATCTACATAATCGGTTTGCACAAGGAGACTCATTCAGAATTTCAGATTTACAAGAAGAGATATTTTCTTTTCAACAGAAGATTATGTCAGTCACAGATTACTACACTCATCTCAATATCTTGTGGGATGAGCTCTTGAATCTGAGGCCCATTGTTTCATATTCCTGTAATCCTCAATGCACTTGTGAAGCCTCAAGCATTGCAAGAAAATATCAACAGAGTGATCAGGTGATAAGGTTCTTGAAGGGTTTAAATGATAGCTTTACAACAGTAAGATCTCAAATTATTTTGATTGATCCTCTTCCTCCAATCAACAAAGTGTTTGCATTGGTTGTTCAACAAGAGAGACAAAACAATGCAACTCTTTCCACACCTCAATCCCTTGATTCTAGTGTGTTTAACGCCAAGACTGTTGCATCAGGAGGTAATCAATCATTCTCTGGTTTCAAGAAACAACCCTACTCAACAAACAAAAAGCCAGTATGTAGGTACTGTGGATATCAAGGCCATGTGGTTGACAAATGTTATAAGAAATACGATTACCCTCCTGGATACAAGCCTAAGGCAAGGCATACAACTGTGGTTAATCAAGCTGAGGGAGTTGTCTATAACAGAGCAAGTACATTGAAGAATGCTCATGATGAAGTATTAGCTTCTCTCCCTCCCACTGAGATCTCTCAAGGTACTCCTTCTTTTACACAAGAACAATATAATCAAATTCTGAAAATGCTCAATTCGACCAAAATGGCAGCTTCTTCAACGGATCATGTTAAGGCAATAAATGCTACCTTCACTGCTACACTTGAAACACAAGGTACTCATATTGCAACCTGTTCAATTTATGCATGCCTTTACATGGTACACCTTTGTATGGATTTTTGATAGTGGTGCTACTGACCACATTGTTTGTTCACTAACTTTCTTTGAGACCTATAAACCAGCCACCAACATACTTGTCAAGCTCCTAAATGGTAATCATGCATCTGTTAGTCACATTGGTACAGTTAGGTTTTCAGATTCTTTTATACTTACCAATGTTTTATTTGTTCCCTCATTCACCTTCAACCTTATATCAGTTAGCCAACTCACTAAAAATCTTAACTGCTTAGTCACCTTTCGATATGAAATTTGCATTGTGTAGGACATAACATACTGGAGGATGATTGGTATAGCTAAACAAGTTGCAGGACTGTACCAGTTAGTTCATCAAGTATCAAATGTAAATAAATGTTCTATTAGTATTCCTAGTACACTAGATATCTGGCTTCTTCGTTTAGGTCATGTTTCACATCCTAGAATAAAAATTCTTCAAAGTTTAGACTCTTCAATCTCTAGTAATCCAAATGTAATCTATGACATTTGTCATTTTGGTAAACAAAGAAGAAAATCATTTCCTATCAGTACTACTTCTAGCCTTGCTCCTTTTGATCCAGTGCATATGGACATATGGGGTCCTAATCACATTACTTCTATATATGGTCATAAGTATTTTTTAACAATAGTGGATGACTACAGTCGGGCAACCTGGACATATCTTATGAAAGACAAATCTGAAACGAGATCTATTATAGAACAATTTTATAATCTGATTGAGACTCAATTTTCAACAAAAAAAAATGCATCAGAACTGACAATGGTCAGGAATTCAACATGATCTCATTTTTTTGCTTCAAAGGGTATCATACATCACACATCTTGCACACAAACACCAGAACAAAATAGTGTTGTGGAAAGGAAGCACCAACATATTTTGAATATTGCAAGGTGCCTAAAATTTCATGGTATTCCAGAAAAATTCTGGTCTGATTGCATACTTCATGTTGTCCACATAATTAATAAAATTCCTTCTCCTATTATCAATAATAAAACTCCATTTGAATTACTTTTCAAAAGAAAGCCAATCTTCACTCATTTAAAAGTCTTTGGTTGCCTCTGTTTTGCATCCACTCTTGCTCATCCTAGGACAAAGTTTGCACAAAGGGCTAGAAAATGCACCTTTTTAGGATTCCAGTTGGTCAAAAGGGATATAAGCTATATGATTTGAACTCCAAAAATATTTTTGTCTCTAGAGATGTCACCTTTTATGAAAACACATTCCCATTTCTTTTGTCCAGATCAGATTCAAATTCTTCAAATAATTTTGTGTTTCCTTTACCTATTCATAATCCTGAGTTCCACGACATATTCACAAATGACCATACTCCTCAAAATCATGAATCTTCATTCTTTACTCTCAATCCATCTTCTGTTGATGTTCAGTCCATTCCTACTGTTCGTAATCCAAATACATCCTCTTTGCCATGTACAAGAAAATTGAATCGATCCAGGAATCCACCTAGATACTTGCAGGACTATCACTGTGCTACAGCCTCACAAGATGCCTATATCAATCTCCAAACAGCAATTTTTCTTCCATAGCAGACTTCAGGTACTTCTCATTCTCTATCAAAAGTTCTGTCGTACCATAAACTGTCAAATAATCATAAAGCCTTTTCTGTTTCTATAACACCTATCCGTGAACCAAAAACATACAATCAAGCACTTAAACATGAATGCTGGAAGGCTGCCATGAAAGCTGAAATTGAAGCACTACAGAAGAATGACACTTGGGACTTAGTGGATTTGCTTAGCTCAAAACAAACCATTGGATGCAAGTGGGTATACAAAATAAAGCATAAGGCAGATGGCTCCATTGAGAGGTTTAAAGCAAGATTAGTGGCTAAAGGTTACACACAACAACCTGGCCTAGACTATTTTGACACCTTTTCTCCAGTAGCCAAAATGACAACAATCCAGACCCTACTTGCCATTGCAGCTGCAAAGGACTGGCATTTACATCAATTGGACATTAACAATGCTTTCTTACATGGAGATCTCTCAGAAGAAGTGTACATGGATCTCCCTCCTGGTTTTTCCATTGATACTCCAAACAAGGTTTGCAAATTGAAGAAATCATTGTATGGGTTCAAACAAGCCAGTAGGTAACGGTATGCCAAACTGACAGAAGCATTGTTGCAGCAAGGTTTTCACTATGCTGATGGTGATCCTTCCTTGTTTATAAAACATGATGAGACTACCTTCATTGCTTTACTCATATATGTAGATGATGTCATACTTGCAAGTAATAATTTAGACTCCATCTCTACCATGAAGGCATATTTAGATAAGGCATTCAGCATTAAAGATCTAGGCACTCTCAAATTCTTCCTCAGCCTTGAAGTAGCTCGATCATCCAAGGGCATCAACTTGTGTCAGAGAAAATACAAACTTGACATTCTCCAAGACACTGGTTTTCTTGGTTCTAAACCGGTCTCATCCCCGATGGTTGTGTCTCATAAGTAGGCTGAACCAAGTGCTGCTCCTTTGTTAACAGATGCTACTTAGTTCAGAAGACTCATTGGCAGATTGTTATATCTTACTTCAACAAGACCAGACATCAGCTTTGCTGTTCAATACTTATCACAATTTATCGACAAACCTACTCAGAAGCATTTAACTGCTGTCCCGAGAATCCTTCGCTATCTCAAGGGTTCACCAGGCCAAGGATTATTTTTCCCAACTACTTCTGATCTTCATCTCAAGGCTTTTTGTGACTCCAACTGGGCAACTTGTCCTATCTCAAGAAAATCTATCACTGGATATTGTGTCTTCCTTAGTCCCTCACTAATTTCTTGGAAATTCAGGAAGCAAGCTACGATATCCAGATCCTTTTCAGAAGCTGAATACAGAGCTATTGCAGCAGTCACTTGTGAATTGCAATGGCTCAAGTACCTTCTATCAGACTTACAGATCTCTCATCCTCAACCAGCTGCTGTTTTTTGTGACAACAAAGCTGCCATACATATAGCAGGGAATCCTGTCTTCCATGAGAGGACAAAACACATTGAGATCGATTGCCATGTTGTCCGACAGAAGCTTCAATCGAGTCTCATTCATTTACTTCATGTTTCAACTTCTGATCAGTTGGTAGATGTCTTTACCAAACCACACTCTTCTTCTACCTACTCACTTCTTATCTCCAAGCTGGGCCTACAAAATTTGTATGCCCTAACTTGCGGGGGGGGGGGGGGGGGAACAAAAGCTGAACCAAGTACTGCTCTCGATCATCAGCAACTTATACAGAATAGAAGCAAGAAGGAGAAAACTTAAGCTTAGCTGAATCTCGTGTATTCCAATATAGCCAAGTTAGTTAGTTAAGTTTGTTTGTTATCAGTAGCAGTTTTAGTTGGTTATGACAATTAATTTCTAGCTTGTATATATACATGTAAAGACTAAGCAATGCTCATGGTTTTTCTTTCTTCTCTCTCGATCAATACAGTTGATTTCCTTTCTCTCAATATTCCAATAACTTCACGTCTTCATCTGATAGAAACTAAGATTGTGTCATTCTGCAAGAAGTATTAGAAACATGCAGTGAATGGAACGCAAACTTTAAAGCGGTAATCTCAAAACCCATTTCGTAGAGGGAACATGTAAAGAAATCAGCACTGATTGGCAATTTATTTTAAGTTTCTTGCTATTATGCATAGAATGCACCAATTTCCAACCAGAACTAAAATGAAATAAAACAATGGATGGAATCTTATGAACTGTTGGATTGAAGCATGGAATGTGAAGGACACATTTAAAACCTGATCCATTCAGATAGTCACACCACTCTCCTCGACCTTCCGATCTTCAGTTCCATTATCTGATAGTGACAATTCATGCCAACATGCATTTGTCTTTGCAGTTTTTGTAACAATTTTGGAGACTCCACCCAACCTAGGAGATATTGTCCATTTTAATTCGAAAATCTCACGTTTTTATCTCATAAAAGGTGACTCACAAACATAAGTTCAAATCTCTTCTTATATCTATCAAAATCTCACTATATCTGAGATTGGGACGTTACAGTTTTAACCGGCACACTTTCTATGATATGACTTCTGTTTCATGAACTTCTGTTATTTACTTAGAAATGAACATCCCAAGAGTAAGTTATGGTGGAGAATACATCAAGAAAATGAAAACCAATATACTAGTATTACATAAAACATTCCAGATTTGAAAATCCCTGATGGATAATTCAGTTTGGCCTTACTGCTGCTGGGCAATACTACTGTATCCATATCTCCTTCACAGCCAACTTTCTCAGTTCCATTGGAACAAATGTAAGGGTCTCCTTTAATGCTGCAACAACAACAACAAAAAAAATAATTAAGCAGCTAAAATAATAAACAAAAGTTAATGCTAGCAAAGTTTTGTGTGTTCCAGCAGGGTAAAATGAATAAAACTAGGGAACCCAAAAGAGAAATTGTTAGTGATACTTACTTGATGGATACTTCGGCAGGGAATATGGGAACATGACCACTCAAATTATTGAAGGATAAGTCTCTGGAAAATTAAACAAAGTTTATATAATCCTTTCACTGAACATAACATATTTCATTACGGAAAGCAAACTATAGGATGAAGAGGTTACATCAAAATAAGCTGCGTCAGATTAGCCACGGAAGCAGGGATTTCTCCAGAAAGATTGTTATTATTCAGCTTCCTGCAGCAATTCAAACAAAAACGATTATCAGATTCAGATTCAATCTTATATTGTTTAATTAACTAGACTTCAGAAAACAAATTATGAAAGGACAAGTCTCTGGGAAATTAAAAAAAGTTTATATAATCCTTTCACCGAACATAGCATTTCATTATGAAAAAAAAAAAAACTATAGGATGAAGAGGTTACATCAGGAAAAAAAAAGTTGAAACAATTGCAATATTTCAGTACTTATACTTACAGGTATTGGAGGTTTTTTGAATGGGAAAGAGTGCTGGGAACTTGACCAGAGAAGTAGTTGTTGGAAAGATCAAGTTCGAGAAGCTTCGGAAGCTTCCCTAATTCAGAGGGTATTCGTCCTGAAATGCTGTTATTCTGTAGTTGCCTGCAAAACTTTTATTTAATAAGGCATTCTAGCTAGATTGTGCAGATTTGTAACTCACACAATCTGCAGATTTGTCGAGTTTCCAATGGTAGGGGCAAGAGTACCAGACAAGTTCTGGCTTGAAAGATCCCTGTAAGAAAATCGTTTCAACAACATCAGATATTGTATCTTCCTCTAGTCTTTACTAGAGTACTAGAATTTTCCTTACAGAGCAGTTACTAGACCATCAGAACAAGTGACCGTTTTCCAGTTGCATGGATCAACAGCATCGCCTTCCCAATTAAGAATCCCATTAGGATCAACTAGAAATTTTTTTATGCCCATCAAAGCTTCAACTGAAGAAAGGAAAATTCCAAAAAACAAACGGATCATTTCGCGTTTAAAGACTGCCTTCTTTACATACAATTCAAAAGACAACCATTTGGTAAGGTTCTTGCAATTAGAAGAAAGTTAAGTTACCTTCGGGGTTAACATCTTTTGGTGAAATCAATTCACATGAAGAAGTCCACAAGCAGAACAAGGTAACACAACTGAAAACGAACTTCTCTTTCCTGAATTCCATTGGTTCCGCAGTTGTAATTCCAAGCTAGCAAGGTAACCAAGAAACCAAGAAACCAGCTTCTTTTGTATGCAGGGAACTAACAAGCAGGTAAGGAGCTGGTTAGCTTGTAGAAGTTTGTAAGCAAAAGATTAAACCTACAGTAGGATTGTGTTGTATTATGCAAAATTCACATTAGGAGCTAAGCAGTGAAAGTCCACATGGTTCCCAGAGAAGAACAGAATTTGCACTCACTCTAACCATTTTGTCAGAACTTTGGACAGTAAAACTAAAAACAAATCCATCTCAACGCAAAAAAAGGTCATACAGCATAAGAAAACAGAAATCTCTTTCCTGAATTCCATTGAATTGTACTTGTAGCAACAAAAGTAATGCAAATAGAAACCCTTATCTCCTCATTTTAAGCAAGAAGCTAGTAAGAAAGCTATAGACCTAGCTCTAAGATTGAACTCAAATAATCCTTATGCAGTCACTTACTTCCAGACCAAATAGCCAAGAAAGAAGAATTTGAGTATTAAACATACTAGAAGAGGACTACAGCATACAACTGTTCATCAGCATGGAGTTAAGAAATACTAAAAGCTAAGCTAAATTAACCAAATCTAGACTACATTCAACATTAGATGACAAAGAAGAAAAAGAATAAGAAACCGAAACTCAAGAAATAATGACGGATATAGCAGTTTCAAACATGCAGTTGTTACATCCATATTGGAAGTGCATGTTGGCCAACTTCAGATATTAATGGTCCCTTCGGATGGAACAAATTCCCTGCTGAAAAATGGCTTTTATAAAGTCATATTCCTTAAATCCTACAGGTACATAACAAAAGAGGAAAGCAGCACCGCTGAGACTTTCTATATTAAATGCATGCAACCCTGGTGGGATCAGACAGAACCGGAAGCTGAAAAAAGAATCTTGGGTTTCTAGGATGAATGCGAACCTCCTTTTGCAGCTACAGCAATAACAAGATCCTGAAGAAAACCAACAAGGTATACTCCAAGACTGAATAGAATACTCAGGGAGTGATTCTTCAGCAAATTCATTTCATATGGTCCAAACATCAAGCATCTAATGTATGCTAAAAGCCTAAAACCATTCAAAAATGAATATTGATGCACTGGAAATCAATAAATCACCAAGCTTTTAGCCATGTTATAAATTTCGAAATACATTGATTTTGATCAGATGGGTAGGACTGAAAGTTCATGGTATATCAAGAAACTTTACAAAACTGAAACTGATTTATAATTAAGAATGCATAAACCAAAGAGGCTGAAACTGGGAAAAGCAGCGCCACCACTTAATGTGAAATTGATTCTTACCAGTGTAGAAAAGAAAATGAGAGAATATATTCCTAATTAATCCTAAGCAACGATTCCAAATAAAGAAGTGGTTTACATGTTAAGCCTCATTAAACAAAGACGAACGAATTTGATTCACTTTGAACAATTATCTAATATTATCAACCACCAAGAGAGCCAAAAAAAATTATAGCTTGCAACCTTTCAATCTCACTTCAAGATAAAATGAGAATTCGTTATTATATAGAGAGAAACTTGAGTGGTTGAATTCATGCTTGTAAAATATCTTTTATTCAACAAAATTGTAAAGCTTTTTAATCAAAACAGCTAATAACTTGCAAACTAAGAATAGATTGTTGGCAAGGGCCACAAGAAAATTAATGGAAAACAATCATTATTTGTGGCTGCTGGGATTCGAGCCCAGGTCTCTACGGCCACAACGTAGAATTCTTACCACTAAACTACAGCCACAGGTTAAGGCTGCGGCTCCACATGAGACTTAATGTTCGTACTCATATGAAACTCGAGTCAAGCCAACATATCATTTTATACGCATGTTAATTTTTTTTATTTTGCATTTGATATAAAATAAACATGAAACAAAAACAATGGAGAGATTTAGATAAAATTTCTAAGGAAAATACATTTTGGATTTTTAAAGAGGTGGTGGCAATAAAATTTCCTTGCAACAACATCCACAAGATTTAGGGATGTAAACAGGTGAGGCGGGACGGGCCCAAGCCGGTCTGTGTTGGTACGGGCTTAAACGGGTTAAGTCTATTTAGACTCATTTTTAAATGGGTCAAATTTTATATATCTGGTCCGTTTTTAATACGGGTTAGGTTGACTTGCGAGTCAAGTGTTTTTTAAATAAAAATAATAAAAAAAATAAAATTTCAAAAAAATAAATTCACATATAAATATAATCCAAATACAATTATAATTCACTTACAATATTTTTAAATAAACAATTACAAACTTGAAAAAACAAAAATTTCTGTTAAACATTAAACTTTCCAACATCTTTTTTCTCATTATCATATATATATAAAATGTCA
The DNA here is from genome assembly GCA_031772115.1 of Heritiera littoralis. Classification (NCBI taxonomy): domain Eukaryota; kingdom Viridiplantae; phylum Streptophyta; class Magnoliopsida; order Malvales; family Malvaceae; genus Heritiera; species Heritiera littoralis. The sequence goes on along the minus strand of JAPDPK010000008.1, from coordinate 10,802,107 downwards.
TGATTTGCATTCAAAGTAAAATTATATAAATTTATTTTTTTATTAAAATACAATAAAATCATGTCGTGTATTATTTTGATAGGAAATAAAAATACATTAATAATATAATTAAAAAACTAATTATATATAAACTAAAAAGGATTGGCCCGCAGGTCGACCGAAGAGCTATGTGAATCGGCCTGCACAAATTATCGGCCCACATAGGCCAATCCGTTTAGGCTCGTTTTTAAACGGACCTAAAAAAAACTTAACACTTAAAAAACCCGCGGATTTAATGAATTAACCCGTGAGCTTTAGCCCATTTTACATCTCTAACAAGATAAGAAAATTTACAACAACAATTCAAAAGGTCAAAATACAAAAGATTAAACACTAGTATAAAATGTAAAAGAGACTAAAACAACGTAGTTGAATTAGATAAATGGTGAAGCCTTTTAATTAAAATGTAAGTATTGAGATTCGAATATTAAATTATAAAATTTACGCTTTAAAAATAAAAAAATGATCATCTGAACTTATATCGGAGACCATAATATTCTTTCTTTCTCTAAATATTCTCACCACCCCACCCTCTGGAGGAACTTTTACAATAAAATCAAAAAATTTTTATTTTATTATTAAGCATAAATACAGTGTAAAACCATATTTTACGTTTAATAAAACTATATTTACATTTAATAATATGTATTTATATTATTAAACTTACAGTAAAAGTTTCCATTGATCATGCCTTCAATCTTGTCCATGGCCGACATACACTATCATAATCGCATCTCAGCTATGCTTTAGTTATTGAACAACGAAATCTTTTGCTTCGTTTATATAGATTCTTTCTTATCTCTTTGTTGTGATCTGGTCAACAGTTGGCCAACTTGTCCCTTTTACAAGGAAGAAATTTAAGTCATTCTCCACACCTAGCTAGAGACCTCCACATGAAAAGGATTTGAAACATTCTGGTCAACAACTTTACATTAAAACATTAATGTTAGATAGTCCAATCTTTGTTGGCCATTAACAAAATATATCTTCAACACGGCATATGAATTCAAAAACTTAAAAAACGTGATTTCAAATCAGTAACTTAATATTTTACTCTATTTAACACGGCACGAACATAAAATTATTAGGCCCACATGTAAATTAAGCAAAAGCAAAGCTATGGCATCATAGGTCAACAATTTAGATATAAAAAAATCCAGCTTATATATAAAATAAAAGATGTCCGATTGTAATTGAAACCCTGCCATACAGAAATGACAGTATCATGTTCAAGATGCACGACATGATTTGCTCTAACCCAGGCGGGAATGCCTGGGGAGCAATTTATTTAGTTAAACCAACGTAAAAACTTTAAAAGGAAATAAACCATATAGAACTACTCTAATTCCTCTTCATCCTCTTTCCAGCAGCAACTCAGAGTTGATCTAGGAGAACCACAGCTACCAGTGCTGTTAAATTTCTGGTACATGACGGAACCACTTATTCCAAGCCCTTCAATGCTTCTGTCTCCGCAACAGTATCCCTTTACATCCTCCACCAGACAGACCTGATCAAGTGAATGACCTGCAACGTCAACATGCACCGCTACAGAAAAGTCGCTTGGTTTGAAGCAAACCAACACCCTTTCGACCAACTGCTTCAGATTCAAATCTTTCAGATCATAGCCAACAGCTTCGAAGCTTGCATAACTAAAGCCATCCTCTGGTGTAACATGAATGGTAGAAATTGCAGCCCCTTCAATTGCATTCATTGAATAACCACAGGGATCAAAGTCAAAATCACATATCTCAGAATCTGGGAAGATCTTCCTTATGCCAGAATTAGTGGTCATCGCAGCTGCCGAGCATGATTGCTCTTTGTAGAAAACTGAAGCCATTTCCCTGTCCAAACCAGTGAAGCACATCTCTACGGTGTAAATAGGGCCATTGTTGATAACTGATTCTGCAGATGCAGAATAAACATGCCATTTTTGTTTATCCAGCCCACCCATTACATAAGCCTTGCTGCCAGCGCCAAGCTTCCCAAAATAGCTATCAAGGATTGCAACTTCTTCAGAGAAGCTTCTGTGCGGATATGGCTGAGCACCAGGGAAGATGAAACTCCCTCGAGTATACATAACAGATTTAATGGCAAGAGAAAGATTGCCAGCCAACTTCAGGATGGGTGGGATCGCAAGAAGCAACTTTGTTGTCCCACAGGTCTTGATGATTACCTTGTAAGGATAGACAAAGAGGCTAGACTCAGAAAGGACATAGGAGTCCACATGCTTGTTTGACAGTGAAGAAACAATGGTGCACTCAGCTGGAGCTAGAATCTCAGCCAACTGGGCTTTCGACAATGATCGGAGACCCTTTCCTTCAGGATCAAGAAAGATGCCAGGCTCAAAGAATGCAATCTCGAGCCTCTTTTCGTAACCCTCGAATCCAATTGCAGATACCATCCTTGCAAAGTTTCTCAGAATCACACAATGTAGTCAAGTCGCCAATCAAGGAGATCGCAGTTGTAAAGAAATCACAGTCACGAAGAGAGAGGAGGAAGAGGAAGGTAGAAGAAAGAATCTAGAACTAATTAACTAAAGCAAATAACAGTAGATTGAGACCACAAGCTGTGGTCAGACAGGAAACTCGAGTATATCAGGATGGCTTGCGAGCGCACTGAAAAGCAAGATAAAATTATTGTCAGCATTATATGATTCATAAAATTAAAACGCAAATAACCTTTTATCAACAATATTCAATGATAGAACAGTACTTACGTTGGAGTATGCAGCAGATCGGAACTTCTTGATTCCACCGTTTGGTCGAACGTCTTCAATGCTGTAACCGAGAGGAGCTTCGTAGAATAATGATTTACTACTACTAGATCTATTTTTTCCACCTTTAGATTCCATTAGATCATCCAGTCACACCTGCATTACCATTAACAATATAAAGAAGTCAGATACATGCAAATATCAACAACGGATATACAAATTTTATATCTATGCTAGGCAAGTCTGATACAAACTTTATTTTTTGAATGCAAGATACTAACATCTATATTTAATTTAAACAATGATAGTCACGTAATAATATATACAGGCAAGTATCTACAAAATCTCAGCATCTAGTTTAAGCTTAGATTAAAAAAATTTTATTCATCCAAAAAAGAAATAAATAAATCAAAGAACATTATTTGACATTAAAACAAATAACATTTTCGTATTTTATAAAATTCCAAATACATTTCCATAAATGATATTCTAACCAGAAAGAATAATAACAAGAACAAGAACAAACGAAACATAAATAGCATCATCAATACAAAAAACAAATTAAAGCATACAACTGTCTCGAATTTTATAAAATTCTAAAATACATATCCATAAATAATATTCTAAACAGAGATCTAAGATTCAAGATCCATGCATGCAAAACCATATATTCAAAGAATAATAACAAAAGAAATATAAACCGCACCATCAATACAAAAAACAAATAAAAAAAATCAGAAGAATCGATACTCACTATTTAAAACTCGAAATTCCAGAATCAACAGATGACAAGAAAGCCGATTATCAACCTCCGTTCAGATCCTAAAAAGAAACGCAAAAACAACACATCAGTATATAAAAAACACACTAAAAAGGAAAAATCGGTGATTCTTTAGATTTGAAAAGATAAAGATGAAAATAAAGAGAAAAAAATACTTACAAAAATATTAAAATTCCAAGAAAAACGAAGCGAATAGAGGAGAAGCCTTCGGAGAGGAAACAAAAGAAAAAGAATATCAACCCTGCGGTAGCGAGAGGTTAAATGAGTATCGTATTTCTCGCGGCTCACGCAAATTATGAGAGAATGATTTGGCGAAGGGAGGGTCCTATTTATAGAGGGGAGGATAGGGCATGGAAACGGATGCCACTGCCCACTGGTTGACGACAAAATTACGGTCCTGTCCCTGTTCCCTTCCGTTTTTCCAGGAACGTTCCCGCAACTTTTATCTTTTTATTTTTTAATTTGGAATTATTTTCGTCTGACTAATCTACCCTTTGGGGGAAGGCGTTAAACGAATCTGTTTCCGAACAGGTGGATTTTTTTTAAGAAGAATATTAAATAATTAAAAATAATGTATTTAAATATAAATTTAAAATTTATAATATATAATAATTTATCTTTAATTATTGAACGAAAAGGTTGTTGGCTCTGGATTCTTGCTTTAGTATGGGGATGAACCGATTATTCCCTCCAACTAGCGATTTATTTTAAGAGTCCGAAACGCGTTTTCCACGTTGCATAAATTTTCATTATTTCTTACACTAAAACGTTTTCTTCGTAAAATATATTGTATATTATGAGATTCTTAGAGATTTTTTTAAATTTATTCTTTAATCTTGAATTATATACTATTCATTTTTTAATCTATATTTTATTTTTGAACTTATCTACTTAATTTATCTGATGAGAATATTATACGCTTGAATTTTACGAACTCGTATTCTTTGAGGGTATGTGTTAGACCTACCCTGTGACAGTATGTGACCTTTTTTATAGATATTTTAAAATAATACTTATTCAATTATTTGATTAGAGGTTAATAGTTAAATATATTTTTAATTTTTAGTATTAGATATAAATCATCAATATTTTATTGTATGAAAATCAATTTATAAATTTTTATTTTTTATAAATAAATTTTTAACTTTTCAAAATAATGTAATTAAATTTCATATATAATATTATTATTCAATATATTATGATGAAATTTTTATTCTCAACAAACGATATTAAAATTATAACATATAACTCATTTGAAATATAAAAAAATAAAATAAATAAAATAATATATGTATCATTATTTTAATTTTGTATATAAATCTAAAAATATTATTGATAATATATTGAATAATAATTTATATATTTATAAATGGGTTTGTAAAACACTGATGTATCAGAGGTCGACACTTCATTAATTATCAAATTAAAAATATATCAAACTTTTAAAAGTAAATATAAATAATTTTTTTTAATTTACTCATAAAAATTTATTAATAAGGTATGAATCTCTAATATATTGATAATGTATAAAATTTATATATTATCAGTATATTATATATATCTTTCATATATATATATATAAAAACTTGTGGTTATAAGAAAGTAGGAAAGAAAGTTAAAGGAACAATAAAGAAGAATCCCAAGGCTTAGGCTTAGGAGGTACTTTTCTTGAAGATAATGAATGGTCACATGGCTTAGGAGGTCCTTTTCTTATAATGAATGGTCAGATAGTCAAACCTATTGTTCTATTATTCCACCATTCCACGGGCATGGCGGCTGCTTTCTAATTTCCTAAAGCAAGCAAATTTGTTTGATTGGTATTTTCTTTTTATTTATTAGTTAAGTTTATCTTTATTAAAAACAAATTAAACTATTTAAAGAAAAAAGAAAAAAAAAAGGTATTTTAAAGATTTTACATGCTAAAGGAAACCTCCAAATGACTTTCTCATCCTTTCTAGTTTCATTTTTTTTTATTTAATTTGAGAACTTTTGACCTTAGATGAGAATTTTTTTAGATGATTATCTTTAAATCTTGTTTAATTTTAATTATTTTTCTATAATCTTAAAAGTGTATAAATTTAACTTTTTTTGTGTAAACCATAAGTATAAATTTAACTTTGATTTAATATATTTTAAATTTTTTACTTTCAAAATAATTTTTACACAAATTAAATTCTTGTTTAATAAAAAATTACATGTGAATTTAATAGAACACTTTGATTCTCAATTGAAAATAAATTTAACAATTCTACGTCATGTCTATGTTGAATTTTATGAAATCATATGAGATAAAAAAAATTATTATATCATAATTCATATAAACACATTAAATATTAAATTTCTTCTTTTATTTTTTTCATTCATTTTCAAATTTCATTGAAATCTTAATTAATATCAATTTTTATATTTTTTTATAATATTTTTGTATCGAATCAGCGAATCGCATGTGTCCGAGAAATAAAGTCTCTTGAAAGATTTTGTGTGTGCGGGGGACACTCACTTTTGATTTTATTATGATAGCGATGGAGAGATTCTCGTCGGCCTCTTCTTCTCACACACGCTTGACTCATGCTGACCTGTAATTTTCTCCATCGCTACTTTTTTTTTGTTATTCTTAAGGTCTATTTTGTTATTATAAAAATAAAGAAATTAATAATAAATTTATATATAATGTAATATTAGTATATAATTAATCATTAAATGACATTTTTTATAAAAATTTTTAAAAATAAATATTAACAATATTTTTAAATTTATTTTTAAAAATCTATATATTTTTAAATTTTATTCATTAATAAAATATTATTTTATATTAACTAATAGAACATAAAAATTATATATTATGAATGTATTATATATAAACTTTTTATTAATTTTAAAAATTTAAGACAATAGACAAGCAAAGACTAAGAGCAATGTTCTCCACTCACGTCACGTGTTTCCTTTTTTTTGTCTGGTCTGCCAAGTTGCAGATCATGAACCACTAAAAAAAATGTTTATTTTAAATAACAATTATAAGGTGATGATTCTTTTGATTAAAAAAATAGTAAAAATAAGATTGGATCACGCTCTAAAAGAGTTCAAGATACATTTAAAAAAAAAAGTATCCCTAATAATTTTAGATATGATAAAAATATGATATAAAGATGGTATTATAAAATAACAAGAAAGCTATACGAATTAAAATTTGACAAAAATATATCTAAATTTGATAAAAATTAAAAGAAGTTTTTTTATTTAATTTGTTGACACGAATTTTAATATAAAATTTTTATGTTTTACACTATATATTATATGATTTCACACAAAAGAAATATGAATTATATACATAAAGGCTTAATAGCCAAATGTATCATCAATCTTTTACATAAAATGAACTTAAGCTTTCAATCTTTAATTTTGTTGTAGAAGTCCATAAACATTTATCTAATATATATATATATATATATATATATATTATATTACAATGTACATAATAAATATAGTAAGATGTCTACATAGATACTTACTTGGACATTCTCTTTGCATGACAAGTAAGCATTTATTAACTTATATGTAAGTTAAAACAAACAATAAATACTTCTCCTTTCCACATTTCTAAAATTTTTTTAATTCCTACAACTTCTCAATCTTTTTAATAAAATTATCTTAAAGTAATTTTAAATACTATCCAATCCAAAAAATTTAAAAACTATATAATTTTAATATAATCTTTTTGAAAAACTAAATAAAATATTAACTGATATTTATTTATATTATAAAATAAATAAAAAATTTTAATTTTAATTTATTTAAAAATATTTTATTAACTAAATTGAAAAGTATAAAAATAAACTATCAATATCATGTATATTATTTAAATACTTAAAATTATTATTTTTCTAAATAAAAAAAATTCATGTATAAAGCATATAAATTTACAAATATATATGTTAGCATACATATTTAATAGATAAAATTAATTATATAAATATGTTATAATAATTTTTATATATACACACATATATACAAGAATGCATATGTATATTACATATTATATATATATATATATATATATAAACTGCATAATTATAATTATAATTATTTAGGTTAATAATAAAAATTTACCTCAAAATGTTGCTCCGACGCTTGAAAAATTTTTTAAATATATTTTTAATTTTTAAAATTTTAAAATATAGCTTAATTTTTATTTTAACATTTTTTATGTGCTTAATAATATTATTTATAATGTTTTCAGTTTGTATTTTTCCCAATATTTGTTTATATTATGTTTGGCTTTTTATAATTTTTTAGTTAATTATTTAATTTTGTTTGTGATCGGATATTTTTATTATATTATATGTATTTTATATAGTATTATTATTTAATACACTGCCGTTAAGTTTTTAAACTCCACAAATGGCACTAAAATAGTGATACGTGCTCTTTATGAATATTAGAAACTAACAAAAATAAAGAAAATGTATGTGTAATCATTTTAACATAGTTTGCGACGTTTAAAAATTTCACTGATAGTATGTTGAATAATAATTATTTTATATATACTTTAAATATATAAATTAAATAATATTATTCTATATATTTACAAATTTAAATAATTAAAATTAACTCGTGCGTCATATAAGTAAAAGCTAGTTTTTCTATAAATAAGCCTCCAACCTTTTAACATAATGCAATTAAGTAAAATAAATAAGAGATTAACGTCTTTATAAGCCCTCAATATTTTTATTTTAGTGTAAAAATTTATAACTGCTTTGGATTTAATTGTTTTATTTTGAAAGCTTAGGGTTTTATATAGTAAAATTAAAGGTTAAGAGCTTATTTCTATTTTGTGCAAAATATTGAGGGTATATTTAGCTATTAAGCATATATATATAAATTATCAAATCCAATTAATTTTTTTTAATTTTATAAATAAAATTAAAATATTATATCTCACTTATTTTTTAAATATATTATAAGAAGCATCTGCATATCTCATTCTACCACCTCTATCATTGAAATTTTTCAATTACTAAGCACGAAATAATTTCTTCCCTACAAAATATTAAGATAAAAATAGTTTATTTATTTTTTTCAAGTTTAGTATTGATAGTATACATTTTCTTAACATTATTACATCATAAAACCTCTCATAACTTTTGAGAAATTTAAAAACTTACGGATTATTATTCAATATATTATCAGTGGAGTTTTTAGACTTTAAAATTACATGGCAAGTAGCATGATTTCTAAAAAACTAATCTGGAAACACATAAACACCTAAACATAAAAAAGGATAGAGAATATGTTAACAACTATTGATGCAACAAATTGTAACATGTTAAAAAATTAGAGTTCGAAACCAAACAACCTTAATTTTCACCTCAAATTATTGTAAAAAAAAATTAGAATCGGATGCATTAGTGATCAGTCTTAGCCAGGTGTGTGAAAAGAAGCGAAGCCTAACTAAAGCCCAAAGCAATATTAAAAATTTCCAATGTCCATGTATAAAAATTAAAAAATAAACATGCTAAAGGAGTTTATAGATTGGAATGGACCAGATCCATTTGACACTTTCAAAGCCATCCAACCCGTCCATTTGGGTCCCTTTGGTCCAATTTACAAATAAAAAAAATTAAATATTAAAAAATAGTTTAATATTAATATAAATTTTTTAAATAATATTTTAAAATTAATTTAAAAAATAATACATTAATAAAGTAAAGTTCAGAATCATATATTGTATATGCAATACCCATACCCATAAATATAAAGTTTACTTACATATCATCTTACTTGACAGCATCATGCAAATACTGCATGTAAACCCAACTTATTTATTATAATATCTCATCTTGCATTTTAAGTGGACGTGAGTGATACATTAATTATTAAGAGAAAAGTCAGACACGTGCAATTATATATAATAATATATATATATATATATATATGAAAAATTATTCTATACATTATCAGTAGAATTTTTTAACTCTACAAGTGGAGTTAAAATGATGATATGTGTCCCATTTTATTTATTTATTTATTTTTTAATATTTTTAAAAGACACATGTTATCATCTTAATCCCACTTGTGAAGTTAAAAAACTGCACTGACAGTGGATAAGATAATAATCCTATATATATATATATATATATGATGAAAGCTTTTTTTAATACTAAAGGAGGAGGTCCTGAGACTTTGAAATCTCAGGTTCGAGTCTCACCGAATGTGAGTTCGAATAAGTTTATTTGTTATTTGTTTAGTTGGATATTATCATTTGTATTTATCAATTTATCAAGTTATCGGTTCATGGAATGTAATATGATGATTATGATTGTAACTTTGAATGAGAATGTACTAATAAAAAAAAAGGAGATATGGTAGACGTTAAGATTTGAATATGGATGTATAGTTTTTATACTTTAAAAAAGGGGATATGACTATGTGATAGGTAATGTTCAAGCTTAATAATTAAATATATCTTTAATTATTTGTACAAAATATATATAAATTTTCAATTTTTTATTTTATTATAAAAATTCATAATTTTTTATTTTACTGTAAATATAATTGATTTATAATTTTCACAAAGAATCGTATTTTCACAAAAGATTGTGAAAATTTTAATTTGAATTCTTTATATTTGATATTTAAACCTTAATAATTTGTATCAATCACATGACCAAAATATTGGACTTAAAAAAATAAGAATTATCACTAATCGGTCAAACAGACAACGCATGCATATCTCTCCATTAGTTGGCATGGTTGTCTTTTTGTCGTCCTTGAAAGATTTGGCTAGATTCTGCATTGCCAAATCAATGTCATGGCAGCTAGCCATCAACTTGGAACCAATAATTCCAACACGAGATCCTCTTATGACTGAGACTGACTAATAACCCCTGGCGACCAATGGGTGGGTTGTGGAGTGTATGCCGACAAGTTTCTGTTTTTTTTTCCAAGTCAGGTTTGATTATCGCTCGAGAAGAAATACATACGAGAGATACCAGAGCTGCTTACGGGTCGGATTAGATCGATTTCGGGTCGATTTTCATCGGTTTCGGTCATAATCAAAAGAGAATCGATCCGAATCGGTAGTAAATCGGTCCGGTTCAAACCGATTCTATCTGTTATAAGAGACGAATCGACCCGGTTCGTTAGACCAGTTCGCCTTAAAACCAGACGCAACAGGTTTAAACCGATTCGGTCCATTTTTTTCTTTTTAAAATTTTTATTTTTAAAAATTTATATTAATTTATTTTAATATATATTAATATATTTTAATAATTTAATCTAATAAATTTATTTTTAAAATAAATAATGTTAATAGTTTAATTTAACAATAATTTATTATAAAGTTATATTATAATTTATTTAATTAATGTAACAATAATGTAAAAATAAACTATTATGAAATTATCTAATAAAATTATTGTTATAATAAATTAAAGTTATATTATGAATATAATATTATGATAAAATGATATTTGATTCAAAATACAAATAATGATATTATGAATATTATTATTATATTCATTTTGCATATCTTTATTTATATTCATTTATTATATTCATTTTGCATTTAAAATAATTTATTATATTTGAAATATCATTTACTTAATATTTATTCATTTATTTATTTATTCATTTATTTAATATGTTTTTAAAATATTAATTCATTTTGTATTTTAAATATTTATTTATTTTAAACATAGATAAGTATAACATTAATTAATTTGGTATGTAATAATAATAATAATAATAATAATAATAATAATAATAATAATAATAATAATAATAATAACAACAACAACAACAACAAAGGAGAAAAAGGAGAGAGTAGGAGACCAAAGATTTTTTACGTGGAAAACCCCTTCAAAAGTTAGAAGAGTAAAAACCACGGGACCGTAGTCCATAAAAATATTCACTATGACTAAACTTATTTACAATTTTACATACAATTTACAAAAAAAAAAATTATTCTCTACTCTTCATAATTTATACGGATTGCCTTGGAAATTTCTTTCTTCTCTTCTGAATTATTATCAACAAATTCATTGGCCATTCCAAGTTCGACATTGCGCGATTCCGCATCAAACCAATATTTAAGGCATGTTAACATACATAATGAATCCGGATTAAGAGTGGTTCGATAGTCTCCAATAATTCTTCCACACGTCGAGAATGCGGATTCCAAAGCAACAGAATAAACTTGCACCGCAAAAACATCTCGGGCCATGGAAGCTAAAACTGGAAATTGTTTTTGGTTTTCTTTCCACCATTGGAAAAGATCAAAGTTATCATCTACAGAAAAATCTTGACTTAAGAAAAATCCTGGCTCATTGAAGCTAGAACTTCGTCGAGTTGTTGATCCCGATCCCGATCCGCTCGCTTTTCCTTTTAGCTTCATTCTCTTTCTTGCTACTTCCTTAATTGCGTTTAAAATTCCTTTTCCTTTTTTGCTACTTTCGGTTTCTTCATATGAATCTTCTTCTTCTCGATTAAAGTTGAATTGCTCCCTTTCTGTTTCATAAACATTAAACAATTCTCGAAAAAGATTGTTAATTGAGGACTTTTGATCCTCAATAGAATCAAGACCAAGAAATTCTTTATAACAATCAAAAAAAATTTCTATATTTACCTCACCTTGACTAGGATCTAGTAAAGTTGCAATACAATAAATAGGAGGAATTATTTCCCAATATTTTTTAAATTTTTCCTCCATATCATATACAAAAGAACTTAAAGTTTCATGATTCCTAAATTTTACAAATTTGTCAAACATTGTGTAGATAATAGGAACAAAATACGGTGTAGTTGGATAAAATTGAGTTTAAAATCTTTCGGTTGCATCTTTAAAAGTAGATAATAAATCAACACAATATTCAATAAAAGTCCAATCTTCTTCAAAAAGTACTAAATGTGTGCTACTAGTATAATTGTTATAAAAAAGAGTAACAAGTTCTTTATAAGGTAAAATAGAAGAAAGCAAACGATGAAGTGAATTCCATCTTGTTTCCACGGGAAGTGGAAATGCTTTAACAGGTATATTATTTGTTATACAAATTTGCTTCCATTCACGTTTATTACTTGGTGTGCGAATCCATTTTGCTAAAATTTTAATTTTATCAATTGGACCTATGCCAGTTCCAGTACCACTAGAACTAAAACCACTTTGAACACATAAATTTATAATATGACATGCATATCTTGAATGAAAAAATATGCCTTGCATAACAGGGTTTAAACTTTTAATTAAATGAGGAATAGCTGCAGTATTACTCGAAGCATTATCAAAAGTAATAGCAAAAACTTTATTATTTTCTAGTCCATATAATTTACAAACTTTAGTAATATATTTATGAATAGTATATGAATTATGTGCTTCTTCTATTACATCTAAAGATAAAATTCGTTTTTGCATGGACCAATCTTCATCTATCCAATGACAAGTTATAACAAGATAACTTATACCATTAGTACTAGTCCATATATCACTAGTTAAACTAACCCTAGATGAAATATTACTAAGTTTATCAATTAAAGCTTGTCTATATTCTTTAAACATATCCATGCAATCTCTTTTTAATATATGCCTAGAAATAGATTTATATGCGGGTTGTAAATAGTTACAAACAAATTCTAAATATCCTGATTTTTCACAAATTGTGAATGGTTGTTCAGTCCTAATTACAAATCTAACTAAACCACGTCTAGCTTGAACATTATCAAAAATAAATTTTTTTCCACCATCACGTGTATTAATTTGAGATTGTTTACCTTATAAAATTTCATCTTCTTCAGCATCAAGATTAATTTTATGTGCAGTAATTAAATGTCTTTTATACGTACCTGTACCACCAGCAGCTCCACCGGACTTATAAGAGTAAACGCCTTGGCACAATTTACATATAGCACAATATTTATTCGTCTCACCTTCTTTTGCTACAATATCGAAATACTCTCATACCCTGCTTGTTTTTTTTCGACTAAACTTCGGCCTTGATGATGTAGCAGCAGTGGTGGCAGCTGATGATTGTGTTTGAGCATGACCTCCACGTCAACCAAGACCAATTGATGGCGCCGCCAAAGGAAGCTCCTCCTCCGGATGAATATCGGGTTCGATTTCATTAAATGATTCGTCACCCAAACTAGGAATTTCAGTGGAACCAAAAGGTCGAGAAACAGAGCATGAACGACGAAAGAAATTTGACATTTTTATATTTTTTTGAAAATAAATATATGTTAAAAATTAAAAAAATAGATGTATGATATATATAATATATTGGAATTTGAAAATTGAAACTTGAAAATTAAAAGTAAAATTTGCAAAATTATAAAAGAAAAAGAAAAATGAAATTTATAAAGAAAATGATGATATTATAAATTTGGAATAAGGAATATATATATATATATAAAATATATTAGAATTTGAAAATTAAAAAGTAAAATTTATAAAATTATAAAATAAAAAGAAAAATGAAATTTAGAAAGGAAATGATGATATTATAAATTTGGAATAAGGGAATTTAAGTGAATTTGAGAGAGTTTGAGTGAATATTGAGAGAGTATGTGAGTGAAGAGAATAAGAGTAGATGAATATAGATAATAGATTTGAGAGAAAATATAGAAGAAATGTAAATGAAAATAGAAGATTATAGAGATATTTATAGGAAAAAAATTAGAATAAAAAAATAAAAAAAATTTTAAAAAAAGGATTGATTTGGCTGTTGCCTATCAAACACAGACTCACAGAGCAGAGGCAAGTCTGTGTGACTTGCCTCTGCTCTGCATACTGTGCAATTGCAAGAGGCTAGGCTGCCATTGCGCACTGCCAAGCCTTTTTTTTTAAATTTAATTAAAATTAAAAAATAAAAAAAATTTAAAAAAAAAAGATTGATGGGCAATGGCCAACGCAGAGGCAAGTCTGTGACTTGCCTCTGCGCTGCAGTCAAACTTTTTTTTTATTTTTTTTAACCGGACTGGTTCGAACCGGTCCGGTTATGAGCCGGGCCCTTAACGAGCCAGGCACTTACCAGGCTCGGTTTTAAAAATTTAAAACCGGCCCAGCGCGGTAACATACCAGGCTGGGCCCGTTCCGAACCGGTACAGTACCGGTTCGGACTTTGGGCCGGATTGACCCGATCCGGGTCGGGCCAACCCGGCCCAATCAACACCTCTAAGATACCACATATCAACATAAAAATGTGGCTCAACTGTAAGTACATCATACAAGTCTAACATGCTTTTACATAATATGAAACATGTTGAAATAATCAAAAGCGGAAGCAATAGGATCTAACCTCCAGTCATTGCACTCTGTAACTTGCTGTTGAACGATTCCGTGGTTGAATGATCTACTTTGATTCAATCACGAGCCTTCCAAGCACTCGAATGCTCACCAAATGATGTATAACAGAGCAGGTGATGCTTGAGGACCGGATTCTTACTCTCTGTTTCGTGAACTTGGAGCCTCAATATTCTGACTAACTCTCTCACACGTTCAAACCATCACAGAACAATGTTTTTATGGTCAGAGAATCAGTGAAATAATAGACCATATATTTAGTATTGATTATCACAGGTTATATATGGTAATAGCCAAATTTTGTCACTTGTGATCAAGGGATATGCCAACATTCTCTCACTTAGTCCATATATTTCACTTATAGAAGAAACAAATCACATGAATCATGGCAACAGTTCCTCTAATGGCGAGTATTATCTTCCATGTATTATTATGTAAAATGTCCCTAATCAACCCTTCTTACTTAATGAATAAACCCTATGTTTATTCTCGGTCTAAACAATAAGGATATTTCTCAAATAAAACTAAAGTGTATATAAATCAAAATGAGAAACATCATATCATTAACAAGAGTTTCAATTACAATCACAATGTGGGACCAAGTCCCAT
This sequence comes from Heritiera littoralis, assembly GCA_031772115.1. Lineage (NCBI taxonomy): Eukaryota > Viridiplantae > Streptophyta > Magnoliopsida > Malvales > Malvaceae > Heritiera > Heritiera littoralis. The sequence goes on along the minus strand of JAPDPK010000008.1, from coordinate 10,786,675 downwards.
CCTCTCTACATGATCCTTAAATTTAAACGGTGGCATGCCCTTAGTCAAAGGATCAGCTAACATCAATTCAGTGCTAACGTGTTCAATGACCACTCTTTTATCTCTAACATGTTCTCTAATGGCTAAGTACTTAATGTCGATGTGCTTACTTCAATTTCCACTCTTATTGTTCTTAGCCATGAATACCGCAGCTGAATTGTCACAATATATCCTCCATGGCTTAGATATGGAGTCAACAACTCTAAGCCCACTAATGAAACTCTTAAGCCATACACCATGTGAGGTAGCCTTAAAATAGGAAACGAACTCAACCTCCATAGTAGAAGTGGCAGTCAGTGTCTGCTTAGCACTCTTCCAAGAAACAACTTCGCTGGCAAGCATAAAGATGTAATCAAATGTTGATTTCCGGATATCAACACGACCAGCAAAGTCTGAGTCTGAGTAGCCAATCACCTCCAACTCATCGATCCGTCTATACATAAGCATGTAATCCTTAGTGCCTTGAAGATATCTAAGCACCTTATTCGCAGCTCTCTAGTGGTCCATCATCGGGTCACTTTGGTATCTACCCAACATTCCCATAGCAAAAGCAATATTAGGCTTGGTACAGACCTGTGCATACATAATGCTTCCAACAACTGAGGCATATAGAATGTTCTTCATCTGTTCCTGCTCAAGATCATTTTTCGGGCACTGGTTCAAACTAAACCTGTCGCCTTTCACAATGGGAGCTGGGCTTGGTGAACAATCTTTCATTCTGAATCTTTCCAAGACTTTATTGGTATAGGCTTCTTGTGACAACCTAATATATCTCTATGTCTGTCTCTATGGATCTTAATGCCAATGACATAAGATGCATTGCCCATATCCTTCATATCAAAGTTCTTAGAAAGAAATTGTTTCACCTCATGTAGCATCCCCTTTATCATTGGTTGCAAGCATAATATCATCCACATATAGCACAAGGAAACAAATCTTGCTCTCACTGACCTTCTGGTATATACACTGATCCATGATGTTCTCTACAAAACCAAATGAAGAGATGACTTCATGGAATTTTAGATACCATTGGCGGGAAGCTTGTTTCAACCCATATATGGATTTCTTGAGCTTACAGACCAAATGCTCACCATTACTAGAGGAAAAACCTTCAGGTTGTTTCATGTAGACCTCTTCCTCTAGATCACCATTGAGAAATGTCGTTTTCACATCCATTTGTTGCAACTCTAAGTCAAAATGTGCAACAAGTGCCATTATGATGCGGAGAGAATCTTTCTTAGATACAGGAGAGTAGGTCTCCTTGTAATCGATTCCCTCCTTTTGAGTGAATCCTTTGGCTACAAGTCTTGCCTTATAACGCTCAATGTTGCCTAATGAGTCAGTCTTGGTCTTAAAGACCCATTTACAGCCTATAGCCCTGGCCCTATTAAGCAACTCGACAAATTCCCGTACTTCATTAGATGCCATTGAATCCATCTCATCTTTCATAGCATCGAACCAAAGTTTTGATTCTTTGCTGTTCATGGCTTGTGAAAACGTCTCTGGATAATTAACGGGCCCAATATTGAAATCATACTCTTGTAGATACACAATATAATCACTAGGAATAGCTAATTTCCTTTCCCTAGTAGACTTTCTTAATGTTGGTTCAAAATTCTCCGAAGGATCATGTTGTTCAACTGGTTGCTCACTCAATTTTGGTGTATCCAAAGGAGCCTCGTCTACTGGTAAGTTATCAACTACTTGTGGATCTTCAATAATTGGTTATTCAATGTCCAACTGTACTGAAGGAACATTGTTCATGATAACCAATCCTTGACTCGAGGTAAAGGGTTGATCTCTCATAGAAACTAGGTCTTGAGATTGATCGCTCCCACTAACTAAGTCATTTTCAAGAAACTTGGCGTTCCTTGATTCCACAATTCTAGTGCTATGAGATGGACAATAGAATCTGTAGCCCTTAGACCGTTCGGCATATCGATGAAATATCCGCTTATGGTCCTAGGATCCAGTTTCTTTTCCTGTGGATTGTAAACTCTTATCTCATAAGGGCATCCCTAAACGCGCATATGACGCAAACTCTATGAGTGCCCGAAGTACCTTACGGGTCATTCATCACCTCACTCAACCGTACTGTCCGCTTTGGGTTCTAGAGGTGGCCCCCGTCACACAGACGTGGCACTTCGCCCCTCACAGATTTCTTTCGCGTCCGCCGCTACTCGAACCCCTTACCACTTGTAAGTGTTGAGTAACGACTAACCATTGGACCTATGGTTAGTCGTTACTCGACACTTACAAGTGGTAAGGGGTTCGAGTAGCGACGAACGAGAAAGAAATCCGTGAGGGGCTAAGTGCCACGTCTGTGTGACAGGGGCCACTTCTAGAACCCAAAGCGGACAGTACGGATGAGTGAGGTGATGAATGACCCGTAAGGTACTTCGGGCCCTCACAAACTCGGTTTCCAACCTTTGAATAATTCGAAAGGTGTCTTTGGAGTAGCCTTAGTTGGAACCCGGTTCAATATAAACGCTGCTGTTTTAAGAGCTTCAATCCACAAGGACTTAGGCAACTTCGAGTTGCTAAGCATACTATGCACCATTTTCATCAAAGTTCAGTTCTTTCTTTCTGCAATACCGTTCTGATCTGGTGAACCAGGCATGGTATATTGGGCAACAATCCCATTTTCTTGAAGGAACTTCGCAAATGGTCCAGGTGCTTGTCCATCTTCAATGTATCTACCATAATACTCCCCACCTCTATCAGTTCTTGCTATCTTTATGGGTTTTCCACATTGTTTCTCTACTTTAGCCTTAAAGATTTTAAAGGCGTCTAATGCTTCGTTCTTGTTATAAAGCATGTAGAGATACATAAACCTCGAGTAATCATCAATAAAGGTGATGAAGTACTTCTGACCATATGCATCAATGTCTGGACAGCATATGTCAGAATGTATGATTTCTAATATGGTTGAACTCCTATTGGCACCTTTCTTAGACTTGTTGGTTTGCTTACCTTTAATGCAATCCACACAAGTATCGAAATCAGTAAAGTCTAGAGTATTAAGTATTTCATCATTTACTAATCTCTTAATTCTATTTATGGAGATATGACCTAATCTCTGGTGTCATAATGTGGAAGAATCCTCATTCATAACACATCTTTTAGTGCCAGTTTGAACATGCAAGGCGTTATGAGCAGTGTCATTTTGCAAATCAATATAGAAAAAACCATCACATAAGGTACCATTCCCAACAATATTAGACGTAAAATATATCAATACTGATTTATTTGAAAATTGAAAGGAATATCTATAAGGTAACAGCTTAGAAACAGAGATTAAATTTCTCGAAAAACTAGGAATATAAAAGGTCTTTTCCAGTTGCAAAACAAAACCACTCCTAAGAACTAAAGTGCATGTTTCAACGCCTTCAACACTCAAGCGCATCTTGTTTCCTGAATAGATGCTCTCCTCATTTCCCACTGGCTTCCTTAGGTTTGTCATACATTGTAAGGAAGTCGAAATGTGAATTGTAAATCCAGAATCAATCCACCATGTGTTATGATTAACCTCGACCATATTTAATTCAAAACAGACATATGAGAGTGGATTACCTTTCTTAATGAGCCACTGCTGAAGTTTAGCGCTGTCCTTCTTCATGTGTCCCTTCTTTTTACAGATGAAACAATTGGACTCTTTCTTAATATCAGCTTGGGCAGGGATTTTTCCTTTTCCATTGTTCTTGGCTCGATCCTTGCTCTTTCCTTGACTTGCAAAAAATGCACTTTCACCTGATTCCATAAGCAGTCTTCCCTCCTCTTGAACACACATTGTCATCAATTCATTGATGGTCCACTTATCCTTATGTGTGTTGTAGGATATCTTGAATGGTCCGTACTGCTTTGGTAGAGTGTTCAATATATAGTGCACAAGGAAAGATTCAGACATCTCAACCTCTAGCGTCTTGAGTTGGGCCGCTATATCTCTCATGGCCATTATGTGCTCGCGCACTCCTTTGACACTGGTGAGCCTCATTGATGAGAACTTCATTTTCAGGGTGCTGGCCAACGCTTTGTCTAAAGTGACAAACTGATCATCTATGACCTTCAGTAAGGTCTTAACGTTGGTATGCTGTTCGACAGAACCACGTATCCCAACAAATATCTTTGTCTTAATATACATGACACTAAGGCGATTAGATCGCTCTCAGCGTTCATGTAAAGCTACTTGAGCAAGAGTGCTGGTCTCAGTCATTACGGGCTCGTCTTTCCTTATAGCATAGTCTATATCCATGCACCCTAATTGGAAGAGAACTCTCTCCTTCCAAACCTTGTAGTTCTCTCAATCTAGTTCGGGAACTTCTAGGTTAATACTAGCCTGAGAAAACACTGCATATAGAAAAACACATGCTTATGTATCTAGAATTTTTTAGTCAAACTTAATTATGTCTACTAATGTAAACATATTTTATTAAGCAATTATGAATCTCAAACATAAAACTTACTTGTGGGCTAAAGTTCTAGTTCTAATAGATTCATATCATAATGATAAAACTATCAAATTATATCATTTCCTAATCCCTGTGGGTGAATTAAGAAACTAATTTGATATTTTATCCTAATTAGTGATAAAATTATAATAAAATTTTCTGTGGGATAAAATTTATCATAGCCTTATAACTAATCACAATTTATGTCTAACACCATTATGTGATTCTGACAAATATAATTTTATTTAATTAAGGTTGCTGTAGCTAAGCCCTAATTAAACAAATTATGGATCACTTAGACATATTGTCAAAATTTTTAGTTTATTCATATTTTAAAATTGCAATCAACACAAGGCAATTTAATTCCTAATAATATGAATAAACTTTGTTACATGTGCTTAAATCAATCATAGTATATAAATAACCAAAAATTATACACAATCATAATAAGCACACACAGTATCCAAATTCAAATTCTATAAATTTTCACAATTCATTTATGAACTATTTGTGAAATTATAAATTACTTATAAATTCATAAATGATAATTCACACAATTCATGAAAATTTTAAATATTAAAAATTATGCCAAAATGCCCTTCTTTTTTTTTTGAAATTTTCAAGCGGGTCTGTATGGCGAACGACGATCTAGTCTTAAGGAAACGAATGTGCTCACCATTTCGCCTTAACCGAACGGCGAATGGCGTGTCCACCATTTCACCTTAACGAATGGCGAGCTGAGTGCCCGTCATTTCGTTTTTAGCTGAAATGGTGAACTGTGTGCCCGCCATTCGCCTTACCTTAATGGCGAGCGGCTATCAAGGACTTAATTACAATTGTTCATGATCACCCATTCCCTTACTGCGAACATTGCTTGCCAGCTCTTTTAGTAACAAACTGCAATCGAGGAAAGCAGGTCTGCTTAACTTAATGGCGAACTGAATGCCCGCCATTCCGCCTCTTGACAGAATGGCGAATGGCGAGTCCATTTTTCGCCCTAGCTGAATGGTGAACTAAGTACCCACCATTTCGCCCCTAGCCGAATGGCGAGCAACATGTCCCATTAGTTGAATGGCAAACTTAGTACTCACCATTCATCCCCTTAGTTGAATGGCGAATGGACGCAAGCTTTTCCCCTTAGGGCGAACAGTGCCTGCCTATCCTTTATGGCGAACGGCGATCGAGGAAGCAACATTTAATGGCGAACGCGCCCACCTTTTCCTTGATGGCGAACGACGATTGACATCGTTTGCTGCTTCCTTCTTCGCTGAAAACACCATCTTCTTCGCTCGAATACCTGGTTTTCAAACCGTTTTGCCACCCATTTGAAAAACAACCTTCCCTGCTTCGATTTGTGTGGTTCTTGATCCCAAATCAATGAGGAAATGAAAACAGGTTTTTGAAATTGGTTTTGGCTGAAAATGTCTTGAAACATATAATTCCAATTTTCCAAGAATTCATTATGACCAAAACTTACAAAACAGAGACAGACAATTTTGGCAGATTAACAAAATACAAAGTATATATCTTAACACAAGACAAAGGTTAATACAGCTCTGATGCCAAATGTAAGTACATCATGCAATCCTAACATGCTTCTACACAATATGAAACATATTGAAATAATCAAAAGCGGAAGCGATAGAATCTAACCTCCAGCCATTGTACTCTGTAACTTGCTGTTGAACGATTCCTTGGTTGAATGATCTACTCTGATTCAATCACGAGCCTTCCAAGCACTCAAATGCTCACTAGATGGTGTATAACAAAGTAGGTGATGCTTGGGGACCGGATTCTTACTCTCTGTTTCGTGAACTTGGAGCCTCAATATTTTGATCAACTCTCTCACACGTTCAAACCATCACAGAACAATGTTTTTATGGTCAGAGAATCAGTGAAATAATGGATCATATATTTGAAATTGATTATCACAGGTTATATATGGTAATAGCCAAATTTTGTCACCTGTGATCAAGGGATATGCCAACATCAACACCAGCTTTCATCAAACCATCTGCCTATCCATTTGTTTTTCGAAAGACATTTGTCAATCTTATATCATTCAACTCACTCGTCAAAATATCATCGGGAAAAAAAATCCAAAAAATACAAGCCAAACACGTTCAAAAGCTTCTTGCACAGACTTTAAATTAGCCAAAGCTTCGCATGCATCTCCGTATGTAACATATACAATTGCTCCTTTGATGATGATTTTTTTTAAAGAAAAAGTTGAATTAATACGATTTAACCTTTATCCATTATAATTGAAAATAAATCCCAATTTAAAAAAAATTCTCATTTTGAACTTTTAGAGAAAAAAATAAAATAAATATTCTTATATAAAGTTTCAACGATAATTGCTCTACTTTATCTAAACCACCGTAATTATTGTTGAAAACAATATTAAAAATGGGTAATAATAAATGTAAAATCTAGTTGTTCGGATTTTCTGTGGCCAGGAAATCTAGAAACTTGCATACATGCAAATTGCAAAATATACATGCTATACTTTCCATGCAAGTACCGACTAGTTTGCATTAATAATAATAATAATAATAATAATAATAATAATAAGAAGAAGAAGAAGGAGGCAAATGTTAAGAATAGTCGTTTTTAATACTCTCACTCTCATAAAGCCACGCGTATTGTTGACACCTAATTTTGTCCCATTTTTGTTATTATTTTTCTTTATATATATATTTGTATTTATTTTTTATTATTATTTGTTTTATTATTATTTTTAGCATTATTATTATTATTGTTTTTCTTCTTTTATTATTATTATTACTAGTTATATTATTATTATTATTTTTATTCTTATTTTTTAGTTTTTTATTTTTATTTTATTTTGTTTTTGTCCAATCTGTCACCTCCCTCCTGCAACCCATCTCCCTAGGCCGTCCCATCTTCGCCGGCTAGCCACCTCTCCTGTCTACCCATCCCATTGCCAACAGAAACCTCCAGACGATTCCCTCTACAAGACCCCCTTTTCCCCCACAAACACGAGAGGACCCGGAACCAAAAAACCCAGATTCTAAATCCTCTTCACCACCCGAGACCACCACCACCGTGGGTCACCGAGCCATCACCTTGAACCCACCTTACCACCGAAACCCCCACTGCCTAGGCACTATCACTAAGCTACCTGAGCCTATCCATCCAGCCACCATCAGCACCAGTCATCACTCATCACAAACGAAATCACCAACTCTCAACCCTACAACCGAAACCCCAAACACACGCACACTCAACACCAAACCAGAATCCTCACCCTCAAACACAACCATCACTACCAAACACAACCACTCACCCCAACCGAAACCAACCGAGACCCTTAGGAAACCCTAGACCCGAAACCCCTAACACCGTTCTCATCATCGAAACCACCGTCAAAACCCCCAACCACCAACAACCAAAAATCAAACCCCTAGAACCCGAGAACCCCAAAACCAGATCCCAGATCCGAAACACAATCGCCTGCAAAAACACAAAAACAACAAAAACCACAACAAAAGCAAGAAGCCCGAAGGCTCCGAACACCATATCTGAAAAAAAAAAACAAACAAAAAAAAACAACGAAAGGGGTTTCGATTTCGTTCGGATCTGGGGATTTAAGGTTGCTTCTGAGCGGAATGGAGGCCGGATCTAGAAAGAGAAGATGGAGGAGCATCGAAAAGTGGTGACCTTTTTGGGGATTTGCCACCGGCGGCGGCGGCGCACGGCGGTCCGGTAAGGCCGGAAATCGCCCAGCCGAGAGCCTTTCGGGGCTCTGAGTTTTTTTTTGGAAAAAAGGAGAAGGAAATGAAATAAAAAAAAGGGTAGGGTTTTTATAATTGAAAAAAAAAAGAAGGGATAGCTGCAGGATCCGCGCGGGACCCGGGATCCGCGCGTCCGACCGGCCAGCGATGTCGGGTCCGCGCGTCGCCCTCAGATCCGACCCGATCCATCTGTTTCCGACCCGGTTCGCGACCCGCAGCAGAAGAGCTCGACCCGGACCAGCAAAGATCCGACCCGCGGGTTCCATTGGGCCAGGCTTGGTTGGCTCCTTTTGATCCGGCCCAATTCGGCTGAGCCCACTATGAGGAATACACTTGGGCTATCTTGCTTGGGCCAATTTTGAAGAAATTTTGGGTTTTCAAACCCAAATTTCTTTGGGTATATTCTAAACTTTATGATTTGTTTATTTACCTAATTGTTTGCATATTTAGGTTATTAATATTAGTAGATAATTAGATATTTATAAATAAAAAAAAAGAGGAATATGTAAGGATTTTTTAGAATTTATAATAAATATTAGTTTTAAGTTTAATCAATATAATTTAATTTTAATTTTGATCCTTAGAAAATATATATAAAAATAATAATAGTAAAAAAGGGTAATAATAATAATAATACTTTTGTGATTATCGTTATGTTGATGAAGTATGTATTTAAACTGTTAAATTTTAAATTTGATTTAATAAAAGTCCGATGATGGGATGCTACGGAAGTCACAAGTAGTGATTCCTAGCTGATCCCTAGGTGAGAAGAATTGTACTAAATGTTGCCAAAAGTATTGGAATATTTAGTATGATTTTTCAATAATCTAATTTTTTTGTTAAAAATAAAAATAAATTTTTAAAAGAAAATTTATAATAAATTTTATAATTCAATTAAATGATTGCCCGATGATGGGATGTTATGGAAGTCACAAGTAGTGATTCCTTAACTGATCCCTAGGTGAGAAGAGTTGTACTAGATGTTACCAAAAGTATTGGAATATTTAGTATGATTTTTCAATAATTTAATTTTTTTGTTAAAAATAAAATTAAATTTTTAAAAGAAAATTGATAATAAATTTTATAATTTAATTAAATAAAATTCCGATGATGGGACGTTATGGAAGTCACAAGTAGTGATTCCTTAACTGATCCCTAGGTGAGAAGAGTCTACTAAATATTGTCAAAAGTATTGAGGTATTTAGTATGATTTTTCAATAATTTAAATTTTTATAAAAAAAAGAAAATGAATAAGTTTTTTTTAAAAAAAAACAAAGAAATATAAATAAATAAACAAACAAATAAATAATGAAATTTGAAATTAAAAATTCATTTGCATCATTTTTATCTGTTTGCATCATGTGCATTCATGATAATTTTCGAAGCAAGTGTGAATTTTCCGAGGATGAGATTCTGTAGAAGTCACAAGTAGTGATTCTTAAGAAATCTCTAGGTGAGGAAAATTATTTCAAATGCTGCCAAAAGTATTGGAGTATTTGATTTAATTATTCAATACAAAAAAGTTCATATTTACTTTCGAAAAATAAAGTTTAACATTTTAAAATAAAACAAAATAAATTTGTAAATAAAAAATGATTTTGAACAAAAAGATTGGAATAAAAAAGGAATTAATTTTAAATATTAAAGTAAGATCATTTTATTAAAATCAAAGGATAACACATGATTATTATGGTACCGTTTTTTAACGGGCGTCGTGGGGGTGCTAATCCTTCCCCACGCGTAACCGTACCCCCGAACCCAACGTTGTTTTCGCAGACCAAAAATTATCTTTTAATAAAACTTAATTAATTTTGAGATTTTATTAATAAGATAAATATTTTAAGTGGCCAATCACACCTAGTCAAAAAAGATTGGTGGCGACTCCATTTGTTTTTAAAGTTTTTTTCAAAATCGTCGAGCGCGAAGCCGTTACGACACGTATTATTGGTACCAATAATTTGTTAAAACAATTTACTTACTTTTTTCTTCTACTAATAATAGCATATGAAGTATCAATAAAAGCAACAAGTTACCAGTTTCAACTTTCACATTTAATGTGATGTGGCTTTTTGAAAGTGAAAATATAAAAAGTGACTGTCAAAAGTTAATGTCCTTAGCATTTATCTAATAATAATAATAATAATAATAATTTTATTATTATTATTATTCAAAAACATAGACAAATTTTTCAACACAAAAGATAGCCTGTAGGCGTTTTTGAACAAGTAAAACTAACATTTTGATACATATGGGGAGGCAAAAGATATCACAAGGCTTTACTTTGGCTCGAATATGATTAATCTCAGATCGTAAAACAGATGAGGATACTTATTTACATAAAAAAAGAGAATGTATAGCTCGGCTTGCTTGCTAGCATTGCCATTACACTAATTAACATCACAAAGCTTGGGAAGCTTTGCTATACCAAAAACCTACTGCTCTATAAATAGACCTGCTTAAGGGTCGGGCTGCCTGCTCAAGCCCGAAAGTCTACTCGATATTTGGTCGGATTTGGATAAAAATATCTGATGCAATTATCGGGCTTGGGCAAAATTTTTAAACCCGTTTAAAAATCGGGCCGAGCTCAGGCTTAACCCTTCAAAGCCCAGGCTCGGCCTGACTAGAATATTAATATTAATTATATTTTTATATATTTATTAAGTATAATATAATTATATATATAAAAAAATATTATTTATTAATAAACATGATTATAAATATTTAATATGAAAATTGATATAAATTTTGACAAATTAAATTAAATTTTAAAGGGAATAAAATAATAAAAAAATAAATAAACAATTAATTAAAATATAGAAAATAAATAAAATTATATTCGTGCCGGAGAGGCCGGGCTGGGCTCAAGCTTATAGTATAAAAAAAAAACAAGTCTGACTAAAAGTCAGGTCTGAATTTTCGAACCAAACCGAGCTTAAACATATACAACAATACTAATTACTTATCATGGGCCCGGCTCGAGCCTAGCCCATGATCAGGTATATCTATAAACCCTATATATCATTATTTTCATTTTATTGGCACATGCTAATTGCTAAAATCCAAAGATATATTGTATGTTACTGAACACTAAGTCATATTTAAGTATTTGATTAAATGATAAATGTACATTTTTTATTTAAGGAGAAAAGTAATTCAAATTTTTTTCTTTTCTCAAATAAAAAAAAAACTCAATGTTCCAATTTTTGTTAAATCTATTTGCTTGATTACTAACATTATTGTAGTATATATGCTATAAAGTTTTATTGGTTAAATTTATATGCATTTCTAGCTTTTCAGTTTCTATGAGTTTATTTTGCTTCAATTTAGCGAAGACAATGAATTGAGAGCTTTGTTTAAATAGTTCATACAATCACTTTTAATGAAAAAGTAACATTTAATAAGTTTGAAGTTCAAATCTTAACACTTACAATCCATTCACTTATTCATAGATTATAACCTCCTTCGTACAAAATAAAAAAAATAAAAGAAATAAAAAAGCAAAAGCAATCAATTTGCTTAAATACAGACTTGGGGTCAGGTTTTTATAAAAATAGCATATTTTATTATTTATTTAATTTCATATTTATAAAATATGTACATTATATTAATAAATTTATGATAATTATTATACATACCTCCAGTAGAGTTTTTTATTTATATTTTATTTTATTAATAATTTTAAAGAATATGTGTCATCATTCTAATACCACTTGTAGAATCAAAAAACTTCACTGACGGTGCATAGGATATTACTCCATAAATTTATTATTATATAACTAATTAGAGATTAACTTAATAATATATGTAAAGGTAATTAAGGTGACATTAAAAAAGAAAGTACATGAAAATTATATTTGGGTTGACATGTATGGATTATGCAAGTTTTATGATCATATATTTCGATTTGGAATCGAAATTCCATCTCATTCCTCAGTAGTGAAATATAAACATATGTCCAATGCTCACCTCCTCTTTCACTTGCGTTTTCTCTCAACTCTATCAAAGCCGAGTTCTTACATTCTAGCTGCAGTATGAAGATGTTGCTTCTAATTCATTCATTCAAGTTTCTTCTGTTCCTTGTGATTTGCCTGATCTCCCAAAACATCATACAATCCCATCAACAGGTTCCTGTGACCATCAAGAACTCCACCAAAACGAGCTCACTGAAGCCACAGGACCCGAAAGCATTGTCTATGATTGCAGAAAGGAAAGGCCATATGTGGGCGTATCTGATGGCAGGATACTCAAATGGCAAGGACCAAACCTTGGTTGGAAAGAGTTTGTCATTCCTTCACCAAACATGTAAATTTCTCCGTCTAGCTCCGGTTAAAAATAAATGTCACGTATAAACAAAAGAGAAAAAATAATTACACACATAAAACTGATAAAATTTACAAAATTTACGTAATTGAGTAATTTGCTTACATCTACAGCCGCACTAGATTTTTTTATTATTTTTTGAAATTCTTTTTACAGGAAAGATTATATATCTATAATATAGTGAAACTAGAGCAACTTAGAGTAATTAACTAGGTTTTATTGGTTTATATACTAGAACTTTGCACCACCGTACTAAGTGTGTGTAGGTGTCACACGGGTTAAACCGTACCAGACTCCACAAACTTTAACGGCTCCTACCATCAACATATTCTTGCAACTCTTACACGATTAAGAGAATCACACAATAAACAGTACTTATGTTTTTGAACACTTGAGCATTTAGCTCAATAGTATGTAAATGTATACATTCTCTCATCCAAGTATCATAATTAAACATGATCATCTTGTTATCTTAATTGTTAGGTCGCTTAGAATTTCGCAATGGAATTTGACAATGACATGAATTGTAGTGTAAATCATATCTATAGGAGGCTAACCGATGTGCTGCTTTCATGGCAAAGACTGCTCACATGTTAGACTTGGATGAGATGTTTTATTCTTCTCCTCCAGAGGGTTTAGTTAGTTTATTAGAAGATGATTGTAATGTTGTAGGTTTGTTTAGAACCTGCACAAGTTAAACAGATTATTCTGTTCCTTTGCACCAAAAAATAAATAAATAACCTAGTGATTGCTGGTTTCTTTGCCCGATGTGCAGGGATAGGAAGATGTGCGATGGATCTACAAATCCAGACCAAGAACCCACATGTGGAAGGCCATTGGGTCTCAAATTCAACCATGCAACATGCAATCTCTACGTTGCAGATGCTTACTTTGGCCTCCTTGTGGTAGGACCCCATGGTGGTGTGGCTCAACAGCTTGCTACTTCAGCCGAAGGTGTCCCATTCAGATTAAGAAATGCTTTAGACATTGATACCAATACAGTAGTGGTTTATTTTACAGACAGTAGCGTAATCTTCCAAAGAAGTTGCTTCATTTTATTATTGAGATTTCTCTTTCAAACAATGTTAGTTATTTTTACTAATCATCATCTTCATCGTTATCATCATAATGCCTGTCTCAATACTGGAATAAGCTACATGAACCAACATATATATACGCACTTTAAGTCGTCAGTATAAATTTTCTTCTTGCATTTATTCTTATTCATAGTAATGTATTTTTCCGAGACTCATACCACCATATTTTCACGAATAATTTCTTTGCAAGTCTTTTTCTGTCTTTCCTAATCTTGACCTTTATTTCATCATTCAATATTCATAGCTCCCATTCTTCTATATCGGGAGCATCCACAAATCCACTCATATGCGCTTAAACTAATATAAATGATTTTCGTTTGTCTTATCTTTGACAGATATCACTTCAATATTCTTGCAAATGTATTTATTTATCATTCTCTCATTTCTTGAATATTCAAATTCTACCATAACATTCGCATTTCAACTACACTCATATTTTGTGTATAAATATTCAATAATAATAACTGACTACTGATTTGTTCGTGTACGTAGGCAGATTTTCTTATCAGTAGTAACCTTCCATAGAAGTGGGAGGCTACTTAAATACGATCCTCGAACTAGAAAAGTAATTGCAATGTACAAAGGCTTAGCATTTCCCAATGGGGTAGCTTTAAGCAAAGATAATTCACTCCTTTTAGTCTCATATTCGGCTAGAGTGAGAATTTTGAAGTTCATACTCGAAGATGAAGCAGAGGGATATGTTCCGGAGCAGTTGGTGCAGTTATCACGAGCTTCGGACAACATCAAAAGGAATGAGAATGCAGAATTCTGGGATGCATTAAACAGTGGAAGAGAAAAGATTCAGAATGATGAGCAGACCATGTTGTTCAATGACACTGCAATTCCTTGGTTTACCATGGATCCCATTGGGATGAAGTATGATGAAGATGGGAAGATTTTGAAGCAGATGGGCCGAAATGGTGGAGTAACTTGTAATTCTGTTAGTGAAGCTGAAGAATTCAATGGAAAATTGTACATTGGTTAAGTAGTGAAACCTCATGTCGGGATCTTATATGCATGAATTTTTGAGCTGGGACTTTTACCATGTTTCACTTATATAATTAAAATGATTTTGTCATAGTTTCGTAACAAGAAAAAAGGCTTGACACTCTGAGATATCAAGTTTTGATTCAATTTTATATTGTATGTGTATAATTATATACGATCATACTCGGTCATAATGACTTGTTTGTTTGATTTAAGTCTTATATGAATGTAATACTTGATTATAATTGTAATTTCTCTTATGAATAATAACTTCATAAAATAATTTTTAACATATTTTATTAATACAATTTTTTTTTATCATATCTACAACATTATACTAAATATGAGTTACAGTATTACTTTTATAAGGGAGAAAAATAGAAATCACAACATTAACAAACAAAATCACAAAATCCTTAATAATCACAAAAACAACAACAAAATATCGTCAAAATCTCAATTTAAAATTAAATTAAAATCCACACTAATAAAAATGAGATAAAAACATTTTTAATAAATAAAAAATAAAATAAAATCATATCATACAAGTATGCACTTAAACAAACACAATATATATATATATATATATATATATATATATATATATATATATATATCAATCAACTATCAATTTTGTGATAATAAAGAAAACATATATAATTATAGAAATTAATGACAATGTAAATGTTAAAATTGATTTTAATTTGTATGTTCATATGTTATTTCAATAATTTATATATTAAATTAAAACACTTATTTTAAGCTATTATCTCCTAATTTAAAAAAAAAAATTAAAGCATACAAATAATATATTGAATAAAATTAAATAAGAAATATAAGTTTATGTTATAAAAAATGATATAATGCAAAGAAATTATATTCATGCTTAAATTTTTTGAAATATAGATTTTGAAAGAATGAGATTACAAACTAACCCTTTAATATACTTATCATTAAATAAAATACTTAAGAGGTTTAATTAAGTATATCAACTAAAATATATAAAAAATATAAGTATTTATAAAAAACAAAAAAAAAACTTAACAAGAAATTTTTACCCCATAATGAAACACGGCAAAATTTCTATATTAATACAATATATGCTTCAAAAACTTCGATTCTAATTTCTAGATATAAATGAATTGCTCATACAAGTCACTGATAAAAGGGTTTACATACCTAAATCTTCCTTATCTATTCTCAAACTCAACAAAAACATTCATAACAATGTCGATAAGCTGCAGTGTTTTGGCACTGGATCTAGATAGAGATCAGTCATAAATGCATATATCGCAAAGAATTTGCCAAATACTGAATCACTACGGCAGTGCTTCCGACCTTATAGCTAACTCGACGGTCCGGTAACGAATGAGGAAAAAAACATACCCGGACAGTCATCACCAGTGTTCAAGCCTCTTTCCTAGTTATCCTGTCATTTTAACCAAGGGATAGTGATTAGAAACACTGGTCTGGAAAAAGTAAACTGATGTAAAAACTAGGATGAAGCTGACCAAGAAACAAATAGATATACATCCAAGATGAATCCCAGTAAACCGGGACATGTTTCCAAGAAAGTAAATGGAAATTTACGCAAACATCACTCTGTACAACCTTAACCAAATCAGTTAAGGGAGTTAATTTAACCTAAGTAGCTCCCATGTCCTGACCAAAAACTTAATCTTTGCAGAACTGGGCCCAAAACACATTAAAGCAAGGGAATGACATTTCCTACAATTTAGGAACCTTGAACTTTTGTTCTGTGTGGGGCAGAGGTACTTATGATTCAAATCATTGCACGAAAAATCGCAATGTACAAGGTTCCATCCCCAAAATAACATTAATAGGCAGTACAACTTCCTCACCTGAAGCAATAGATTCCCAAAGCTGTTGTAATTTCATGAATGACCGATGTGGCAAAGTGTAAATAAAGTGATGCTGTTTGACAAAAAGAGAAATATTAGGCAAAATATAACAGCATACGAGTAAAACGATAGAGCAGAGCAATGAACTGACAGTGAGATAAAGATGCTAACTTGTAATACAAATTAATATTTAAAAAATAAAAGATCTCATCCCTGATTATAGATCTAGTTCGTAAGTAAATTGATTTAATAGATGTAGGAAAGTTGCATAGAATAGCATACATGACTAAATAAGACAGCAGTCATACCTGTGAACACAGCGTAACCAAGAACAACCCAGAATTCATCAACTAAAGGGACACTGGAGAAAGGAGGGTAAAACAACAATTAGCATTCATGTCCCAGAGTACAACAGCTAGAATGCCATTCGCTGTATCAGGTCAGAAAACAAAATCTAACACTCATACCCATCATTCAGCCTAGCTGTAAGAGCATTTGCAATTGCCAATGGAAGATACAAGAGTGACTGCAAACAAAAGATGCATAGAAGAGTTAACCATTTTGCAAAACCAGGTAATCAAGTCCATCAAAAAGTAGTTAAGGATTAATAAAAAAAAATTTCTCTTCCCATTTAAGATAAGAATAACAATCACTGCTCCTGTAAATAGAATAAGATATAATTAAGTACAAATATAAATCCTTATACATGGAATCAGAAATAAAACGTAAAGGAGTTTTTTTTTTTTTGAAGGATGAATTCCAGGGCACTAATTTACTAAACTCCAAAAGCAGTAGAGGGTAAAGGTGCAAGAGTGACAAGCTGCTTATGTTCATCTCAACTCAGGATTCACTCAACTCAAGTTTGTTTACAAAAAAAAAAGGGGGGGCCCAAAATCAAGCTTAAGGTAAGGCCGGCATAGCTTATAATGCTCAACTTGAAACATAATGAAGCTCAACTAAAAGTTCAATAGAGTAGATATCATTTGATCAATTTAAATAAAGATAATATTAATTTAAAAGTTTAGGTAGGATCCTTATTTAAAAACAACTAGATTCTTTTCTAACTCATTAGAGTTTGATTGATCGTCAAGATATCATTCAGGCTCAAGCTGACCTTGACAAATCTGTCAGATCGGCTTGAGCTTGATTAAATATTTTATAAGTCAAGGCTAAGCTTCTCTAAGCTCAACTCTATTAAGCCTCTACCCACATTGATATGATCATAATACGTTGATTCACATAAAAATGCTACATACCATGCACATGTTAGTTTTCAATCCCTTGGGTTCGTCACACAAGTGAGCCAAAATCATCCGTCCCTGCCAAAAAAAATTTTCCTTAGTAACCATGTCAATGGGAATTTGTCTTCCTGCCTTAGCACTGCTCAATAAATGATTTTTACTGCTGTTCAGAGAAAGTAAAACCCCAAAGCCTAGGAAACAACCATAATACAAGCCACATATTTAGAAGAAAATATAAAAGTTTTGGAGGAGTAAAAAGAAACAAAGAAAACAACAAATAGGAGGATAGAAAAAAAGATACAACCAGAATCCATATACATAACACTTAAAACACATGCATAAATTAAATACTTTGTTCACTGAAACAAAGATCTGGAACTGTTCAAAGTTTATAAAGGGAGCAATAGGGAGTACGGCCCCTAGATTGGCACCAGAGTTCATAATAACACCCCTCATCCACAAGGTTGTCAGAGCAGAAAAAGTTCAAAATAATGACAGAAAATTTTCATTGGGTGTGCAAAAGTTTGTAGAGGTTTGCCAAACAAAGGAAATCATCAAAGAACTTTGAGGTAATGAACACATAGAAACAATAAAGACTTAATCATAAAAAAAATCAAGAACCTTCTTAGGTTCAATATCTAGAAATTATTAAAAGAAAAGATGAGTGAAGACAGAAAGAAACAGAGAGAAGGAAATAGAAAGAACTTTCCTAGGATTCAACCACATCCCATGTTAAAATTATAAAGTTTGATGGTTACAAAATATTCACGCTTGAAGGAAAGGTAAGATAAATAGCATTGGCACATTTTAAGCATCCAAGCTCCAGGCATACAAGCAAGCAAGGAACTGTCGTCTTTTTTACTAGCCAAATTATCTAAAAATGTGCTGTAAACATATTAGAATCAGTGTCACCAGTTTCACTTATAGATACTAACAACAGTCACAAAGAGAACATATGAAACACTAAAGAATTTAAACTAGTAGATATCAACTATCTTTTTATTAAAAACTAGGAGTCAAGAAGTATTAGAAGATTCCAATAAACAAACAAGCAAACCTTACCACAAGGAACCCAAATGCAAGTCCAGTTCCCAGTATAACTAAATGTGGGTAATTTCCCATAATATCTGAGGGCGACAGATAATCCCTTCACGTTAAAGAAAAAAGAATAAAGTCCACGTGAGGCCAATATGCACGCATCCACACACAAAAATAAAAGCCAACATTGCTAAAGGAAAAATGGACAGGTTCGATTTACCAAATAAGCACTCCTCCCATGAGTACAGCAAAAGGATAAAGCTGACAAGAAAGAACACAAAACATCTTTTAAGCTTTTAGGTATACATGGAAGGAAGAAAGAAACACGTAATAAGTTACAGAATTACCATTGCTAATGCCAGTAACATGCTTCCTTTTCGTGCCTGAACGACCTTATGGACATTTTGTATACTGGAAAAGAGTCCATACAAAAACATAAGAGAAGCTAATGCTGACAATAACCAAAGAGCTGCAGTATCAACAAAATAAAGAACCCTAGACTGACACAAGATGTTCTCATGCATAGGCCTGGGAAGCTAAAATCTGTGGGAAGTCATCAAATATTTCAATTTTCAATGCTATGAGATGAAAAAAAAAAGTGACTGATGATGACAATGCAATTAGATCGTGTAATTCAGCCTCATAATCAAAGCTCTAGTGTAAGGCCATAAGAATGCGGAAATGAAAGCATGAGAAGCTTTAACATCAGACTAAAACTGGCTAAAAAAATAGACAATGTTCTGCTAAACGTCAAAGCAACTGAGCCTAATAATTCACAGCTCAAGTGTAAGGTACAAGAATGCCAAAAACAAGTATGAGAAGCCTCACCATGAAATCCTGAACTAAATTGTAACCATTTTGGATGCAGATAACCACTTACTTGAAACCAACTGTAGGTATAACACCAAATGCTATCATCAAATACAGCACAGCTCTGTATGTTGGAATTTCTAAAGCCAAAAAAAAAGTAAGAAAAAGTAAATAAGCAATAACAATAGTCGAAGAATGGCAAAAGCAATAACCAAGCCAATGAGATCCACAAATCCAAGGACAACATGAAAAGCTAATAATGATAATAATAGAGCAAGAATAATTTACTATGCTTGGAAAAAGCAATCCATCATTTACAACTGGACTTGGCAACCTAAAGAGAAATACTTCGAAATACAAGATACATCAAATAATAAATGAAAAAGAAAATTAATAGCCCAAGATTGTAAATAGGAATGCTGCTGAAACAGGGGCAACACCAAGATGAGGTATTGACAGAACCAAAATAGCATATGGTGGCTATCACATATTGAGGAAGCTGAAGCAATCTCATCACAGAATCAAGTGAATCCATTATAAAAATGTCTTTGAAAGCTCCAATACCACCACAATGATCAGAGGAATTAGAACTTTTAAATTAGTTACATTCAAATCATTTCCATTTATACTAATTTACCTCTTAGCAGTGCTATTAATATAGCTAGCATGAATCCTCCATTTGCATTTTTCCCAAACATAAACGGCCATCTTTCCTAACTATATGACAACATTGATGCAACAATACCACGCCACTTATCTCATCCACTATTTTTTTTTTGGATTGGGGGGGTAGGGAAGACTTGTTGAAGTTAAGGATATGTTTGTAATTTGACAGCCCAAAATTTTTTCAAAACATGGGATCCATCAAGCAATACGAAGAAGTGTGAAACAAGTCAAATGGCTGTCAATCATAATCAAGCACACGTAGTAAAGACAATTTTAAATTAAAGTCATCCTGTCTTATGATTTCAAATTACTTATTTTTGTTAATTCTTTTTCATGTAATAACAAAAAAAATGTTACTAAGATCCCCAATATATAGCATTACAGTATTAGTGCAGTGTCCACTAAAGACATTAGCTGATAATTGTTTAATTTCAAAAAGTAAAATTAAAAACTTACCATTTAGAAAAGGTACCCAACTGAACAAGGGTATGGACTTTCCAAACTGCTGAGCCCACCACTGGGCACCTTGAGGGAAAAAAAGAAACTGCAATTAGAAAAGTAAATAAAAAAAAAAAGAACAGAGAAGAAAATGTACAATAAAAGTTCAAAACATCAAAGCATGACACCCAAATATAACAAAATTTTCAAAGTACACGTTGTCAAAGGCACAAGTTACACATCAAGTGAGGAAACATACCCAAAAATGCTGTCATAAAGTGCATTGTATATATCAGTGCAAGACCCTCGGTTGGCCCATTAACTACAGGAAGGATCAGCGTATTGGTGAAATAGCTGCAAAAAAAAAAGAAAAGAAAATAACAGAAGTATCAGCACTGCTAACAGAACCTTAAACTGTATGCGACAAAAACCACATTAGAAACTAGACTTCAATTTTATGTAGCAAGGATGGAGACATGCAGGAGAAATACATATCAGACGGTAACTTAGAATACCTCAAATGCATCATGAAATTATCACAAAATTTTTCAACCCATTACCTAACAAAAAATGATGAAGTTTGCAAGAAAAAGAGCAATTGGAAATAAAATTTATAAAGCCTTGATAGAATAAACCTATTAGTTAAAGATTGCACAGTGTATGGCCAGGTTTCTTAGGAAGGAAAAAAGACAAAAACAAAATACACTTTGGATTACTTACTGTTCCCATGTAGCTCCATAAAATGGTACAGCTGAAAGTACCCAAAACCAGAAAGTGTCCCTTCCACACATGGCAGTGCTCCCAAAGGCCATGGATTCAAACTGTAAAAAGAATCAACATTGTATAATGGAGGAATTTTATTAGCCATTTTTATGTAATGCAACAAGTTAAATACATACCGCACATGCAAGCGCATCACACCCTGCAATATTTCAGGACCGCCAAAATTAATTATTCCGTCAGAATTTGTTCTAATGTAAATAGCAAAGGATGGAGAAAAGACACAATAAAGTTAACTTACCATGGTCAAAAAGTTCTCCAAGTGGACTAGAGGAATTTGTTCGTCTGGCTTGCTTCCCATCAACAGCATCGAAAGTCTAGCAGGTAATTACTTGCGTCAACAAGAAACCGTGCTATAATTAAAAGTAAAACATTCACAAACTAATCCACCTCTCTCCCCACAACCCCCTCCCCCAGAAAAAAAAGAAAGAATTTTTGAATACATTGCTAGCAAGGAGGTATAAACCTGATATAAAAATAGAAGTAACCCATGCGCAAAATGAACCCATCTTGGTGGGGGTGAATCCAAGTGAGGGGAATAAACCTGAAACAGTGATACAAAAAAACTGAATGAAAAGATAATCTCATAAGCCTTCCTAGACACCATCATACACATTAGCAAAATGCTTGCAGAAATATATATCTACCCATGAAAACTACATTAATTAAACAGATAGCCAGTTGTGTAGCAAACACAGAAACACCATCATAAGAAATGAAATTTATTTCTATACTAAATTGCAAATGCATGATATAAAGAAAGAAAATTTATGGTTCTTGCAGCTTAAGAATACTCAAGTAACATCGATAACTTTCTAATCATTTAAATATTATTTACCTACAGTATCACTTCTAATCGCCATAACTTTAAGACTCTTTATTTTAAATAATTCATTAACTGATTTCAAAGTCAAAAAACAATAAAGTAACACCATGATTACAAGAATCAGATTCCTTAAATGAAGTTCAGTTTATCGATCAAATCAAATATAAAGAATATCCAATCCAACCACACATGAGGAAATGGCTAGAATAGAAACTACAAAGGATAGACCACATTCCCATCTCCTTAAGTCTGAAAGTTAGAAGGTTTTCATTGATTAGCATAAATTAAGACCAAAGATTAACATAAGGGTTTTTAAAAAATGATGCAGAGATCTAATGAAATAGAATTTGCAGAAAATCGGTACTTCCAGAAAAGAGATAACACCTTGAGCCAAAAAAAGGTTTGACTTAGGGATCAGAAATCAAAACAACTATCAAATTGACGAAAATAAGGAGAGAGAGAGAGAGTGTTCCCCACTCACATAGCCAAGCAGTGCTGATGTAACCAAGAACATAAATCCTGTAAGTGTTATCTTAAGAAACAAAAGCATAACAGATTAGTAATCAAATAAGACAGGCAAGACATGCATATGCACTCCGTGGATACATGTATGTGCATGTTCACGTTCATATGTGCAGAGAAAATTGCAATTTAGGAGTAGTAAACATTACATACCATATTTGGTCTGGAGAAAACACCAAGCCGGACACGAACACAAATAGAAACATAAATACATTAGTGACAGCAAATATCATTGCAAATGGCAAACATTTAAAGCTCAACTGAAGCATGATATAGCATTTAAAACAACTTTCCCACAAAGATAGTTTCATTCCCTTCCTCTAAGCTCAGTACTATATCAGATAGCACAATCCAACTGCATATACAAGTATGAAGTACTAACGTTCATACAGCATAGGTAGAATCACTTCTTTAAAACAAATAAAAAGACCCAAAAAGCTAACAAAATTAAGCAGCAAATAAAACTATGGATATTCAAAGCATGAAAAAAAATTGAAGAACTTACGGCATCCAAAGAGGGAAGAAGTTGACAAAACGGGTCCAAAATGGTTGCAATACGTATTTAGCAAGGTAAGAGTGATCCACACCACTGTATTTGTATCTTTGCAAAGCTGCTACACCATGTGCCCCTATATACCCCATTCTTCCTTATTACACTGTATTTCCTTCTAAAACTGCACAGGAAATTTTTCTGATTTCAGTAATTGAAGCAACTGAGTATGATAAAAATGTATCAAAACAAGAAAAACATGAAACCGCGACAAGGAAATCCAATGAGATAAATTTAAAGAAAACCCCATAATTATTTTTCACCAAAAAGATTTATTTTTGAACCAATAGTTAGATTTATAAGATTCCATGAATTTTGGACACAGAGACTGCATAAAAACTTGGTTTTCCACGAACTGAAAGTTTAAGAAATCATAAATTTTAAAAAAAAATGTACAGTGATGAGTAACCTCCTTCTTTTAAACACTAAGCCCGTTTATCCTGTCACAACTGGATTTTGAAGAGTGGTGAACTACTGAGTTCCAGGGTAAGGCGGGAGAAGGCTAACCTGCATTAGTATACCATCTCGGCATAACGCATGCAGCTTTGAGGGTCCTTCTTGGACCATCGACTACCTCCGACAAAAACTAATTTAGACATGAATCCCAGAATTTAGAACTTCTCCAACGATCTTGCCTTACATATTATAACCATAGTCGGGACTGTTTACATGCCTAGTTCTTAACATTTTTAGATCAGGAAACTTAGAGGATTGAATCCGGAGAACATGGCCTAAAAATTGGGAGATATGGCCTTTGACACGATCAAAGAACAAATTGCAGATGAATAAATGGAGTTTGAATAGAGAAAAAGGATCAAAATGATCATAAAGTGAAAAAAGGAGCAGATCTGAGACTTGAAAGGAAGCAAAAAAACAGGAGTAAAGAAAAAAAATCAGAAAAAGGGAAAAAATGAAAGAAAGAAAGTTTTGTATATACCTGTTCGAAGCAGGGATCAAGCGAGAGATTTCACTTGCGAAGGAGTATGAAATCAGATCAAGTAAGGCCAAAAAAGAATGGAGTTTCTTTTTATTTCTCTCCCGCCTTTCAAACAAACGAAGCACGGAAGCAGTAACGAAGGGTGAAAGGAATGTTTTTATGGTGCAATGAGAAAAGAAACTCGAGAAAAAAGGAGAAAAAAACAGAAAAGCGAATCAAAGGGAATTTTTTTTATTTTTCTGTCTTTTTTTTACAATAAATTTTACTTTTACCCCAAATTAATTCCTGTCAAACATTATCATGAATTGAAGTTTATTTTCGTGGAATCCAAACACAAGATTACCCTTTTATATGTGATTTAAGCTTATGTGTTATAGAAAGAAAATTAAACAATTTCATTTTTTCGATTTTATTTTATTTACAAAGTTCCTAACTATAATTATAATAATTACAAATAAATTTCAATGATTACATTTATATAAAAATATCATTTAAATTAAGTAAACAGATTAATATATAATTAAACAAATATAACATAAAATTAAATTAAATCCATACGTGATAAAATTTTGAATTTGAATCTCGGAATTTTAAAAACCTCCTTAATGCTTAATGGTATTTATATAAATATAATACCACTAAACAAAAACTTTGAAAAACTCGATTGCATAAATTGTACCATTTTATGGCTCAAAAATTTTAGCATATAAAAATAAGACTGTTCGCGTGTTAATGAAAATCATTAAGAACTTTATTTAGTGAAACAATATTTATATAAAGGGTTTGTCTATTCACACGCTAAATTTGACTAGATATACCTTAAAATTTTTTTATTCCTTTGTTTGTTACTTTTATTGCACATCTTAAATCTCTCTCTCACCAATATTTTTTTCCGATGAGCTGGAGTTGCTGCCTGGCAGCAGTTGTATGCTGCTGCAACCAGCATACTGATGCGGCAGCAAGCTCCCAGAAATCACTTTCGGGAGCTTTTTTTTCTCTTTTTTTGGCTGCCCAGACAGCTTGCTCACATGAAATTCTCTGCCAAGCTAGTCGGAAACAATAGGGTGTTGATGATAGAGAGATTTAGAGTGTGCAATAAGGACAACAAAGGAAAAAAAAATTTTAAGGTGTATCTAGCCAAATTTAAAGTGTGAATAGAAAACCCCTTATATAAATAGCATTAAACATATTTCTATTATCACTTTATTAGGTGTAATTAAAAATAAAAAAAGGCTCCTTTTTATAGTGGGGAATCAGATTCTAAAGCGTGGACCTGGAACATGTTTCTCTCGTCTGTTTATGGAGGTTGGCAAGTTAGATAAACCAAAAAAGAATTTGGAAAAAAAATTATTTTTATATACAAATAAAAATGATATTTCTTTTTATCTTTTAGCTCTTTCTTTCATACAAAGAAATTTAAGAGAGAATTTTTTTTCAGTTAATAATAAATTAATTATAAATTACTTATATTATCATATTTATAGCCTAATTTTCATGGAAAAGAAAAAAGAAAGGAGAAATGAGTTTATTCTCTCATTCCTCATCGTGTCTTTACTTGGATTATCTCAAAGCATATTCTTTGTTTAACTTTTTTTTATTCTTTAAACCATCTTTTTATGACTACAGGGGCAAAAAGCAGGTGACCAATTTTTTATGACTACAACTATCAATTTACCTATTTCTTTTGGAGGCAAATGAGATTTTTAAGTGTGTGTATATACACACACATAAAATATATTACAATTTAAAAATAAAAAATTAAAAATCTACCTGATGAGAGGTAATTTACTGACAAGGGTAATTCAATCTTTTACTTCGATCAAGCTCGAGAAAACCTGTCAGGAGGTGACGTGGTCGCAGCTATCACAGCCTTATGTTAACTTCAGTAAGATGCTCTAGGGTCAACGCCTGATAGGGATGTAAACGGGGCAGGTACCCACTAATTTTGAGGTACCCGAACCCGATTATTAATTAAAGAACCCGAACCTTATAATTACCCGATTATTTTTTAAATACACTACCCGAATCTTACCCTAATAAATTTCATACTACCCGTTTATTACCCGAACCCGTTTAATTACCCGATTATCGATCAAAAGTTTGAAAAACCCGTTAAATACCCGAACCCGAACCCGACTCATGCAAAAAATTAATTATTCTAATACATAATTTTTATTAATTAAACACATAAAATTAAAAAAATTTACAAGTTCCATAATAATCAACAAATTTTAATAATTCAACAACTTGAAACTAGACCTGGCAATTCGTGTTCATAATTCGTTTTCGTGTTATATAAAACCGTGTTCGTGTCGTGTAAAACACAAAAATTTCATGTCAAAATTCGTGTTGACACGTAAAACTCAAAATGTTATTTTTAGCTTTTACCATATTCATATATTAATTTTAGTTAATTTTAACCCTGTGTCATTTATTCGTATCGTGTTCGTGTCGTGTAATCATGTCGTGTCTGAGATTGTCAGGTCTACTTGAAACTCATGAAAATATGTTAATGAAACTAGAAACAAACATAATTTAATAAAAAACACAAATATATTTAATTAAAAGTTAATCGGGTTCGTGTTTAGGGTACCCTATAGGCACTACTCGAACCCAACAGGGGTAGTGAAATCACTATCCTAACCCTATTAAAACCCGATTATAGGGTACCCGAACCCTATTTAATCGGGACGAATAATTTCGAGTACCCTATTAAGTGGTACCTGTTTACATCCCTACCTGATACACTGACCCAGATGCATTGAAGTATGTTTAGGTCGGCACCTGATACGCTGACCAAGCTTGCCCTCATCATTACTTCAGTACACGATATGCAAAAGAGAGTTTTAGGCGAAAAATTTAACCTTAGCAGTCTTGCCAACCTGTATTACAGATTGGTAGGCTCGGATCAATCCCATTGGACTACGGCCAGACAAATCCGAGTCATCCTCTCCACGTCATCTTGATGCTCTCCTCGGCCTATAAATATCATCTGAATCCTCGGATAGAAGAACAAGAAACCAATCCTCAGAGAAACTCTGCCACTATCTACCTTGAAACTCATCCTCGACATCAACACTACCTATGGAACCTCTTTTATATCTACGTTTTATTTTCTTCAAATAAAAATTTTTAATTATTATCATTATAGCCTAAATTCATTTCATGAAATTAAACTAATTTTTTATGATTGTTTGTTCAAATCTACCAATATTTTCCTCTTTTATTCGGCATTGGAATGATTTTTATTATATTAAAAAAATTATCGAACTTAAAAAACCATTTCTTAAGAAATTTGTATGAATTAATTAAATTAAAATTTGAATTTAGTAATTAAAGTAATTTATAATTAAGACAGTGGGGTGGTTTTTTGTTTTGTTTTGACATTTGACCCGGACGGCTCAGTTTTCGGGTGATTATATATAAAAAAAGTATAAAAGAAATCGATCGGCGAACTGGCATGCCGCAAGTTAACGAAGACGTTGATGGGAGGCAGCCCGGCGGGTTAGCCCGTCAACTTCGTTGAGACTTGGTTAAGATTTCTACGCGTTTTATACGCTAATTAGATATTTCCAGAAGTGCTTAATAGTCAAGTCATTACAAAGCAGAAGGAAGTCGACTTATGTCGAAATTTTATTTTTTTGATTATTCGATTATTTTTCTAATTTTTATTTTAATATAATTTTATAAAAAAAGTTAATAAATATTAGTAGTTATTTTTTTCAACAGTAAACAACAAATTGCTATAGTTGTTGAAGGCATCTATCTCTTTGTCCAATGCAAGTTGGTGAATGTGTTTGCAAATTTTGCACGTTGCAAGTTGATATGTTTTATCTTCCATTTGTGTGTGTTGGGTCAGTGATTCTCAGTTGGGAAGCTTTGCACACAGCTCAATGTGCACTGTTCTTGAGAAAAATGCGTTGCACTCTCCCAGACCTCAACCTCCAATTCCTTGCATTTTCAAGGAATTCTGTGAGAAAAAAGAAAGAACACAAAATTATAATCCAAGACGACGCTTACATCTTACCTATGGAGTTTTAGGGTTTAAGAATCCAATCATAAAAAGCATTCATCCTAAGAGAACTTCACGATAACATGCAAAAAAATCTTTATAGAATCCTGGGTTTAACTCATAGTTTATGCAATCACTTTTAAAGTGACATTTAGCAAGTTTAAAATTCAAATCCTAGCACCTGCTAACTCTTCTTTTGTTCTGAAGTTTCGAGCTTCACCATATTTTGGTTCCCCTTTTCTTTTATCTTATCAAACATAGAGTTAGGCTTCATAGACCAACTTTTAAGAAGTTGAACCTAAATAAGGCCCCTATCTCTTGCTATTTCACTTTTACATTAATGGAGTTGAATAGAAACTTTGCAACAATGTGCTGAAAGTCGGAAAACTTAGAAGCATATTATTGGCGTTAATGTGTTCACAAGGAAAACAGAAGGGAGCATTTGATATGATAGCAAAAATGTTGACATTCATTGATTTAAATGCATTTGACAAAAAGGAGCAAAACAAGCTTTTATCAATGCATATGCAGGAAAAATCCAAATAAAAATAAAAATAATTCAGGACATATAAAGGCGGTATTAATAATTCCAGAATTCCTCTTTGGTAGGGATCTATTTAGAGTCATTCGCAAAGGCAAATCCCATTAGAATTTTATCAAAAAGGAGTACGCTTTTTGCAAGTGGCCAGCTCTAATACATCTACTTCTAGTACCATTTCTTCATACTCTGGTTTGGACCTTGTCCTAGTGTCTCAAATTGTCAAGTTTTTCTTTTTGAAGGACTGCCTAGTGTGCTAGACAAGACATGCTTTTTTGCTTTATAGGGGATGGATTTTGCATACAAACAATAAAAGATAAAAACTATGTTAAAATTACAATTCCATTCACCATTTTTGGCAAGAGCCACAAATTACGTGAAGATATACTCATATACAAATCAAATCATAATGTCATCTCCTAACTGTAACTGATGAATATGACGAGGATGCTAGTTGCCAAATAATTACAATTACAAGTATAATGACCATAACAAGGATACCTATTAAATATCAATTACCTAAACCTCCCCCATCCGTTTTTTTCTCCTTAAATGAAAAGGGTGGGGAATAGGTTCCAGATTCGAAAAATATGCAAGGCAGCCAAACTTACCATTATATAGCCTTCTCCAACCATCTTGGCAATCTCAATGAATTCTTCATTCTCATTTTGGTGAGGAACACTGAATACAGAAGGTGCAACAAGAACGCAAAGGAGGCACTATTGAGCAAAACCTGTTGAATTACCATAATAACAGTCAGTCTTAAAGCACCCAAAAGAATAATAATAAGAGGGCACAAAGGTAGGTCAATTGTACCAAAATCCCAAATAAGGAATATATGAAGTTCATCGATGGAATCAAATTGATGCCCATGGCAGCAAAAATGTACGTAAGAGACGCATGAATGTTTATGGTGATCTGCGAGCATTTGAAAGAACTATGCAAGTCAATTTCTAATACTTAAGTATAAAGGTTAGAGATATAAAAAAGATAAGGAACTACCAAAGCCAGTATGTTTTCTCTTATTAAGAAAGATGTTGTCAAGACATAGCCCACTAAACCCATTGATCGAGCCTGCAATTTTAAAAATTGTCAACTATGGCAGTTCAGGATATGAAGCGTGGATTCCTTTGCTTCCAATGAGAAAGAATGTGCATAAGGGAGAAAAAACTACAATTGTGCACAAGAAAATCGAGACACTCCAATCAGCTCCCAACCTGAGATGACATAAAACAAGATAGACCAAGAAACTAGTTATTAATTGATTTCAATGTGTGAGGAAACAGAAATTCATTTTTCCTTTTAATATACTTCATAAAATAAGAGGCATTCATCATACATACAGTAAAACCATATCAAATATCATTCAGATGCATATCTTACATGAAAAGCTGTAACAAACATATATAACGGCAAGCACTTCTAGTTACCTCCACAAAGCACCCATTGTGAAACCAAGTATTCCATGTGTAAGCTTCAAAGGCAAAACATGGAAAAAGTTAGTCAATTGGAATTAGAGTGTAGGAGAGGGTTATCATACTTAACCCTGATTAAATATTAATTCCAAACAGATTGGATTTCCAAAATGCTTTTGTAAATATATTTAAAGAATATTGGATTTACTATGTCAATTCAACTAAAAGCTGCAAATGAAATGTACGCTCAACACGGATGAAAAATGGCAAAAGCGTATCAGGCATTTGCAGTTAAAGCAAAATCATCACAACTTTTATGGCTTTTCTACCAAAAACCCCGAGCACAAGAAGCAAACATGCACATAATCACTATATACATACGAATAAGAAGTAGAGAGAGCAGACAAAATCCTGTTTTTGGCATCTGAGGTAACTGGCAATACTTTAGTGGCTTAACCATAACTCAGATCAAGCAACATAAGTTCAGGTCAGATTAAATTCAGCTTACCAGATAGTTTAGAGCTTTTACAGGGCCAGACAAGACAAACAACAGCATAACTGTCGCCACCTGCGAAGATGAAAGACCATCTCAATAATTAGACAACAGATAACTTTCTAACAAAATTGACACTTGTTAAACCTTCTGATGAGCTACAAACCAATTGTTTCCTCCCACAGGCAACACCCCATCGTATAGAGGAGATCACTATTGGCAATGAGAAGAAACACCCAAAGTAGTTCTGTTGGCAAAAACCGATCCTAGTTAGAAACATGTATAGCAATAGTCAATAAACATGGCATGTAATATACTAACGGCAGTTTCCAAAAACCACATGATATAATATCATTAAAACTTAAACTGCACAATGAAATATAATCTTTTCCTATCTTATAAACCCCATTGCATGCTTTAAATTTACACTTGAAATTGAAACCTCTTCATGGAAATCTCAAATTCCTATCTTATAAACCCAACCCTCTACTTTCAATGGCAGTTCTCTAGCAGCTGATGAAGACGTAGAAAGTCAAACACTCAAAAAAATTGACAAAAAACTGAAAAATATATAAACGGAGTAAGCCATTATGCAATTGAAGATTTGAAAAGGGTAAAACAAAAGAAACCTCAATTGCCAGGGAATTGCTCAGGAAGTAGATAAGTCCAGTAACAGCAGCAAACATGGAGCACTCCACCAATCGTAGCGTCTTCCTGTAAACAAGACTTTCCGGTGCCAAGTCTTCAAATTCGGCCGACCCATTGCCGGGTCCTTCTCCTTCTCCTTCATCAAAAAAAGCCGGTGGTTCGACTTTGGGAAGGCTTGAAAATTTGAAGCATTGGGCGGTTTTGCAGAAGGAAAGAGAAGATGATTGGAAGGGTGGTTTGGGAAAGAGATGAAGGGAGAGAGGGAGGCGGGGAAGGGTAGTTTGTGAAATCCGGAAATGCAGAGGGTGGTGTTGGACTTTGAGGAGATTAATGTTCATGGCTTCTCTGAATCTGTTTGTTTGCTGATATTGTTGTGCGGCCTGAGCCGAGATATTCGGAGCGGGAGAGGATAGAGAGAAGCTCTTGGGCTTTCTATGGGCTGATTTTGGTCTGGACTTCACTTTTCAAAGAGAGAAAAGCAACCCAAATAATAACTAAACTCTAATTAAAGAACAAATTTTCTTTCATTTTAATACATTTTCTTTTTCTCTCATTTTGTTTTAAAAATTTTAACTTACAAGAGAAATGACTTTTTTTTTGTTCAGAGAAATAACATATAACTAACACCAAAACGCGTTGATTTGAGATAACCTGAAATTCTTTAGAGACCAAAAGAGTGAAATGTTATTCCTCACATTTTATTAACTTTTATTACTAGTGCTAAGTTATTTTAAATGAATTGTTCATTTTTAATACTAATAGATTAAAATTGAACTAAGTTCAAATCTCATTAATTTAAATAAAATTTACCATTAAATATTAGTTTATCTCCTAATGAATAGTATTGAACTTTTGATTCGATATCATTTTTTAATAGATCGTATTAGCACAGTCAATGAAACTTAAAAGTCATGTCCAACATGGTTCATGATCTATAGCTTCACGAATAGTACAGGAAAAGATATAATATAACCTTTTTTTCATATCAAATCATACCAAGCATGACTCATTAATATATTTATAAAATTTTTTATTTATTAATTTAAATAATATGCAAGATAATTAAAAATAAAAATAAAAAGATGCATAATTTACATGATCTAGCAAAATGTTTATATTCACATAAAAATATTTTAGAATTTAGTTAATAAATAAAGATATTAAAAATCTATAATCATATATTAAAAAAACCCTAAATCAATTAAAAAATAATAAAATCTATTAAATAAATATACTGAATTTGTATTTTTATTGAATCTTAATTTATTTTTACTAATCATTAATATATTTAAAAATTTATTTATGTTATTTTTTATTACATTACTCTATCCTGTTTAGAATTATCAACGGACTTCTTCAAAATTTTTAACATGATTTTTTTAATTTTTATTATTTTGCTTTTAAAATCTTTTCATTTCATACCGCTTTACCTTTGCCGTCATCTTGAGCGTGCCAACAATATAAAAGGTTAAAAACTAACACACTGCGCCTCCTGTGTGCACTGCCGGAGAGCCGAAAGCAACAAACTTGTATTTTCAATTTTGCCACTGTGCACACCAAAGACTGAGAGTGTGTTTATAAATCAAAGCAAGAGTTTCTTCCTTTTTGATTTGAGTGATGGCGAATGTGGCAGTGGATGAAGATCAACAATGGCTACTGAATTGCTTGTCTGCTACTCTGGACCCTAACCATGAGGTCCGTTCTTTCGCCGAAGCGGCCCTTAATCAAGCTTCTCTTCAACCAGGTTCTCTCTCGCTCTTTACCTTCTTTCTTTGTCTTTGAAGTGCCAATGTCTGATATTTGCCTTTTTGATCGTAATTTAATATACTTGTTTCGGTTCTGTTTGGTTGTTGCTTTTTCTGTTTAATTCTGCTTCACGTAAGGAAAAAAAAAAAGGAAAAATCAAGTGTTAGCTAGTAGCTTTGATTTTTTTTTAGTTTAGAAATTTGCTTGAAGATATGATTTACGTGGAATCTCCTCGATTGGCTGGAATCGGCATGTTTTTTGTGCCAATATGTAGTAGTTGGTAGGCCAATGGAGATTGGAGATGAAAATTTTTTGAAGCATTATCTTGCATGGTGATATTAAATCCTTTTAATTTCCCTTTTTCGATGTCATATTATTTCATTGTATCATATAGTGATTATTATCCACATCTTGAATTGTCTTGTTCTAAAGGCTTTGGTAGGGGATTATCAAAGGTTGCTGCAAACAGAGATCTTCCATTTGGATTGCGTCAGCTAGCCTTTTTTGAATGTTGATTCACTTAGCTCATTCTCAATTACCTGTTATGTTGAGTATTTGTTAATTGATTCGAATGATAAGCCCATTTGATTTCATGTTGATAGATTGACTTGCATTATACCTATTACTTAGAGGAAGAATATCTGCTAAATGCTCCTTTTGTTTCACAAAGATTATTATTCTTCCTTTTTTTTTAATTTTTATTTGCAGAAAAAAGAATCCTCTGTCTGCATGTTATATTTATGAACTTTTTATTTCCTTCATACTGTTAGAAAAGAGAGAAAAATGGTGTTGTGTTGTTTCATTTTTTTTTTATATTATTTAAAAGACTTATAGTTAAACTTGCAAGTTCATCACTGGACTGTCTTATATTTTGTATAGAATGTGAGTTTTTGGTCCAGTGAAGCTTTAACATTTTCTACCTAGCTGCTCTCCTTTTGAAGCAGTTCATCAAAAAACATTGGCAGGAGGGTGATGAATCATTTCAACATCCTGCTGTTTCAAGTGATGAGAAGGTATGTAATTAAATCTAACTCTAACGTTATGTTTTTTTTCTGCTTTGCATATTTGAAATGCATATGGTCTATTTTGTTGTAGCTGTATACTTGTTGGGTACTTTAATGTTGTATCCCTTACATCTTTGTTGGTTTTAGGCTCATTTGGTTGGTGGAAAATAATTTCTTTATATATATATATATATATATATATATTGTGGAAAACATTTTCCTCAAAATATCCTCTGTGTGTGTGTGTTAGGTCTATTTCTTTGCAATTTTAAAAGAATATGATCTATTTTTGTTCTAGCTGTATATTTGTTGTATACTTAATGATTTTATTAGTGTTTCTTGGCCTCATTTGGTTGTTATGAAATAACTTTTTTATGGAAATTTTTTTTGTGGTGAACATTTTACTCAAAAATAACCTACAATAACCTATCTGTATTTGTTTGTGCACATGTCTTGCTAGTTAGATGAAAAATATATCATGTTTTTTACTGTTTAGTTATCTATTTACTTGTTAACAATTAGTTTAAAAATTTGTTTTTTCAATTGTTATAGCTTGCTATCGAGCAGCTCTATAGATATAGATGTAGATATCTTTTTGCTTCCTTTCTCTATGTTAATTTTTATTTTAAATTTTGGGATGAAACATTTGGATGGGTTTTCCACCTCTAGTTATAGCTAGTAATCAATAATTCTGTAAATATCTTGTGTTTAATACACCCTACCCAGTCTATATTAAATCCATCATGATTATATTGTCAGGCAGTTATCCGCAGACTTCTTTTATCAACTTTGGGTGATCCTAATCGAAAACTTTGTACAGCAATTAGTATGGCTATAGCGTCTATTGCAGTCCATGACTGGCCAGAAAGCTGGCCAGACTTGTTGCCATTCCTCCTGAAGTTGATTGGTGATCAAAGTGATATGAATGGAGGTAAGCAATGGTGCGTTTATGCTCTGATTAATCCTGTTACTTTTTGTTTTGTAATCTTGAACATTTTCTTTTCATGGTTCTTTACTGTAATAGTCATCTCAGATGGCTTACTTTAGATGCTTTTTCTTGTAATATAAACTAGTTTTTATTGATGGTTATTATATGTATCCGTTTTCCATAAAGTTCTGCAAGTATACAAGTCTGCTCGGATGAATAAATTCTAAGACCTTGGTGTCTTGTTTAGGATTCATCACCCATTCATGTTTTAGTTTTCATTAAGTAGGTGTGTACTTAAATATAATGCAAACACTTCTGATCCAATTATCTATTACTTATTCTCTTATAATTCATTTTTGTCAATCTCTATGACAAAGTTGCTTTGTGTTAGGAAAATTTTTTTTTCCTTCTACTTTCCTGGGCCCTTAATTTTATAGGTTTTGCTCACCAAGTGCCCTTAGGGCACTATTAGTTAAATGTTAATTTAATGAATTCAATGCTTTGGGAGAATAAATTACTTAATATTGTAACCTTAAAGAGTATCCTAAGGGCACTTGTTAGCAAAATCCTTATTTTATTTGGGCTGATTCTTTAATAGCATATCATCATACCCTGATAAATACTTATTTCTCATTAAAAGGTGCATTAGTAAAATATCTAATATTTTCAGTTCCCTTTATGCTTTGGGCAATGTCAGCTTTTTAAAAGCTTGGATTCATTTGATTAAAGCATTCCCAAATTTTGTAGTGCATGGTGCTCTTAGGTGCTTGGCACTTCTCTCTGGGGATTTGGATGATACAATGATTCCAACATTAGTACCTGTTCTCTTCCCTTGCTTGTATACCATTGTATCGTCTTCTCAGGTGAGTTTTCTTTTGCTTTCATTGCTAGAGTAGGTCTGTTGCTGTTGTGGGTTTTTTTTTATTTATTTACATATAATTCTGAATCTTATTTTCTGGAGATGAGGATCTTGTGTAGTATTAGTTGAGTTGTCTGTCCATGTGGTCATTTGTGTCTGTACATAATGCACTTGTTACAGTATAGAGTGAGCAATTTTATCTTATTTTCTGGAGATGAGGATTTTGGGATGTGTGGTATTAGTGTAGCTGCACATGTGCTCATTTGTGACTGTACATGATGCAGAAGCTGTGTGGAGGGTGCTTTATGTGTGCAAGCATTAGCACAAGTTTACATTTTTAAGCAAGTACTTGTATCATATTTGCCCAAAATTAGTGATATAGGCATCCTCCAAATTCCTTTGTTATGAGCTTCAGCAAATAAAAAGTGGAAACTCCTTACCTTGTGATAGGACGTTCTTGTGCAGACCTATAACAAATATTTGCGAACAAAAGCCCTTTCTATAGTTTATGCTTGCAGTTCCATATTGGGGGCAATGAGTGGTGTATATCAGGTACTCTCATGCAACCTATTTGATTGTACTGGATCTTAAGCTGTGTGTTTAATTATGTTAAAGTATTAATTAACAGAAGATACTTATCTTCAGGCGGAAACTAGTGCACTTATGGAACCAATGCTTAAACCATGGGTAGATCAGTTCTCTTTTATCTTAGAACATCCTGTACAGCCTGAAGATCCTGATGATTGGAGCATCAGAATGGAGGTTGGTATATGCTTTCACCTCTATCTGTTTTCATGTTTTGTTCTCCTTGCTCATGACTCGATCTTTTCTCAGGTTTTAAAGTGCTTGAATCAATTTGTTCAGAATTTTCCTAGCTTCACTGAGAGTGAATTTAAGGGTAGTTGATCGTATCTCTTTATATGTTTCTTTAAGCAATTTTCTGAGTTTTAATTTTGATGTTTTAGTACTAATGGTGCTTCCCATTGCTCCATATTTTGCAGTTATTGTCGGGCCACTTTGGCAGACATTTGTATCATCTCTGAGAATATATACTCAGTCAGCAATTGAAGGTATAGAGGCTCCCTATGAGGGCAGTTATGACTCTGATGGCGCAGAGAAAAGTCTTGATTCCTTTGTTATTCAGGTAATACTAAATTTACTTGTCCAAAGTTGTTTCTTTATTTTATGAGAAATTCTATTCACAACCAAGATTTCGCTCCTCATAACCAATTATTTTTATTTTATTTTAATACAAAAATACCCTTGAATAAAATGATATAATTATCCCTAGCTTAATTTTCCTCTTTTCCTTCTTCCCTATTCATCTTCATCTTCTTTCTCTTCACTCATTTTTTTCTCCAAGTCTTTGTTAATCAAAGTCTTAAATCAGTTCTAGCAAAAACTGGATTATAGTTTGGATAATTTGATGAAAGAAGATAGTATGATGGAAGGAACCAACCCAGATAGCATGCAGCAGGAAGAACTTTTCTGACTGATAAAAAATCCGAGAAAAAATATGATTTTTCAATTTTTCCAGAAATCATACTTGCATGGAAGCTCATTGTCTGTGAGCCTTACAAGGCTCACAGACATTCACTTCCGCGAGCCTTCTAAGGCTCGAGGACAATCACTTTCATGAGCCTTAGAAAGCTCACGGATGAAGTCCCGAGCTGAGAACTCTGGTTAGGGATGATTAATGTGGGATTTAGGTTATGAAATTTATACATTTTACACAACAAAACATAAATTAAGAACGTATCCCAAATTTATTGAAGGAATTGAAAAGATTGGATAAGAGATTTGTTGAAGAATTGGATTGATTTGTTGAGAAGGGCATTTAGAATTGATGGTTGTTTGTTTGGAGAGAAAGAATGGAATGGGAAAAAAAAGGTTGTGTTGGTTTTAATGAGTAATTATATATTTGAGGTTTTTAAAGTGGGATTGCTTTAGTAATTGGGTAGTGGAGAGTAAAAGTTGGGTTGTGAATAGAATTACTCTTAACACAATAATCCAGATAGAATTAGATTCTGATCTTTTCTTAACTGGTTTTATGGCTCCAAGAGTAGGACCTGATTGTTTAAATCCCTTATACTTAAATGTATTCAAATGCTTTTTAATCGACGTTTCTTGATTAACTTAGAAGTCTTTAGCATAGAACAAAATTCAAGACAAGTCGACTTATAGAGCTTTCCCTTCAGCATGGGTTCTTTAAATAATTATCTTTATGCAGCTAGATGTACGGATTAGAAGTCAATTTATATATGAGGTGTAACTGGGATCTAAGGCAATGTTGATTTAAGCTGAATGAGAAGTAGCAATCTTTCTTATGGTTAGTGAGTCAACAGACAGGTTAATCTTTTTTCTGTCTTTCCAACCACCTTTGGAAAGGGAAAACGCATCATCCCTGGTTTGGTTGGCAATGGGAAGGTTGATGGCTGTTATGAAGGGCTGTGAATGTCTTAAACTTATTGATTTTTGTTTGAAGAAAGTGGTAATAGGCTTGTTCTTGTATATAGTTTTGCATTCACCAAAAACTGCGGTTTTCCTTTTTCAAGTGCACAAATATCAATTATTTCTAGTTTAACCGATCTTTTCTTCCCTTTTATATGTTTGAATTCTGAACTTGCAGTTGTTTGAGTTTCTGATGACCATTGTAGGTAGCAGAAAATTGGGAAAGGTGAAGTTAAAGACTCTATGTTCTGTTTATTCCCGTTTCTTTTTTATATTAATCTGTATAATTTTTATAAAATTTGATCTTGTAGGTTGTTGTGAATAATATTGCAGAGTTGGCATATTACACTATTGCTTTTCTGCAAGTGACAGGACAACAGGTAATTATTCTTCCTGATTTCAGAATGGACTTTGACTTCATCTTATTTTGCTGCCATCTTGACAATGTAGGGGCTTTATTCATCTTAACTGACTGCAACCTCAGTCCTTTTTTTACCCCCTAAATAACCCTTTATTGCATTTCCTTTGCTGTTCTTCTTACCTTTGAAACTAAAGAAAATGGAGTTTTCCTGCAGCATTTTGTTTGTGATCTTAACAATGCTGTTGTAGTTAACGTATTCAATCATGAGTGACGTGCCTATTAAGTCCTTATTTCGTCTATCCTTTTAGAGTCCTTGTCTGAGAATGTTATTCCAATCCAATCTGCACATTCCCAATCCTGCATTTCATCCTGATATTACTACTAATATTGTTCTCTCACTCTTAAGAAACTAGTGGAAAAGCCTGCATACTGGATCATTCAAAAGATAATTCAAATAATTAAACAGTTGTGGTTAGTTTCTTCCAAATTATGATTCAAATTTCCTGCCTGATATTCTAGCTGATGTAAGCTTATTAGTTACACATACCACTCATTGGTTTTAGGGTCATTGAGCACGGTTCAGCATGGTTGTGCCTCTTTAATATATCGCTTGATGAGAATTATATTGATAAAAACGTTGTATAAGACCTTCACATTTTTTTTATCTAGTTAGTTATCCTAACATATGCTTGAGTTTCATCAATGTAGTTTCTGGAGGCAAAAGATTGATTCCGAAACATTTAACTTGAATCTCTCTGCCTTTTTTGTTGGTTGAATGCACAAAAAGTTTATGTGGTTTGTTGAGTAAATTGTCAACAGTAAAATGACTGTACAGATAAGAGGAGATATATTAAAGGATTCACCATTCTTTATGATGAAAGATGAGGGCTTCTCCAATTTCACTGTCCTAATTTATGCTTGCATCATTTAAGTAGTACATAATTGTGCGGAACTGCAGATGACCCGCTTTAAGAGAGCTTCATTCTTGTGACTTCTTCACATTTCCTTTATGCTGAGGAGATTGAATTTTTAGAATCCAAGGGATGATTATCGAACTAAATATCTGTGGTTTGAACCAACATGTGCTCTCCTTGACTGAAAACAAAAATGATGCCGGATATCCATGGATTGACATTTTCTCTATTGGTTGTTAAACTATTGTAAAATTTGTTGGCTTTATGGTTGTCCATAACTGCTAGCGGTATTATGATGAGCTATCTTATTATAAAGGCCAGCTGTGTTCTTTAAAGTTACAAACTGCAAGTGGTTGCATGTGGCCCAACTGTAACCATATTAATGAACAAAATGTCACAGGTAGATTGTTTTGCTGGGCTATGCCGTGTGGAAACATGCTCTTTGTGATGTTGGCTCATCCAGGCTTTGTTTTATTGCAAAGATGATGGCCTGCTCTATGTTGTGGTGTTTAAGAGTTCTTGATGTAGATATGCGTGTTTAATCTGCTTCTTTTGTCATTTAAGTGGTGGAAAACTCTCAATTATTTGGATGCTTCTCTTATCATAACCCTTAATTTCCTTTAAATTTTAGTCTTCTAAGGTCTCATTTTCCTCCCTTTCCCCCTTTCTTGTGTTCGCTTCCTTTCCAGGTCCATACATGGTCGGTAGATGGAAATCAATTTGTAGCTGATGAGGATGATATCACTTATAGCTGCCGTGTTTCTGGTAAGTAGCTAGTACATTATAACATGTTATTTAATATTTCTATCAGCGCTCAGAATGATTGGGATTTGTTAGTGATGTTAATTATGACTATCGTGTTTCTCTAGAGGCATGTATGTCTGTTATGAGACAGGAAGCAGCTTCAGGAGAATACTAGTAAGGTTTACAAGAAGTTCACTCATGGAAAGAAGAAAGTTAGTTGTATAGCTAAGTCCTTAGGATTTTATTCCTGTTGTGTCCAGTTGTTGTTGGTGTATTTCTATTTTAATTATTAGTATGTGTCAGTTATTAATAGTTGAAATAGTGGTGTTTAGTTCTGCTATTATTTAGGAGCAGTTTCTTCCTAGAATAGCACTTACTTATCTGCTCTTTGTAAGTCCTTTAAAGATGGTTATGAAGAAGGAAAAAGTGGAGAAGAATTTTCAGAAAAAGTTTGAGTACTTACTTAAGAGATCGTTGGGTTCTCTCTAAACGAGCCTAAATTTATTAAACAAAAATAGGTCAAAAGGGGAGGTGTTCGCAGAAGCATTCTGCAAAACCTTCTTTTGATTTTACAGTGGAAGAACCTATAACTAGATCCAAGGTCTGGGAACATACCAATGTCACACATCTATATGCTGTTATTAAGACTATTTTGGTCATGTTGGAAATAAACAACTTTTTCCTTTACAATAATTGAAAAGAAAATACTTCCAATTGATGACAGTACCATTAGAATCTCTGTTAAGAAATCCTGACTTCATCAGGAACTTCATTTATGCTCATTTCATTGTTGTGCAAATTGCATTATGATCTCTGGTACTTGTATTTGCCATTTTGAATATGGAATAGTAAGAAACTAGAAGAGGCTATTAGATTAATTATTCATATATTGAATGGAGTTATAGTGAACTAGTTGATGCTCCCCGATGAAAGGCATTCTTTGTGATCAATCACTATGCAATTCAGTCAAGTTATCCAAATTTTAGCATGGGGTGGATTTACCATTATTACAATAGTTAACATTTATTTTCTTCAATTTGCTACTGCTACCTACATTACACTTCTCAAATTTTTATGCATGATTAAGAAAAAGAGAAAATGTGTTGGTCACTAATAACCATAACTTAGATTTTCTTGTTATTCATCTTGATGAAGCTTGAAAGATTTATGGCTTCTTATGTAGATAGGTACTGCACCAAGTTAAATAATTTTATTTGGGTCACAGATAGAATCAGTGGTCTATTGAAACCAAGGTAGTTTCTTAAGGAGTTGCAATTACCAATTAATTTTAAACAGGCAGTACTCTGTACTTTCAAAAACTTCATTCTGAGTCTATCTTCATTTATCCCCTTTTCTGTTCCCCAGCTCATCCTATATTCAACCCAATTGTCTGTCTCTGACAAATCTCTGCTTGCATTTGCCTAATGCACATAAGTCTTGGAATCTGTTCCTGTGTCTGATAGCACATTCTTACATTTCAATTTTCAAGATTTCCTTGACTTTGTAAATAAAAAATCCGATATAAATTTACTTTCTGCAGGTGTACTTTTACTAGAGGAGGTTGCAACTTGTTGTGGGAGAGAAGGAATTGATGCTATTATAAATGCTGCAAGGAAAAGGTTCAGTGAGTCTCAACAAGAAAAAGCTGGTGGTTCTGTTGTTTGGTGGAGGGTAAATGGAACTTCTGTGGATTGCTTATGAAAGATTTATCTTTTGGACTCTAAACTTTTGACTTTGCTACATTTTCCTCTTAACTTTTTCTTTAAATTGCACTCTCTTTACATTAATTGGTTTTTCATGTAAGAATGTTGCAGCAGTCTTTTAAGGTAATTTTGTGATCTTGTTTTATTGAACTTAATGAACTGGTGAGTTTTAACAGTTGTAGATTGTGTGGACTCTGTGTTCAACTGTGAAGATTAAACCAAGAAAAGTATTTGGCTTAACTTGGAAACAAAAGGAAAGTTACTTTGTGGTGTTAACAACATGAAAGGAAAACTCTTCTTTTAATATGGATCGGAAGCTTAAAGCAGGGAAAGGGCTACCCTTAGAATTTGAAACTACAAATGCAGAACATTTTCTTCTTTTTCGTCAAGTCTTACCCCCTGGTAGAAAATAACAAGTAGTGTCTTCATTAGATGTGCCTGGTGGTGATTATGCCTTTATTTGAGAAACTACCCATTTAGTTGTTATGTTTGGCTACCACAGAGCAATTATGGGATTGCATTAGCCCATGTTCTTTTATATTTACAAAGTTACGCTTCAAGCAGATTTCCACTCAAAATAATTACTCCTCTGGGTGAGAGC
Source organism: Heritiera littoralis (assembly GCA_031772115.1). Lineage (NCBI taxonomy): Eukaryota > Viridiplantae > Streptophyta > Magnoliopsida > Malvales > Malvaceae > Heritiera > Heritiera littoralis. The sequence continues at coordinate 10,743,939 of JAPDPK010000008.1, read as the reverse complement.
GGATGACATGGTTGTAATTTCATGATTGCAGAACTGTGTTAAATCTAGTTGGGTCCTTAAGATCTCAACTCACTTAAAATCATCCTGATATGTGGAGAACACGTGGTACTGAGTCCATTTAAATTCATCTCTTAGGATTCAAGAGTTTTATGAGGGTTCCACATCAGGATAAAGATCATATTTGTTAGCTCCCTAAATTGAAGAGTAGCAATATGTATGGTGTTTAATTTTTCCCGTGATGCATATGCTGCTGATGTCAGTAAGAACATTCACATGAAGATAGATGAATAAAGATGGTATTAAACTCTTGATATAGGCCTGATGTAGTGGTAGAAATCTTTCAAGAAGATGGATCCACACATGTTTTTGGGTCTTTGTGATTATTTTCCTTTTCTTTTCTAATGCTTTATAATCATATTGGAAGATCCTGTTTGTCTTTTTTGTTACTGAAGTAGTTTCTAATATCATTTTAATTTTTATATCTTCCTCATGACTCATTCTTTTATGCTAAATTTTTTTAGATGAGGGAGGCTACTTTCTTTGCTTTGGCTTCTTTGTCAGAGCAATTGCTTGAGGCCGAGGTTTGTTCTTTCCATGATAATTTTCAGTTATGAGTGTTCACCTTTTCATTTGGCTTTAGGCATAATGTCAAACGCTTTTCTTTCTAGGTTTCAACTTTAATGTTGTATTGAATTTATGGTAGCAGGTTTCTGGACTTACAGAAGTGAGCTTAGGAAACCTTTTAGGGCAAATGATTACTGAAGATATGGGAATTGGTATTCATTTGGCTTTTGTTTCTATTTTGTTTCTTAGTTGTATTGTATCATTAATTCAGTGAACACATCTTGGTGTTGCAATTTTGTTTTGCAGGGGTGCATGAATATCCCTTTCTTTATGCTCGTATGTTTATATTAGTTGCTAAGTTTTCCTCTGTGGTAATGATGCCATCTCCCTATTTCTGTGTTCATCTTTTGTGGTTTTTGTCATTTCGGAAGATCTATTACAATTTATAATGTTGCTCAGATCAGCTGTGGAATTCTTGAATATTTTCTCCATGCTGCTATAAAGACAATTGGCATGGGCGTGTATGTGTACCTACCCCATTTTGATATCTTCCCCCAAGGCAATTTATAGCGTGAATCTTATGATGAGTGTTTTTTATTGACAGCCCTCCAGTTGCGAAAGTAGGTGCCTGTCGAGCACTTTCACAGCTCCTCCCTGAAGCAAACAAGAGTGTCATTCAGCCTCAAATGATGGGTTTATTGTCTTCACTGACAGATCTTCTTCATCAGGTAATGCAGTACTGCACAATTCTTGAAAGTTGTCGAAGTCACATGTCATGGCAGTCTTATGAATCTGATTTCAGGCTTCGGATGAAACATTACACCTGGTACTTGAAACACTGCAAGCAGCAATTAGAGCTGGTGGGTTTAGATGTAGCTGAAACAACACATGAATTATTTCTTGTCTCCAATTTATTATTTGGTGTTTTCTTTTATATTTCAACAATTTCATATTTTATTTTTGTTTACCATAGGTCATGAAACATCAGCATCTGCAGAGCCTATTATTTCTCCTATAATCCTCAATATGTGGGCATTGCACGTTTCAGATCCTTTCATTAGTATTGATGCAATTGAGGTTCTGGAGGTAGTAATGTAATTGCTGTTAGTAGTTTACGATAAGGAGAAACTTACTGTCTTGCTGTTTTGAATATCCCATTATTATCTTTTCAAGTTTTTTACAATATACTCTTTTCACCTTTCTTTATGATGAAAGATGAGGCTTCTCCAATTTCACTGTCCTAATTTATGCTTGCGTCATTTAAGCAGTACATAATTGTGTGGAACTGCAGAGCACCTGCTTTAGAAGAGCCTCATTCTTGTTTCTGTCTTGTTGTTTTGAATATCCCATTTTTATCTTTTCAATGCTTCTGCTAGTGTCCAAACAGGTGCGAGACACATCTAGATCTAGGAGTCATTTAGGCTATGATATAATAGGACATTTGTTAGGGTAGCAGAGTCCTCTAAAATGGTGATTGGAAGTAATATCTTGTTTCAACTGCTGGTGATGGCCTTCTTTCTTGGACAAATAGTTTCATGGAAAGATATTACTTTGCATAATTTAACCTTAATTCCGTTGATAATTTTATGTACTTATCATTATTAATTCCCTTGGTGCAATGGTAAAGGTCAAGGGTTTAACTGGAAACAGCCTCTTTGTTAATGCAGAGGGAAGGTTGTGTACATATGACCCTTCTCAAATCCCACAATATGGGAGCCTTGTGCACTAGGTTGCTCTTTTTTTTTTCCATTATTATTTTTTCTTGGAATCATTTATGGAATTGAATTATGCCCTAGAGGCTTTTGAGGTTCTTTCTTCGCTCATCTTCTAAGATTGATTGTTTTTCTTTTTAACATTTTACCCAGGCATTTGTCTTAATTATTTCTATGTTTCTTTAATAATTCTTGAGATGCAAATTTACTTTGACTGGTATTTCTGTTTTGAAAATTTCACTCAGGCAATAAAAAATGCTCCAGGTTGTATTCATCCATTGGCTTCTCGAATTCTACCGTACCTTGGGCCAATACTGAACAAAGTATGATATCTTAAGTTATTTAAAGTTGTTGTATTCTCTTACTAGTGGAGATTTTAAATGATTTGTCTTTAATGCATCTTTTGATTGCAAATTTACAGCCCCAACAGCAGCCTGATGGACTAGTGGCTGGGTCATTGGATTTGTTGACTATGCTATTGAAGGCAAGTGATAATTGGAAGAATCTCATATATTTACTTACTTTTTTCCTGTTAAGTTTGGATCTTTTTCATTTCAAAAACATTGTAATTGTATTACATGTTGTTGCTAATTACAGTATGTGATAGTGTCGTACAGAATGCTCCTACTGATGTGCTGAAAGCAGCATATGATATTTGTTTTGATGCTATTATTCGGATAGTTCTTCAAAGTGATGACCACAGTGAAATGCAGGTATAACTTTTCACTGAATGTTTCTTTTTCTTTCATGGTAATTGGCTATCTAAATTGTGGACATAGGTGCTGCTTTGTACACTGTTGATCAGAATGCAACAGAATGTTTGGCATCGATTGTATCTGGTGGAAGACAAGAACTTCTTGCTTGGGGTAGTGATTCTGGATTTACAATGCGAAGTTTGCTTGATGCAGCTTCAAGGTCTCTTATTCTGGTCCCTTACAATATCTTTTATTTTTGGTGCATGGCATTTCTCAGTTTCAAAATAGTTAATGGTTCTGTTATGATTACCAACAACGAAATAAGAGTTTTTTACTTGGAGTTATATCCCTCTCCATACTCAGGGTTCTCTTATTAAGCTTTATAAACTGCTTTAGGGATCAAACTGGGATCATGATACAGGGATTGTATATTTGATAATTGCGGATTGATTTGCTTCTCAATTACAGTGTAATTGTTGCATAAACATATTATGAATATTATGGTGCTGAGATGCATTTGAAAGCTTGTAGAAAGATTCAATGCACCAAAAAAATGATCCTGCTGGTGGTTAGGATGGTGTTCTTTGAATAATCTACTGATTTTACTTCAAAATATCTTAATAGAACTATGAAATACAATATACATTTGTTTATCGTGGTTTGTAACTATGCTCAATCTTTCTCAAGGAATATAAGAAGAATAATACTATGCAGATCATAATTACTGTCCCTTCTTTCTTGTTATGTTTGTGAAAGTTGTGGCAGTTTTTCTTTAAATCACTTCATCATCTTCATAACGAAGGCTGATCCATCCAGCCTGTTGAGCTGTCAATTTTAGTTTTGTGGTTATGCTTTATATGTATGTTGCATGGTCAGATTACTTCTTTGTTTGTGAAACGCTATTAAATACAAATACTTTGCATGAAGAAAGTGAAAAAGTCGTCCTGGTGATATCTCATGCAATGGTGGTGAGCTTGTGGATTCTTGCAGTGAATTTAAATTTTTATTATTTAGTTATTAGCTAAACTCTTATCGTAAGGTTTTCCTGTATCCATGTTTTTGGATGCTTATTTTCTGCAATCTGATTTGCAGGCTTCTTGACCCTGATCTGGAGAGCTCTGGGTCTCTTTTTGTTGGTAGCTATATCTTGCAACTCATATTGCATCTGCCCTCACAAATGGGGCAACACATTGGAGACTTGATTGTTGCTCTTGTTAGACGTATGCAATCAGCTTCGATAGCAGGATTGAAAAGCTCACTGCTACTTATTTTTGCTAGATTGGTATTGTGTCTAAGTTTCATCTTCATCTTGAATAACCTAATCCCCTGTCAACTTTTACAACTTCAACAGAGCGAAATTTAACTTCTGGATTTTCAAGCAGAACAATTACAAATTCCTTCTTTCAAAAAATGAAGAACAAGAAGCTACTGTTAAAGTAGAATAGAAAATTTAATTTCTTGTAACTTGTGGATTGTCATTAATATGGTCTTTTAAGTTATTATTTCACCTTTAATTCGTGGAAAAAAAATCCTGGTAACTGCAACTTGTTTCCAATTTGATTCCAGAATGGGACAGTAATCCTAATTGTTCTTATTTCTTTAATTAATATTTGTTGGCCAAAAAAAAAATCCAAATTTAACTATCTTGGCTCTGTTTTCCTAGTTCTTTAAGGTTTATGGTTAGATGTCAGTCTGCACTTATCATCTTTATCATGGATCAAATTTCACACTGTTTCATTTCTTAAAATGCAGATTCATATGAGTGCTCCAAATGTTGAACAATTTATCAATTCGCTGATCACCATTCCTGCTCAAGGTTCCGAAAATGCTTTTGTTTACGTAATGTCGGAGTGGACCAAACAACAAGGCAAGTTTCTTTGCACATTCCCGCTTCTAGCTAGGAAACAAAGTAATGTCTAATGGGAATATGTTAAAGATTAATGGTGAATTATATGAATCTCTGTTTGCATACTCATCCTGCTGGAATGATCTTGGCAGTAACATTTTGGGTATTAGTTTGAACCTTCAACTGTAGTTACTGATTCACCAATGTCTGTTGGGCTGAGTGGAAAGAGCTCAATGTCCCTTAAGCAAGGTCTCGAGTTCGAGCCTTGTGAATGGAGAAAACAGCATTAGGAGAGCTCCTCCCGTATTGGGTCCGACCATAGCTTGACTCCAGATTAGTTGGGGCTTAAAGTGGCATTTGGAGACGGCGGGGTTTCGACCAAAAACTGTAGTTACTGGTTCAATCTATGTCTAAACCTTGTTTAGCACTAAATCTATCTTCTATTTAGAGTCTAATTCTTGGTTGGACAAGGAATGTAAAGGGGACAATCTGTTAGAAGGTTTGTTACATGTGCAAAATAGGAAGATGTCAGAGTAGATAAGCCTCCTTCGATCGGCCCGGGAAGGGGATGTACTGGGTGAAGCCTAGGAGCCCCTTACTGCTCAACCCATAAAAAGGAACATGTGAGTGTGATTGTGCAGGGTCTTGGCCAAGAAAGCTTGTGGGGGTCAGAAAAATCTTAGTGAGAAAACTCTTGCTTTTACTTAGAAACCGAAGGTAGAAGTAATTCAATATGTCATAGCCTTATCTTCAATTTTCTTATAAGTTTCTTTTATGCAATAACTGGAATACAATCTTACTTAAACTCTAGAACAGCAATCTATTTCATCCTAATCAAACTCAGATAAAAATAAACTAATCAATAGCTATGCTAAAACCTATATTAACCTTCTTTCATACTTTCCCCTAGACAGAACCAACCAATATCTCCTTATTATATTGCCACAATCATAATCTCATACAAACTTGGTTAATATCCATAATTATTAGTGTAAGTTCCTTTGTTTTCTCATAGCCCTAAAATATAGCCCCACTCTCAGTTTGCTTACATTTTAGTGCATGGATGCAGTTGGTAACCACAGGGCTTGTTTGTTTGTATTATCCTAAATCAGTTAAGTTTGGGGATTGGAGCAGTCCTGTATTTCAGCTGGCCACTAACTGTTGATTGATTTGAGTGTTATACCCACAAAATTTAACATCTCATTGGAGTAGGCCTGTTCTTGATCCACATTTGTTAATAATTTACTAGTTCGGAGTTTCTTGAGCGTTATATCAGGAGAGGCCTCGCTACATGATGCTTTCTTATAGCCCTAAAATTTAGCCCCACTCTCAGTTTGCTTACATTTTAGTGCATGGATGCAGTTGGTAACCACAAGGCTTGTTTGTTTGTATTATCCTAAATCAGTTAAGTTTGGGGTTTGGAGCAGTCCTGTATTTCAGCTGGCCACTAACTGTTGATTGATTTGAGTGTTATACCCACAAAATTTAACATCTCATTGGAGTAGGCCTGTTCTTGATCCACATTTGTTAATAATTTACTAGTTCGGAGTTTCTTGAGCTTTATATCAAGAGAGGCCTCGCTACATGATGCTAATTGGGGTTAAGTTAGATTCCTTAATATTCCCATATTGGATGTCTAACTTGCACAGTTTTATTGTATACCTGGTCAGTCATAGTGGGTTATCAAATCAACCTTAACGCATGTATGCTGAACTAGATTGTCTTTTGGTGTCAGCCTCTTTTGCTTCTGCAGTTTTCATGATTTGCACTGATTAAAAGGATCTGTAATCTTTTTCTCTTCCTTGTTTACCCGGTGATTATGGTCAAAATCCATTATATATGAAAAAGAAAAAAGAACTGTTCATTAGCTTTTGATCACCTTACTAATTTGCAAGATAAGTAAGCTTCCATTTGATATTTCTTCTCATATGTGCTTTGGAGTGCAGGAGAGATTCAAGGGGCATATCAAATCAAAGTTACCACCAGTGCTTTGGCCCTACTGCTATCCACTAGGCATCCTGCATTATCAAATATTAATGTCCAAGGGCATCTAATTAAGGTTCATGATATTTCTTAAAAGCTTGGTTGTCATTTTCTCTTGGATATGCTTACTGGTTAAATAACTCAATCTTTTTATTGTGAAGTCTACTGCAGGGATAACTACTCGCTCAAAAGCTAAATCTGCTCCAGATCAGTGGACTATAGTGCCACTTCCAGCAAAGGTATTTCTAGGTTATTTGTGTCAATAAAGGTTGCCTTGAGCTGAGGTTGTGGTCTGGTTAATTGATCACACCCAGTGATTGTCTGCATTTGGTGGTCTTTGTTGATAAAATAGATTAATTAATCCTATGTATTTTGCCACCACTGGAGGAATGAGGAAGAATGAATGTGAAAGGATATAACTTGAATAAAAGGCAATATGCGAGACTATCCAAAATTTGAGAGAGATAATGTGATTTCTAGTTGTTTTGGTCATTTTTATGTAAACCTGTCAACTGAGTTTCTCTAGCAACTTAGTGGAGACCAACTTAATGTAGTGGCTTTATGAGCATAGGTTATCCAAGAAGTCATTAAAGCAATTTTCTTTTTTATTTTTATTTTTATTTTTAACCATTTAAATCTGAGTTAAATTTGGCATTGCGATTGAACTGCAAAATTATGGTTTGAAGTTCTGGTTTTGGAAATCCTTGTAAAAGATGCCTTCCACTCTTAGTTTGGATTAATTTTGTTGGCATTGTGGCTAAAATTCAAACTACAGGTTTATAAGCGTTTGGAAATATCTAACTTCACTGTTGTAATTACTCTTTTGGTTAATCCACTTTAAGGGAACCTTGTTCTTTCTCTGCATGCTCCCACGTTAATTCTTGCAGGTGCTAAATACAAGCCAAAGATACTAACACAATTAACTTGTTGTCTTAAGAGCTTGGCATTGTTCAGAAATTGTCTAAGGGATGGATTTGCAAATTTTAAACACTAGAACAAAGGTCCCATTACTTCTGCTTATTGCTGCAGATATTGTCTTTACTTGCGGATGCATTGATTGAAATACAAGAACAAGTGCGGGATGCTGAGGATGAGGTATTTTTGTCCTTTTGTGCTATCTGTCATGTTCTGTTGAACAACTCAGAACTGCAGGCTTAGCCTAACAGTTAAGCATGTTGCTTTTGAGGGGAGTATTTACAGTTCCTTTGTTTTAATCCGGGTTTCCTGTATTGCCTGGGCTTAATCCCTATAGCCTCCCTTACCCAATGATAATAATCACAGCGAGTGGATGTTTAGGCCTTGAACCATTTGTTTTGCAGGATAGTGACTGGGAAGAAATTCATGGAGACATGGAATCTGACAAGGATTTGTTGTCTTCTGCTGTTACCTCACCATTTGGCAGGTCCGCGAATGAACTTCATCTTGAAGCAATGGCAAAAGCATATAATGAGGTTTGGATGAATAAAAATAACAATGAATTCTATGGTTTTTCTGAAGATTTGTTTCCTCCGGCATTATTAATTGTTCTTACTTGATAATGAATTTGAAGAATCAAGCGGATGACAATGAAGATGACACACTAAGCATTGCAGATCCCCTTAATGAGGTGATTTTTTCCCCCTAAATACTTGCACAATCGACATCTAAAAATGTTAAATAATTCTATTTCTGGCATCCAATCTAGCAGATTAACTTGGCAAATTATCTCATGGAGTTCTTTTTGAATTTCTCTCAAAGCGACCGACAACTATTCGATAATCTTTGTCAGGTTTGGTTTCTATCAGCATTTACTAGTACAACTTGTGAAATAAGATATTATAGTTGCTTTAGTTAATCTCCTTCGGACAATAACTTGGAATTGCAGACTCTGACAATGGCCCAACAGAATGCTGTTAAGATTGTCCTAAGTCGATGAGTTGCCTCTCGAGGGCATCAAGTGCGGATCTTACTCTATGTAACTTGGGCGATCAAAGTTTTTTTTCTTTGTATTGTTGTGTGGAAAGCCTATCAGTTGAGCATTAAAGCTAAGGTTTGATCTTTTTTATTCTCAAAGCGATATCTGTATTGATTTAGTTATTTTTGTGAAGAAGCAGAACTCCAAATCTGAGTTTGCATTTTTTTTTTCCCATGTCTTTGAAATGCGAGTTTATATAAAGTTTCAAGTCCGGCCTCTCTTCGAGATTAGAAGTGTTTATAGATTGAGTCGGGCTGAATTCAAGTCAAGTTTAAGCAATGTATTAAGGAATTAAAAATCAGTTCAAATTCAAGCCTGATTTTATTGGGCTTTCTAAGCTCAAGCTCATTTAATTGGACAGTCTATGATCTTGGACGTATAGTTTGATCTTTAAACAAGTCTAGTCAAAATGCTTGAGGCCACTCTTAGCTAGGTTTGTTAAGAGGGTTTGGAAGGGCAAACTTCCAAGTGTAGAATTTCTCATAGGCTTGGAGAATTTTTACTGTAAGGTTAAAATTTTTGATCTTACTATAAGGTTAATATTTTTGACGCACATAATTAAGTGTAAATTTATGTTATTAGATGTAAAATATGTTAGAATTATGGTATACATATCAGAATAAACATAAAATTAAAATCAATAGACATAATACATGATAATTTTATTAGATGTGTTTATGTTTATTTTTTATGTGTGTAGGATGTTTTTAACATGTTTTACATTTAGTTACATTAAATTTACATTTAATCATGTGTAATTAAATTAATCTTATAATAATGAAAATTTTTTATTTTATTCTAGAATTTTCTTTAGGCATGGACTAAGGTTTTGGAACATAAACACAGTAACTGGGGTAAGAGAAAATATGTAGGCCAATCCAGTTGCAGGAATTAGGATAAAATAATAGGATGTGGAACAGAAACATAATAATGAGGATAAGAGAGAATGTCTATGCGACTATGCCTACTTTTGGTAAGGATTTAGAGCAGATGAATTGTCACATACATTGTATCATGAGCTTTCCGAATCGGGTTCGATCGTAACTCGACTCTAGATTAGTCGGGATTCAAAGTGGTTTTCAGCTATCGGAGGGTTTTAGATAAAAAAAAAGATAACATATCGTAATTCATCAATTTTAAAATAATTTTTTTAAAATAAAATATTATTAGATTTATTAATTTTTTTGAGGCATATTAAATTTATTAATTAATAAGGCATTATAATATAGTCTAATGATAAGTATTGAATATATATATACATTGATAATGTATCAAATTTACCGTACTTAGTCAATCCCAATTTACTATAAATCAACAAATTAATTAAATGAGGCGAAGATAAAAAATTTTAACAGTAAAAAATCACCAAAAAATTAACTTCAATAAAAGAAATAACAAAAAAGGAAAGCACCAAAAAGAGGAAATGTTAGAGGCGAATATTGAAGAAATCCTGCAAAGAAATTAGAATTAAAAATTTGCTGTTTTCCATTAGGAGTTCAATGAAAAAGGGCATAGGAATTGAAACACATAAAAAAAACATACTCACTTGAAGGAAAATTCTTATCTCTAACCAAAGCAAAGGATCATAAAATAAAAATCTAGAAACATGAGAAACATGTTAACGAATGGTCCCATCCCCCTATCAATTATCAACGAGACCCATGGTCATATGTCAAGTACAATTGACCTGAGCCACAGAGCAGCCACCCACGTTTTTCTCTTTTTTCAGCTTTAAATTTAAAAAAAAATAATAATCTAACTTATTTGGACAGAGAATTGGGAATCTAATTTTATTGATCTTTTTTGCCCTACAATTATGGAGATTAAAGAAATAAAAGCTCAAGTGAGAACTGGAAGTTTCGATCGTTAAAGTGAACATAGAATTTTTTGTTGATGACTTTGTTTTTTGGTTCATAAAAATTTAATAATAGCGACAATTACCTCATTTTCAAGATAAAAATAAGTTATCAATTTATTTTGAGATTTATAAATCCATTGAATTTTTACTTGTAGATTTTTTAGATTTACAGATTGCTTATCAATGAGAGATTGAAAGATTTAAACCCTTGTGCTTTGCGCGTAGGTTCTAAAGTTGATCACTTATGCCAACTCTCATTGGCTCTGATTAATTATTTTTATTTGTATTTTGTTTATATATGTTTCTTATTATTTGTCTTTTTTATTACACATATTTTCTTTTGTAATTTAATTTGTTCATTTGATTTTTTAAGAAAGAGATGCGAATTTTGCTTTTAAATAAGAGATACATGTACTTATTATTGAAATAAATACTTGGATATAAAGCAGACATCTGCTTATTCTTACCAAAAAAAAAGAAATAAATACTTGGATATTATCATAGAAACAATAACAACGTATCTACTCGAAACCAAGAACTAGAAACAATGACAACGTATCTACTCAAAGCCAGAACACGTGCATTATTTATAAGGTTTGACATATTATTGATTGATGCTAAAAGTTAAACAAAAAAAGAAAAATACAATCTTCCTTCACAGTCTCTCAAGCCCCATCCCACCTGCATGCATGCACGCACCCATTACTTTATCAGTAAATTTGAGAGCAATAAACAAAGTATGTACTTACAAACATACGTATAATATTATTATCTCGTATATTAACAGTAAAACTTTTTTTAATTATTAGATTAACTAAGACTGGTTAGCTTAATTAGCTATCGTTAGTTACAGTTACAGTTAGTTACAGCAGTTACTACTCTGTTTTTGGTTGCTTATATACCAGACTCTCATGTATATTGTTTACTATCTTCTTCCTTCTTGAATAACAATCAATACAAACATTTTTCTTCTCTTCATTCTCGATTCACGATTATGTAAAATGGTATCAGAAGTTCATTTTTGATCTTTCCTTTTTGCTTCGATGGCTCGTGGGAATGCCAATAACAATGGTGCACCTAATCGGATTATGGTTGCTGCACCTCATTCATCTGAAGATTCAAGCAGTCCTTTCTTTCTTCACAATGGAGATCATCCAGGGCTTGTACTTGTGTCTCATATCTTGCTTGGTTCGAACTATAATACGTGGAGTAAGGCCATGCTGATGGCTTTAACTGCCAAGAACAAGACTTCTTTTGTTTATGGCTCCATCATTAAACCAGAACCTGATGATCTTTTGTATGGGGCATGGACTCGTTGCAACAGCATGGTAATCTCTTGGCTTTTCAACTCAGTTGCTCGAGAGATTGCTAAAAGCCTTCTTTATTATTCTACTGCTCATGAAGTCTAGAAAGATCTGAGAGATAGGTTTCAACAGAGTAATGGTCCAAGAATTTTTCAAATCAAGAAGAGTCTTCTTGCTTTACAGCAAGGTCATTTGGATGTTAGTAGTTACTATACGAAACTCAAGATTCTTTGGGATGAACTCAAAGAATTTCAACCAGTTCCTGTTTGCAATTGTGGAGGGATGAAAACTTGGATTGATTTTCAACAAAATGAATGCACCATGCAATTTTTAATGGGTCTGAATGATTCTTTTGCTCAAATAAGGGCTCAAATCTTGATGATGGAACCATTTCCACCTGTTACTAAGGTGTTCTCATTAGTCATACAGGAAGAAAGGCAAAGGAATATCGGTCAAACTGTTCTTCCTATATCAAATCCATCTCTTCAAAATGAAGTAACAGTGGTTGCAAGCTCTTCTGGAAATTTTGGATTTAAGGGCAAGAAAGATCGACCCTTATGCACACATTGCAACATACTTGGTCACACCGTTGAAAAGTGCTACAAATTGATTGGATATCCACCTGGTTACAAATTGAAGGGCAAGAATTTTGCTTCAAAGGGACATGTAAATCAGATCAGTTCACTGCTAAATGATGATTCTAATGCTTCTTCAATAGGATTGAGCACTGATCAGTGCAAGACACTCATTGCTTTGTTAAGCTCACAACTCAAACTTGACTCCCAGAACATTTCAGAATCACAGCAGCCTGAGCCTATGGTCTCATGTTTCAATGGTATTTGCTCTTCTATCTCTCATTCCTCATTTTCAGCATCTAACTGGATCTTAGATAGTGGAGCTACTCATCACATATGTTGTTCTTTAGAGTCTTTCCAATCTATTACATCAACAATTAATTCATTTGTTACACTTCCTAATGGGTTCTCAATTGCCATATCACAAGTAGGGACAGTTCAAGTATTGGAAAATCTTATTTTAGAAAATGTCCTATTCGTACCTGATTTTAAATTCAACTTGATTTCCATCAGCTCCTTGTTGCAAAAATATAAGTACATTGTTAATTTTTATCCTCAATCTTGTGAAATTCAGGAACCTATACAAGGGAAGACGATTGGGATGGGTAATCGAGTTGGGAATCTCTATGTTTTGAGCTCAAGTTGTACATTTCCTTCATACACGCATATGTCTTCTCTTTGCAACAATGTTAACATGACAGAAAGAGACTTATGGCACTTTAGATTGGGGCATCCTTCTCTTGTCAGAATACAACTTTTACAGAATGATTTGAACAACTCATCTAGTTCAAAAATTTTACTTCCATGTTCTGTATGTCCTCTAGCTAAACAAAAGAGATTACCTTTTGTATCACACAATTCTTTTTCAGATTTACCTTTTCAATTAATACATATTGATATATGGGGACTGTAGACACCTAATTTTGTCCAAATTTACAAATCATTTTGATAAATTTAATACTTATCATTTGCCTATTTTAGATTTTGAGGCTTCATTGATCTAGTCCAATTCAAATTACGATATGAGCTTCAAAGCCCATTAAAATGGGTTAAATTTGGTTTTATTTTTATTTTATTTTCATTATTTTTTTTTATTTTTCTTATTTTATTTTGTTTTATCTTTTATTTATTTATTTTGTTGTTATTTGTATTTTTTGTTATTATTATTATTTTTTATTTTATTTTTATTTTTATTTTATATATATATATTTATATTTATATTTGTTTTTGTTTTTATTATTTGTTTTATTACTATTATTATTTATATTATTACTATTATTACTTTTATATTATTATTTTTATTTTTATTTTTATTTTATGTTCTTTGTCCAATCTGTCCATCAACCAGCCGCCGGTGCCTCCACCCTTTCACTAACCCTGTCCATCAGCTACATCACTCTGCCATTCTTCCCCATTCCAATAACAAACACCCTAATTTCCAATCTTGAATGTTAAAATCCAGAGGACAAAGCCAAGAATTGGATAAAGAAAGGCTGTCCAATTCGATTAAAATCACCACTGAACCTCGCCTTAGCAGCTCCTCTGATCCCAGACATCGATCACCATCCTCGGTCACCCCAAAACAGAAACCCTCAAGCACCATCACCCTAACCACCTAAACCCCCTAAACATCACCCTCACCACCGAAATCCCAAACAGCCCCAACACCGACCACTGCCTAACCCACCAAACGGCCTCCCAAGCCTCCATTCTAGGCCACCATCGAACACCCCAACACAGAGCCCCTGCATGAAACACACATCCGCACAGCACAACCATTCACCATCATCACTACCGAGACACTATTCTCATCACTAAGCCCTCTTCCACCTAACATTTAAAACGCCACCACTGTCTCCACTCAACAACCCCAAAAGCCACCATCAACCTCCAAAATCCTCCACCCATTTTGAATCTCACAAAAAACCAAACCCCCATACAAGATCCTCTTCCACCTAACACCCAAAAGACCATCACCGCATCCTCACCGAACCACCATCACAGTAAACATCATCTAAACTACTCGAGGCCCACCTCACCGAACCCATCAACAGCCTAACTCCTCACCATCACGACCAAGCCTGACCACCCAGCCGAAACCTTTTGGCCGGCCCCCAACATCATCCTCACCACCCGAGACCCCAAAACCCTAGATCTAAGATCCAAATCCCCCACCTGCAAAAAAAAAACCACAAAAACAACAACAAAAATCAAACCCAAACACATCCGAAACCAGATCTGAAAAGAAAAAATCAAAAATAAAAACGGAGAGGCCGAAGGTTTCGACCTCAAATCCGTGGGGTTAGAGCCATTTTTTGGGAAAACGAAGGTCAGAAACGGAAGGAGGGAGTGGAGAGCTTCTGAAAAAGGGTTTCCTTTTTGGTTTTAGACCACCGGAGACGGCGGTCGACAGCGGCCGGAAATCGCCCGGCAGAGAACCTCAAAGGCTCTGGAATTTTTTTGGTAAAAAGAAAGGAAAAGTGAATTGAAAAAAAAAAAGAGAAAGAGGACCCGCGGCGACCCGGATCCGACCCGGGATCTGCGCGCCCGGCCGGCCAAAGAAAGGAAGATCCGCGCGGGGCCCACCGACCCGACCCGATCCGCGCAACCCGGTCCGCTACCCGCATCCGTGCCAGCCCATTTCGTTTTCTGGGCCCAGTGTGTTCGGCCCACTCCAGCTTCTTTTGGGCCCATCGTTTAGGCTATCTTTTGGGCCATTTGAAGGGTTTTCTTTGGGCTCTTAGCCCGAGCTCATTTTGGTAATTATCTTTTTTGATTATTTATTTATTTATTTAGTGTTTATTTATTTTGTAAAAAAGAGAAAAAGAGAAAATTTTAATTAGAAAATTAAAAATAAAAAAAACTAAAAAAAAAGGAAAAAAATTAAATTGTAATATTATAATTATTATCATCATTTGTGTTTTATTATTATTATCATTATTATTATTGTTATTGTTATGATTGTTGTTGTTGTTGTTGTTGTTGTTGTTGTTGTTGTTATTATTATTATTATTATTATTATTATTATTATTATTATTATAACATGTTGTAAAATAAGAAATTGAAAATTTTTCTTTTACTTGTATTTTCGTTAATTATTATTGATTAGAAAACGTATTTAAAAATAATGAAATTTAAATTTGAATAAATTTTAAATTTAAATTAATTAAATGAATGCCCGATGATGGGATGTTACGGAAGTCACAAGTAGTGATTCCTAGCTGATCCCTAAGTGAGAAGAGTTGTACTAAATGTTGCCAAAAGTATTGGAATATTTAGTATGATTTTTCAATAACTTTTTATTAAAAATGAAAAAAAATAAATTTTTTTGAAAACAAAGAAAATTAAATAAATAACAGAAAACGTAAATTTAATTAAATAATTTTTCGATGATGGGATGTCATGAAACTCACAAGTAGTGATTTCTTGACTGATCCCTAGGTGAGAAGAGTCTACTAAATATTGTCAAAAGTATTGAGGTATTTAGTATGATTTTTTAATAATTTAAATTTTTGAAAATAAAAATTGAAATTTTAAAATTAATAATAAAATAAAAATTAAGTAAAAATTGTCCGATGATGGGATGTTACGGAAGGCACAAGTAGTGATTCCTAACTGATCCCTAGGTGAGAAGAGTCGTACTAAATGTTGCCAAAAGTATTGGAATATTTAGTATGATTTTTCAATAATTTAAATTTTTATTAAAAAAGAAAATGAATAAGTTTTTTTAAAAAAACAAAGATATATAAATAAATAAACAAATAAATAATGAAATTTAAAATTAAAAATTCATTTGCATCGTTTTTATTTGTTTGCATCATGTGCATTCATAATAATTTTCGAAGCAAGTGTGAATCCTCCGATGATGAGATTCTATAGAAGTCACAAGTAGTGATTCTTAAGAAATCTTTAGGTGAGGAAAATTATTTCGAATACTGCCAAAAGTATTGGAGTATTCGATTTAATTATTCGATACAAAAGGGTTCATACTCACTTTCGATAAATAAAACCTAACCCTTTTTTTAAAAAATTGGAAAAATAATTTTGATAAATAATAAAATGCTTCAAAATGGAATAAAATAGGAATTAATTTTAAATATTAATTCAAGACCATTTTATTAAAATTAAAGGATAACACACGATTATTATGGTATCGTTTTTTAACAGGCGCCGTGGGGGTGCTAATCCTTCCCCACGCGTAACCGTACTCCCGGACCCGATTTTGTTTTCGCAAACCAAAAAAATTATCTTTTTAATAAGACTTAATTAATTTTGAGATTTTGTTAAAAAGATAAATATTTTAGGTGGCCAATCACACCTAGTCAAAAAAGATTGGTGGCGACTCCCTTTGTTTTTAAAATGTTTTTCCAAATCGTCGAGCGCGAAGCCGTTACGACAGGGGCCTTTTACTCCATTGTCTGTTGAAGGATTCAAGTACTTCTTGACCATTGTAGATGATTGTACTCGATTTACTTGGGTTTACCTATTAAAAAATAAAGCTGATGTGATCCATATTTTTCCTGAATTTTATGCTTTGATTCAAAATCAGTTTGATATTTCCATTAAGTCAATAAGGTCAGACAATGCTCCAGAACTAATGTTCACTAATTTTTTTAAAACCAAAGGTATCATTCCATTTCATTCTTGTGTAGACACTCCACAACAGAATTCTGTTGTAGAGCGCAAGCATCAACACATTCTTAATGTTGCAAGATCTTTGCTTTTTCAATCAAATATACCTCTGCCTTTTTGGACTGATTGCATTTTGACTTCTGTGTATCTCATCAATCGAATTCCATCACCAATCTTGAATAACAAATGTCCTTTTGAACTGTTATGGCATAAGAAACCCTCTTATACACATCTTAGAGTCTTTGGTTGCTTATGTTATAGCTCCACTTTGAATAGAAATCGTTCAAAATTCTCTCCAAGAGCAGCTTCAGCTGCATTCCTTGGCTATCCTCCAGGATACAAAGGCTACAAATTATTGGATCTATCTACAAATACAGTATACATCTCTCGTGATGTTGTTTTTCATGAGAGCATATTTCCTTTTCAATCTTCATCTACACAATCACATGACACTTCTATTTTTTTCTCAGATCACATACTACCACAAACACAAGACTCTTTTCTATCTCAACGTAACATGTCAGTTCCTTCATCAGAGTCATTTTCCTTCCCAAATCAAATTCCTTCTACTTCCACTAGAGTTAGGAATTCTCCTTCCTATCTTAAAGATTTTCATTGTTTCTCTGTTCATAACTCTGATAATTCTACTCCTTATCCTTTATCATCTGTCATTGGATATAATAATCTTTCTTCTTCCTACAAGACTTTTGTACATGCTGTTTCTTCATACATTGAACCAAGTACTTATGCTCAAGCTGCCAAAGTTCAGGAATGGCGAGAAGCTATGTTTGAGGAACTGAATGCTTTAGAATCCAATGGTACTTGGACTGTCACTGCCCTACCTCCTGGTAAGAAGCCTATTGGTTGTCGTTAGGTGTATAAAATCAAGTTGCGAGCTGATGGCAGCTTGGAAAGGTATAAAGCTCGCCTTGTAGCCAAAGGCTACACACAACAAGAAGGTGTGGATTATCTTGATACTTTTGCCCCTGTTGCTAAGCTAGTCACTATAAAGGTTCTTCTTGCCTTAGCCTCCATTCATGGTTGGAGTTTGTCACAGCTTGATGTGAACAATGCTTTTTTGCATGGTGACTTAGCTGAAGATGTATACATGTCCCTACCTCCTGGATATACTCGAAAGGGGGAGAATTGGCCTGCTAACTCAGTATGCAAGCTGCATAAATCCTTGTATGGTTTGAAACAAGCATCTCGGCAATGGTTCTCCAAATTTTCTGATGCTTTACTTCAATCTGGATTCACACAATCTTTTGCTGATAGCTCTTTGTTTACAAGAATTCATGGTATTCTTTTCTGGCCTTATTTGTTTATGTAGATGATATTGTGATTGCAAGCAATAATTCTGAAGAAGTCACACGTTTGAAACATTATCTTAACACATGTTTCAAACTTAAGGACCTTGGAGACTTGAAATATTTTTTGGGTTTGGAGATTGCCAGATCAAGCAAGGGTATTTCTCTGTCACAAAGACATTATGCCTTACAGTTGCTTTTAGATACTGGTTATTTAGCTTGCAAGCCAAGAAGTACCCCTATGGATCCTAATATCAAGCTGTCCAGAGAACAAGGTGAACTCCTTAAAGATCCTACTATCTTCCGTAGACTAATAGGAAGGTTGCAGTATCTTACCATTTCTCGGCCAGACCTCTCTTATTCAGTGAATTTTCTCAGTCAATTTCTTTTACAGCCTAGACTCCCTCATTTACAAGCAGCATACCGCATTCTTCATTACATTAAAGGCTCTGTTGGCCAAGGATTGTTTTTTAGCTCTACTTCAATCACTGAGTTAAGGGGCTTTGCTGATTCTGATTGGGCTGCATGCCCTGATAGCAGACGTTCCATTACAGGCTTTTGTGTTTTCATTGGAGATTCACTGGTGTCTTGGAAATTTAAGAAGCAACATACTGTTTCCAGGTCCTCTGCAGAAGCTGAGTATCGTTCAATGGCTAATGCGACCTGTGAATTCATATGGTTACTTGCTCTGTTCAAAGATTTGCAGATATCTCATTCTAAACCTGCTGTTCTTTACTGTGACAACCAAGCAGCTCTTCACATTGCTGCCAATCCTGTCTTCCACGAGAGGACTAAACACATATAACTTGATTGTCATCTGGTTCGAGAGAAGATGAAGACTGGAGTTCTCAAGACAATGTTTGTCTCTTCTCATCATCAAGTTGCTGATCTTCTCACCAAACCTTTGTTTCCAACTCAATTTCAGTTCTTACTTCGCAAGATGGGTGTTCATAACATTCACACTCCATCTTGAGGGGGAGTATTAGATTAACTAAGACTGGTTAGCTTAATTAGCTATCGTTAGTTACAGTTACAGTTAGTTACAGCAGTTACTACTCTATTTTTGGTTGCTTATATACCAGACTCTCATGTATATTGTTTACTATCTTCTTCCTTCTTGAATAACAATCAATACAAACATTTTTCTTCTCTTCATTCTCGATTCACGATTATGTAAAATTAATTTTACAAGTAAAATAATAGATTTACTGGATACAAGCCAGCTTACTTTGAGAGGCATGCTAATTTTTTTTAAAGGGGTTTTAGAATTATTTAATAATTTTGTGTGAAACATTGATAAAATTACAAACATACATATAATATTATTATCCCGTGAAACTTTTTTTAATTTCACAAGTAAAATAATAGATTTATTGGATACAAGCCAGCTTACTTTGAGAGGCATGCTAATTTTTTTTAAAGGGGTTTTAGAATTATTTAATAATTTTGTGTGAAACATTGATAAAATATTGGACTTCTAGTCCAGTCTTCCATTGACATTGAATGCTTAACAGCTTCGAGCTTTAAAGAAATAACTCCACTAATTTTTCGAATTAAGAACTGTCGGAAGTGGAAATAGAGAGCTAGCGCAGCCACCAGTTTTCGCGGTGGCTGGAGGTGAAAGTGCAATATTTAAACGCTAGCACTTGAACACCGGCGATTACATTCTGAGGAATCAAGAAGGTGCGGCAAATGGGACAAGTCGTAGAACGGCTGTGGCCAAGCCATCTATCCAAGCAAACCTTATGAAAAAGGTGATTACATCTCAACTCCCTCATCTCATCATCTTCTTCGATCTTGCATAGGCACACAGCACAACCCACTTCTTCTTCTTCGCCGTCGCCGCCGCCGTTAAAGTAGCACCGTTTTTGCTCCTCGGACTTGTATTTGACAATGCCAAGTTGATCAACAAGGCCTCCCGGCAAGTCCCGCTGATGAGAATGATTCTGCACACCGTAAACATTAGGGAACAAGGAATAGTTAAGCAGCAAGTTCCAAGCCAACCTAAGATGGTTTAAAATCAAAAGAATGTAATACAACATGGTGGAAGAGCTTGTTACGTTGGGGATTAATGGAGAACAATGGTTGCTAATTCTGGCTATAACAATAATTCAAAGAGGACTAGCCGGTATTTATAGAGTTGAATAGGGACAGAGTAAGAGGACAGGTGGGGCAAGCTACGAGACAAATACTTCATAGAAAATCAAGCATGCAGTAAAAACTCTTAGCAGATATTGAGCAAATAATTTCCGAGTATTTATTTCAAAAATTAATATTAACAACCATCCAATGAAATTTCCAACATAATGAAATTTTATAATGTTAAACAAAGACAAAACAAGAATACATTTGATGTTACAAAGGTTGGTGAGCATGGCATAGATTTGGTTTAGACATGTTGATTTTGACGTTTGCGGACGAGATTTTAAGTAAATATAAAGGAAAATAACTTATATTAAAATATCCCAAAAATTTTACGAGATAGACATCAATAAAATTTTTGAGGTTCTAATGGGAATTTAAGTATATATAAAGGAAAATAACTTATATTAAAATATCCCAAAAATTTTATTTGCTAAACATCAATAATATTACGTGAACTCATATTTTTATAATCGCATACTAATATGTTTTTGCTAACCCACAAATTTATTAATATTTACAATTGCTAAAAAAACCATCTCAACTGAAAAATATGAGATACTAAGGCTTAGTTCGGAAGCAATCGCACTTCCGATGCAACGGTTTCTAGCTACTAAATGACAAAAATGAGAGAAAAATAATCCTCCAGCCACTGCTTTTAATTTTTTATTATTTTATTAAAAAAGATAAATTTTTAAAATTATTTTTTATTAAGTTAAATTTTATCAAAATCAATCTCATCGTTTATTCAAATTAGTACTTATTCAACTCATATTTTTGTAAGTACATACTAATTATTGTATATGCATCCTCATTCCTCACCTAATTAATTCACTAATAGATTAATTTAACACTAGTTAATTTAATTAAATTAATAATTATATTAGATTAAACATAAAAATAACAATTTCAAAGTGATTTTCGGTAAAAAAAAAATCTTAAACTTAGACTAGGGTTTGAGAGAAAAACTCAAACTTAATTTCGACCATCTCATTATATTAAGATCATCATAATAGAAGCTAATCATAGTTTCAAGAAATAAATACATTTATTGTTGTCACATTAATTTTCTAATAAAGGAAGGTTTAGATTCACAAATAATCCTCAACATTATATAAGAGTTTGATTTTTTAAACTCAAATTTCGATTAAAAGCTTCTAAATGCACTCCCAAAAATACTTTATTTATATATGTGTGTATATATATATATATATATATACATTTCTCCAATTTTAAGACAAATATATCCTCAAATAAAAAAATATAATTTTAACTTTAGTGAAATTCTTATTTCTCTCCCGTCTCTCTTTCACCTAAACTTTATTTTTTTCTCTTCTGTAAACTTTAAAAGTCAAGCAAAAAATGAAAACATTTGACGGTTCTTAGTTCCTGTTGTTTATAGAGTTGAATCGGGATACAGTAAGAGGATAGGTGGGGCAAGCCAGGAGAATGAGACAAATACTTCATAGAAAATCAAGCATACAGTAAAAACTTTTAGCAGACATTGAGCAAATAATTTCCAAGTATTTATTTCAATAATTAATATTAACAATCATTCAATGAAATTTGAAATTTCCAACACAATGAAATTTTATTACGTTCAAAAAAGACAAAACAAGAATAAATACGATGTTACAAAGGTTGTTGATCATGGCATTGCTTTGGTTTCCACATGTTGATTTTGACGTTTGTGGACGAGAATAGACAGGAAGATGGCTCGGGATTTGATTCTTTGCCTGGATATTTTCGGTTCCCCTTTTCCCTTTTTAAAAAAAATATATAAATAGTATTTATTAATAAAAATAATAATAAATTAAATAATTATTTTACAAATATTGATTTACTAAATGAAAATGATAATTTATCAATTAATCATCTTAATTATTTTTATTGTTATAATTTTTTTTAAAAATAAAATAAAATTCTAACACAAAATTAGAAAATTAAATAGACCAAAATAAAAAAATTTATAAAATATTTAAATTTTTATTCAATTTAACCTTAATTTGTTAGTCTCAATATAATTTTAGATTAGGCTAACTCTACCACCACTTTTTCTTTTTATTTGTTGTAGTCTCTAAATGTGTAATAAAACTAAAAACTATCCGATGACTAAATTTATATTTTATTATTTTAATTTTAAGAAAAAATTAAAACTAATTATAAAATAAAAATTAAAAAAATTGTCTCTAAACGTAATGAAATATCATGTGACAACTACTCACCTATTAAGTAGATAATTTTTATACCTATCAGTATTTTAAGTTTAATTAATGCAGTGCCATGTTTTTTATCAAGCCAAAACAATATTAAAATTGTAAAAAAAAAATACTTTTATCAAACCAACTAAAAATAAAAGGTGATGCCAGGTATCAACGTATTCCCACAAAAAGATTCTTTTTATATAGTGTGTAGATATAAACGAAAATAATTTATATTAAAATATCCCAAAAATTTTATTTGCTAGACATCAATAACATTGGGTGAACTCATATTTTTATGATCGCATACTAATATTTTTTTGCTAACCCACAAATATATTAATATTTACAATTGCTAAAAAATCACCTCAATTGAAAAACACGAGATACTATGGTTTAGTTTGGAAGGAACCGCACTTCCGATGCAATGGTTTCCAGCCATTAAATGACAAAAATGCAAGAGAAATAACCCTTCAGCCACTGCTTTTAATTTTTGATTATTTTATTAAAAAAATATAATTTTAAGTTTTTTTTATTAGTTTAAATTTTATCAGAGTCAATTTTATCATCCATTCAAACTGGTCATATTTTTTTAAACACATACTAATTATTGTTTACGCATCCCCATTCCTCACCTAATCAATTCTCTAATAGATTAATTTAACACTAGTTAATTTATTTAAATTAATAATAATATTAAATTAAACATAAAAATAACAATTTCAAAGTGACTTTCGATAAAAAAAAATTCTTTAAACTTAAACTAGGGTTTGAGAGAAAAACTCAAACTTAATTTCAACCATCTCATTATATTAAGATCATCATAATTGAAGCTAATCATAGTTTAAAGAAATAAATACATTTTATTGTTGTCCCATTAATTTTCTAATAAAGAAAGGTTTAGATTCACAAATAATCCTCAAAATTATATAAGAGTTTGATTTTTTAAATTCAAATTTCGATTGAAAGCTTCTAAATGCACTCTCAAAAATGCTTTATATACTTCTCCAATTTTAAGACAAATATATCCTCAAATAAAAAAAATAATTTTAACTTTAGTGATATTCTTATTTCTCTCACGTCTCTCTTTCACCTAAACCTTATTTTTTCTCTTCTGTAAACTTTAAAAGTCAAGCAAAAAATGAAAACATTTGACGGTTCTTAGTTCTTGTTGTTTTGATTATAATGTAATTTTTAACAATAAATGAAATTATATATATAAAAAAAACTATGATATTTAAAAAATATTGCCAATTAACATATGCTCTCACGCAGGCAATTTTGTGCGAGACAGACACAAGAAACAGAAATAAAAAAAACATGTTCATTTTCATTTCACAACAAAATAAGAAAAATTACCAAAAAAAAAAAAGCTAAAAGAACATACTTAATTTTACTATTCTAAAATTTCACTCACATTATTTGTCGTCAATGTGACGTCATATATCTTACAAATGATGGACACATGTCCCTAACTCCTTCCCAAAATACAAAATGGAAAATTCATTAAAAACGTGTCTTCGTTTGTTTTGTTTTCCAAGGATTCCTATTAACTGGTTCCCATGAAAATAAAAACCTCCGAATCTGATCGATCCCGCAGGGATATCCATAACCGAGTCTATAGTCAGTGTCTGTATTCATGAAAGTACAGAAGACGAACGCGAGTCAGCTTGCTGTAGCAGCTAACCGCCCTGCTTTTGGCTTCTTTCTTATGGAATATGTGGCTCTCGTTGTCGAGAGGGACATTTCATGTTCACATTCACACGTCTCTAGTTCATCAATCATGCATGTAAGAATCTTAGAACAAAAAAAAAAATTTCATGCATGTAAGAAAACTCCATTTCCCTTGTACTTTTCTTTAGGGTAAATTATAATGTTTTTTTTTTTTGAATCTGGGTAAATTATAATGTTAATTTCAAAGGGTGTCTCACTTGTTAAAAGTTGAGATTAAATATTAAAAAATTCGAATTCAAAATCTTAAAATCTAACAAGATGAAGAAAAATTTTCTCTTCACAACGTAATTTTTTTGTTTAATGTTAGGATAGAAATACCCCTACGGCCTACACTCAACTTATTCAAAAAAAAATCCAAAAACAAACAATGAACCACTTGTTGTTGGAATTTACTTTTTTTTGTGTGTAAATCATAGGTATCTTTATCCGTTTTAACGTTATAAGATTAATTCTATTCGAGATTTAATCACAATTAAAGCCCTTCATCCCTCTTTAAATATGTATTTAGTGGGAGTCGAATCCAAAAATTCTTCCCACAAATTATTGGAATTTACTTGCTGACGCCAAAAAATTATAAAAAAAAATTCAATAAACTCTTCTGAAGGTCCTCTTTGTGACTCTTACATCATTTTTTTCCATAAATTAAAATACTCTTATTTTCTTAGATTTAAATTTCAAAATCGGATATCTTTCCAAATCGAAGAAAATTGGAGTTTATAGCAAAAATGAGGTAAGAATCGAAAAGAGAGGTCGAGAAGAGTTTTGGTGGGACACCTTTTTTTGGAGTTTTTTGACCCTGACAAATAACGAGTGGCATCGGTTGACGTGGTGGCCCGTTACTGATTTTTGGGTTTTTTTTTTTTTAATTTTAAAGTGGGCTGGAATTTTTTAGAGAGAGAGGTTTTTTTTTTGGCCATCAAAAGAAACTTCATTTCATTGAAAAGTCAGTCAGTACATCAAATGATACATTATAACCAAGCACCAAACATTAATATTGAGACATCTAAATTTCACATATCTCGGAATATTTGGCATACAATCTTAGTTAGTCTGGAGGAGAGGGAAGACCATCTTTATTCAGAATATGAACCAAGGAAATTGGGAGTTGAATAACCCAATTTGACAAGCACAATCTCCTTTTAAATTGTTTTGCAACCCAATCAGCTGCTCTATTTGCAGACCTTCCAACCCATTCAAACTTGCAATCCATGAAATCTCTTCTCACCAGATTTATATCTCTTATCAATGGAGCAATCCTCCATTGTCGACCATAATTTCTTTGCCTTAATTCCTCACACAGAAGCTTTGAGTCAGACTCAACTATTACTTTCCTCAACTGCACCTCTTTTGCTAAGAACAAACCATCCCTAACTGCTATAACTTCTGCTTCAAGACAAGATTCCACCCCAACTGTCTTACCTTTTCCACCAATCAACTCACCATTACTATCTCTTATGATCACCCCAATTCCAGCCTCCTTATTCTTCTCACTAAACTTAAATCAGTTTAGGAGAAAAAATAAGATAAAATTAAATCAGTTGAGGAGAAAAAATAAGAGAGAGAGTTAAATGTTGAGTTTTTTTAAGGGGCATTTTTGTTTTAACATTAGAAAACTTAAATCATGAGGAGAAAAAAATAAGTTATGAATAGAAATTTTTTAAGATAAAATTTATGAAATAAGAAAAGAGTAGATAAATACTAATGGGATTGAAATAAAGATAAAATCATGATCAAGTTTGTTAAATCAAAATTTTGTGAGATAAATTATTGTATCAAAGATAAATAACTCATTTCTCTTTTTATATATATCTTAGGAGTTGTTTTTACTTTCAAATTAAAAAAAAATAACCCTAGCTCATTTTCCAATTGAGAAAACATATCCAATTAATTTGCTATGTACTCTTAGCCTTAAATAAACCTTCCCTACCTCACACGCTATAGTTGGTGTATCATGTTATGTACAGTTGAAATTGGTGCATGTACCAAACTGCTTTCGGTTTTCCAAGAAATTATGAATGTTTCCTTTTCTCAGGGAGTGGAGATTGATTTTTCTTCTCCGCAAACGAAGAAAACGTGCCGACAGAAAATGATATAATGGGCCTTTCGAATTTAATTTAAGTACTATCTATACATATACATTTGAAAGCTAAAAATTTGCAATCAAATTGGTATTGTGACACGTCACTGTTGATAAAATTTCAACGTTTATCATTTTTAGTCCAATCAAAATTAATCTCAAATCATATAACAGATAAAAATAATTGTGATATACAAAAATTTTGATGTTGCGATGAACCTCCGACTTTGCAAGATAATTAGTAAATACTTATTTTATATTTATAATTATGGTCAAGAAAAAAATAGTATTAATTTTGGGTTTTTTATCTTTTAATTTATCTTTTTTTTCTTTTTACAAGGTTTTTTTTTTTACTTTGAATTTAGGGTTTAGGCTAGTTAGCATGACCAAGAAATATTTCTTTTTCTTTTTAGTCTTTTGAAAATAGATCTAGCAATTCGTATACAAAATTCATATTCATACGTTTTTCATGTCGTAAAAAATATAAAAATTTCATATTAAAATTTATGCCGACACGTCAGACGCAAAATAATTTTTTTAAACTTTTATTATATTGATATATAATTTTTATCAAATTTTATCGTATTGTATTTAAGATTATCAATTCCATTTGAAATAATTTAGAAAAGTTGAAGCCAAGCAGGGGGGATTTTCATCCAAGTAAAAGACAAAAGGATAACATAATTCATCGTAGCCACCATGTTTGGCCTTCACGACAACTTAAACAACAAAATCTAAATACCAGAGCTTCCATGCCATCGTCTTTAACAACTGTCTGTGAAGCTGAAGACCGTCGACAATGTGGACATGGAAGCAAGTTTGTCTCCGACACATCTCAAGTCTCTAATATCTTCTCCTTCGATCTTACATAAACACACGTACAGCACATTCAACATTAACATCTTTGGACATTGCTGCAGGATTGAACAGATACTCAGGCGATTTTTGATCTAATTCACTAGTTATTACCAGCATCATGTCTTGAATATTGTAATTATAGATAGGGATGAAAGAGTACTGAAGCAAGAAATCCCATGCCCATTTTCAAATGGGCTGCAATCGGGTTCACATACTTTAGCGTGGATGAGCTTGAGAAATCGGCTATGGCAAATTAATATAAATAAAAATGATTAGGAAGAGAGCAAGAAGAATTGAGATAATAACTCTATTAATTGAGGAAATTTTGTTGTTTTTAATTTTATTCATGGTAATTATAACCGTTGAAAAAAATAGTTTTTAATTTTATTCACAACCATTATAATTGTTGTAAAAATATAATTACGATACGACAATTTCATCATTTTTAATTTTATTGACATCAACTATTTAACACAAAAAATAAATTTTCCTGTTTCAGTCTAAAATACTTATAATACATGTGGAAATTTCAAATTTGTAAATAATTTTTCACCTCGAAATACGTGATTTAACCTCATGCCCATTCATTATCAAACTTTCTATTAAAAAAAACAGAAAGGGGGGGAGACAAAGTGAACAATATCTCGTCATGTCATCTCAAGTCTCGTTAACTTAAAAATTATCAGACTCTTTAACCTTTTGTCATAATTATTATACTATGTAAAATTATTGTACTAATATGTTACCATTTCTTTCATTTTTTATGCCTATATAAGGTGTAACTTTTTATATAGGATGTTAATTATCTTATTTTTTATAAATTTATTGAGAAATATAGAGTATGAGTTTTTAAATACTTTTTTGATTTTTTTTTTCAATTTAATAGTGATCAACCTTTCGTTCTATATCATGGAAGTTGCAAAAATAGTAAATCTTTTTTATCAAAAAAAATTTTAAAATTATAAACAAATTATTGATCCACAAAAATAGAAAAAATATTATATAAAAAAATGCTGAAATAGACTATCGTAACGAAGACCATAATTTCATAAGCCACTCATTTCACGTTTACGACAAATGAGTGGTTTGAGTCTAAAATCATTAATTGCTTTTGTACTGAGTTTGGTTAAATTAAAACCAATAATTGTTGCTTCCTATGCGACACGCATCCAAAAACTGTGGATGGCCGATGGACGATGTGAACGTATTCAAGCTCCATTAATTTTTTGTCCAGTGCTTGATCTGTTAGGATCGATGACATTGAAAATAATAATAAACAAGTATTGGACCCGCGTTTCACTGCCGAAACGTAAAAATAATGGCAATGTAATAACAAAAAAAATATATCATGACATAAAAATATCAGTATATATACTTGCATATAGGAATATCAGTGTTTTTACATTGTTTTCGTAATTTAAATAATAGTAAACAATTATTTACTTAAACATTTTAATTTATTTACTTTTAATATATATAATATTAAGAATATTTATATTTTGTTAATTATTAAAAATTAAATATATAAAATTTAATATTTTAAAAACTACATAAATGCATTTGCAGGTTTAATTTATATGGATTCTTTGAAAAATATGTAATTCACATGTATTTGCAAGTATTACTTAATTATTTAGTGTAGGTTTATATATGATGTACTGATAATATATTTTTTAAACAGTGTAAACTAAAAAAAAGGTCAAATCTTTAAAAATAAATACAAATAAATTTTCAATTAAAGAATCTTTTTATAGAATGTTTTAATATTTTTTAAATTTATTATCATCATTAATAAATTGATAAAAATATTTTAAAAAATATCAAATGTCACGTAAAAAACTCATTACTGATAGCCAAACTATCTTTTGAAATTGTTTTTATATATAACTAATAAATTTATTGCCTTTACAGTTTACATTAAGAGAATAGTAAGGCTAATAGATGTAAATCTAAAATAAATTGATAATATAAAAAAAAAATTAGTGTCACGCTCCTATAAAAAAGTTAAAGAGCTAAAAAGATTGATGGCCTTAAAAATAACTGCACCAATAAGCAAGTGACATGTGACAAAATTAGAGGATTAAGATGAATAATTTTGATTGAAGAACTTAACTAAAAATTTAAAAAAAAAAACAAAAAGAAAATGAAGGTTTTAAAAAAATATTAAAAAAAAATGTAACTAAAGAATTTTTGTTTCTTAATGATTGGCCTTTTTGAAGCCAATGAGGATGCAACAGTTGGCATAAAATTGAGTGCTCAAGATGAACAGTAAAATTGAGAGATGACTTTTATTAACAGTTATAGATAGATTATAGATGTTAGATTAATTATCGCAATTAAAAAATTTGAATCAATGCTTACCTACATTGACAACGAAGTGTTTATCTTTAATTTTTTATGCAAAATAACAAACTTTCAATTTTTAATTTTATTATAAAAATTCTTAAGTTTTTATTATACTGTAAATAATCCTCGAATATTTTAAAATAATACAATTAAATAAACTATATAAAAAGTTAAGATTTTATAAACTCTCAGCTTTTTATAATTCATAACAGATTTGAACTTAATTGCGTTATTTTGAAAGGTTTAAAGTTATACAATAAAATAAAAAATTAACAACTTATATAACTTATATTCAATTTGTGCAAAAAGTTTAAAGTATAGTTTACAATTAAGCCACAGTTAAATGAAATACAGTGAAAAATATTATTAAAATATTAAATTAAAATTTGTATATAATTAAAAAATTTAAAGAATTTGGCACTGTTGTTCATTTATTAATAATTTATTTGATTATATAATTTATTATTTATTAATGTACTTATTCGAATTTTAGTTAATTATTTATCAATTAAGTTTATTATATAATTATGAAATATTAAATTAATAAAGCTATTTAAAATTTTTTAAATAAATATTAAAAATGAAAAAATAAAAGCATGAAAAAAGAAAGTTTAAGTGGCATGAGATAAAAATATTTTAAGCAATTACTTATTTAATATATAATTATAATAAATTATTTAATTTGTTAAATTAATTTTTAAAATAAAAATAAAACAAAAAAAAATGGAAAGAGAAGTTTAGTGACATGAACATTTTCTTCCTCATATGGCCACACTGCAAGTGGAGAAAAGAGAGAACAGGAGCACAATTGAATGAGAACTGGTAAATATTGCAACCAGTTTTGCCAATCAAGGAAGCACATCCAATCAATTTCCTATGTACTCTTGGTCTTAAGGAAACTTTCCCTCCCTGGTGGATCACGTTGTGTGGTTGAAATTGGCGCATGTACCACGTTGTTTTGGGTTATTTTTGTTGACCATGAAATTAGAAAAGTATCCTTTTCTCACTAACCAGTTTTTGGGTTATTTTTTAAGCAAGGTCTTTTCTTGATGTTTCTAATTTGCTGGAATGTTGTCTATTGTCATAATTATTATGCTATGTAAAATTATTGTACAAATATGTTGCCATTTCCTTCATTTTTTATAGCTATATAAGGTGTAACTTTTTTATGTCGGATGCTATGCATCTTATCTTTTGTAAATCTACTTAAAAATATAGAGTATGAGTTTTTAAACACTTTTTTGATTTTTTTTTTCAATTTAATAGTGATCAACCTTTCGTTCTATATCATGGGAGTTGCAAAAATAGTAAATCTTTTTTATCAAATTTTTTTTTGAAATTATTAACAAATTATTGATCCGCAAAAATAGAAAAGATATTATATAAAAAATGCTGAAATAGACTATCGTAGCGAAAGCCATAATTTCTTAAAAATCAAGCCACCCATTTCACGTTTACGACAAGTGAGTGGTTTGAGTCTAAAATCATTAATTGCTTTTGTATTGAGTTTGCTTAAATTAAAACCAATAATTATTGCTTCCTATGCAAAACCCATCCAAAAAGTGTGGGTGGCCGATGGAAGATGTGAACGTACGCCAACGTCCATTAATTTTCTGTCCAATGCTTGATTTGTTACGATCGATTGTTGTAATATTCCTATTTATGTGAACTAATTAAATGTAATTAACTTCATATAATATTCAATTAATAATATAATTTTATATAAAGTGTGACTCATAATTAATTATATTAAATATATAATATATGTGTATAAACCTATAATGGGATGGGTTATACATGAATCCTATAAGGGAGAGATTCCTACTCTCAACCTTTATATATATGAGACTGGCCCATTGAGTTTCATATCTTTCGACGAGGGATGAGAGTAGCTCTCTCTCCTCTCGCTCACTACTCTCCTTCTGACTCTCATTTTCTTTCCGTTCCAGGTCCGAAGGCAGTCAACAGAAAGCTATCGGAGAGGGCTTCGACAATACAGTAATATAGGATAGCGGGATTGAGCTCTCGCCTGCATCTATATTAGTTTTATCGCGTATTAATTTCGTGTTAGTGACTTGATGAGATTTAACTAATTCCAACAATTGGCATCAGAGCCAGACTCTCTCTAAGATCATTAACCATTCTTGTTTGAAGTTGAGAAGCCATAAAAGCTTCCATTTAAGCTTTTGTATTTTTCAGATTTTATGAAACCCATCCGATTTTCATGTGTTTTTTGCTCAAAAATTATAGATTTGTTGTTGTAGAGCAATTTCGGATGAAAAACACATGAAAAAATGACATAAAACGAGTTAAAATGGTGAAAACTTGAATGGATCGAGTGAAAAAACCCGTTTGCAGTGAAACGGGCGAAGGAGAAGGTTGCACGCGCCCAATACATTGGTGAGGGGCGCGGTGGGCAACCTTTTATGCTATGCGGGCGCATGTAATGCACGCGCCCGCTTATGGAAATTAAAATATATATTTTTTTGGCCATTTTTATGCTGGGCCCTCTTTTTGGTATTTGGGCTGTTTTTTGTTTTATTTGGACTGCACATTTTGGGCCCTTGTTTTACAATTTTGGGCTATTTTTTAGGTTTTTATTTTGGGCTGATTTTGAGATTTTTTTGTGGGCCATTTTGTTTAATTTAATTAAGACTTGTAATTTAATTAAGTAGGCCTTAATATTTAATTAATTTAAGCCAAAATCAATTATGAAATATTATGGGCATTATTATTTAGTTATTTTAATTGGCCATTTAGCATTAATTCAATTTTGGGCAATTATAATTAATTAATTTCAGGGCCATTTTGCCTAATTAATTTAGGTGTCATGTTGATTAATTATTTTTAGTTGGCTATTAAATTTGGATTAATTTGTGGCTATTTTGCATAATTAATTAATAGGACATTTTGGATTATAATTTTTAGAGCCATTTTGATTAATTAATTATGGGCCATTTGGATAATTAATTTTGGACAATTCTTTGGTCATAACCAAAATTTATTTAATAGTCATAATTAATTGTTAAGCCCAAAATTAATGTGATATAAGTGAATTTTTGGAGGAATTAATTTTGGAGTAATTTCTAGATATTTAATTATTCATTTTATTCATAATTCACTTAATTTTTGAAATATATACTCATGCCCATAAATTACTGATATTTGGCCTAATTAAATAACTTTAAATAAATTATTTGGGTATTTTGTTGAGCCATTTTGGATTATGGTTTACCCATTTCGTTAATAATTTATTTAAACAAATAAACTCTCTTAAAATAACATTGCCTTATTATTTGAATATTCACATTTACGTTAAATTAATTTAATTAATTAACGTTGGGCCTAAAATTACTACATATGCTTCAGGAATTGCATATTTTAGATGTAGTTAATTTTGGTCAATTAATTATGTGAATATTCTTAAAATTATAAATCATTAATCGGAGTGACTAGTACTTGCCTGTCGCAAGAATAGTAATGAAGTTTTTTGATGATTTATTCTGATAATTTTAAGGATATAATAATAATAAGGCAATGCATCGTGATAGTTGTAGTTGTATAATTTACTAAGATCTCTAGAAGTGGCTAGTCTCTCCCTGTCGGATTGTTAGTTGCTTTTAGAGATGCTTGGGACTGAGAGGATTCTGGTTGGGATATGACATGGTCTTCCTACCCTCTCGGTGGGCAATCATTCAGGTTGTATTCAACTAGTTTTGTTTTATCCTCTGTAGTATATTGTGGAATAAAATTGATATTTATTGAATTATTCCACTAGCCTCCATGTTTGTGCAACTATCACATATAAAAAAAAAATTCTAGCAGGATTAAATTAGATAGATAGTATGAATCGCTCTCTACAGTTAGGGATATATTGAACTAGGAAGTAACCCTGAGAGTTGATCCATCTACTATACCCAATAATATGAGCTTGTTGAGGACAAAATATTTGGAATTTCGGGAACACTTAAGTGATAATTCTCTGATTATATAGGGTATACCATAAATGAATACATCAAAGAAAGTGTTTCAGTTAATGGTAACGAAGAAGTATATATGGATGCCATTAGAAAATAGTTCACATAAGATGATAAAGGTTGCTATAGGATTTTGATTCCATGTATGACAGATTCAGTACCACTTCCTTTTGGGGTGGAGAGTGGGAGATCTTCTAAGTTTATAGATCTCATTTAGTATACCTTAATGGACAGAAGGAAGTGTGACATTTTAATATCAAAATTGATATTGTCATCCAAGGCTCAGAGATCTTTTTGGTTAACAGATCTTATTCTGTTATAATGATGACATGTACCAACATGACTGCCAAAAGAAAATATTGTTAAGAGATCTCAATAAAAGGTCATTTTAGAAGAAGAAATTTGCCAAGTCTACTTCCCATTCTGGTTCCACCAACACCTCTAAATATCAGTGTGTGCCATTTTGTTATAATCTTAGGCAAAAGAGGTAGATTGCAAGAGTTCTCTAGATTGGGATGTGTAAAAGGCATTCGTTAGCTTTTATTTTGACTCCAATCTAGGAGAAATACCCTCTAACTGTTGGTGGTTGGATACCAGTGCTATTATTGATAAAGCCATAAGCAACCGAAAACCGAATAAGGAAAAATTGTTGTGAATTGGGGCTATAGAGTTAGAATCTATACTAAAAACAAAGAATTAACCAATTTGTTGTTACATTTTGAAGACAGTTTTGTTGCTACTGTCAATTTATACTTTTCATTCTGATAATAGAAAAGTATTTTGCTTAGTAACAAAATATATATTGATTCTGGCATTCTGCGTAATGGATACACAATGGACTTGTACCTGATATTAGACAAATTTTCTTCAAGTGTGAATGATGTGACTATTGATTTTGATTATGATAGAATATATAAGAAATCTATTAACTTGTGGCATGAGTTAGGAACATTTCGAGGCACATGAAGAGATTGCATTAAGGGAAATCTTACTGCTAATATTAAGAATATGATTAGTAGATATTGAAATGATTAGGAACTAATACATACCAACATTTGTAGATCATTTCCACATACTGTATTCATTGGATATAAGTGTTTCATCACTTTCACTAAAGACCATTTCGATATAAGTCATATAGAGTAAAAGATCTGATTTTGTAGAGGCCTTAGGCATTCTAATTAATTTTGCTGCGCTGTTTAAGGCAATAATCAGACAGTAGTGATGAATGTTATGCTCGGTATAATAAAGCTAGGCGAAATCATTTATCGATTTTTGAGTTAAGTGCATTGTATGATTATGTATTAACGCCTAGTATGCTGTGCTTGGAATACCGACAAGGATGAGATTGCATTAATAATCATTCGTACATTTTGATGTGGTACGATTTCTGTTGAATCACTTCAAATATCTGAAATTCAGGTGAAGTGAAATTCTGAAAACTGCAACTCATATTTTAAGTTGATCTCCAAGCAAAATCAGTTCTCGTATTCATCTTAAGTTGTAGTCAGACACTAAGTTGAGTTTGTGTCGCTTTTCATGTTTAGGGTTATAAAGTAAGGCAAAAAGGCCTATAACCCATATTCAAGAAAACTTGACAAGAAAACTATCAACGGTAATTTTGTTGGTTATTGTATCGGCTAGAAATATTCTAAATTTTGTTTTCTCATCGTGTGACGCTAGAATTATTGAGTTTGACAATACAATCTATTAGAGGATGACTTAAAGAGTGGGAGTTGTGAACTCCATAAAGTCACTATTAAAGTACATTTTGTTGTGCCAGTCCTATATATGCATTAACTTTTGATGATGAAAAGCCACAAATCAAAAGAACCAATGGTTGATCTCAATACTGTATATCTAAACCTGCACTTGACCTTACAGAGGAACATGAATGTGAGATTCATCTATCTTCTGTTTTCGATATTTGTCAGGAGACTATACTGATTCGAGTTCTTAGAGTTGGATATTAGTCACGCAGGATAAGTGAGCATCTATGTTGCATAAGGATGCATGGGATGTATTTTAGTTGTCACAATGTTATAGACCGAAAGGGAGACTCTAAAGATTAGGTAGATGATTTAAAGCCAAATTTGGCCAAGGCTTTAAATAAAGCAACCTAAAAGTTTGTAATTCCTAAAATGGAACATGCAATATGTGAACTCAAGGAGTTCATTTGCGAACATTAAAAGGCATTCAAATTGTAATATGTAAAGAATAAGATAGTCACTTTATGGAGAACATAGTTGATAATTGGATCCATTGCAAGGTCAGTGGGAGTAGTCATGTGCTTACTATGCTCTAAATTGATGATATCAATAGCAGCCTATGGCACTGACCTATTCTATGAGACAAATTTCATGTCGTCATGTCACTTTAGGATGAAGAATCTAAGTGAGGCTTTATTTCATTTTAAGGATTGAGATTCTTCGTGACATATCAATAGGCATACATTATTGGTCTCATAAAACCAACATTGTGTGTTAAGTAGGTTTATTATATATTGTTCTCCTATTAAGACGTCATTTAGTGAAAAGTGACATATTATGAAAATCTCAAAGTCCTCAAAATGATAATGAAAGAGCTCATGTCGAATGTTATGTATGCCTTATTGTGGGTTATTACTGTATGCTCAGGTTTATACACATTTGGATATTGTGTATGTTATAGGTGTAATTAGGAGATACTTGAGCGATCCTGCAATAGAGAACTGGAAGCTAAAAAGAGAGTATTTGGATATTGACAAGTCTGACATTCTGGGTTTAGTCCGATATTTTGATGTTGATTTTGCAAGCTATCCAGATGTTGAAAATTATTTTGGTTATATATTTGTGGATATAAAGGAGCTGTAATTTGAAAAGTGTGAAGCAAACACTTACAGCATCCTTGATTATGGAGGCTAAATATGTAGCATGCTGTAAAGCTACATGATGTGCCGTTTAGGCTGCAGAATTTTGTCTCAAGGTTGTTTTTCTGTGGTTACCATTTTGAAGTCTTGGAGATGTACTGTGATAATACTGCAGCGAGTACTGTTGACACCTAATTTGTCCCATTTTGTTATTATTATTATTATTACATATATTTGTATTTTTTTTCATTTTTATTATTATTATTTGTTTTATTATTATTATTATCATTTATGTTATTATTATTAGTTTTATATTATTATTATTATTAGTTTTTAGTTTTTATCTTTTATTTTTATTTTTATTTCTATTTTCTTTGTTTTTCTGTCCAATCAGTCCATCACCCTGTCCCCGCCAGTCCCCTACTTCCCAGGCCATCCCCTCGCCGGCCAACTACTCTGCCAGCCGCCATTCCCGCACAAAACCCCTATACCAGCCCCTCTAAAAAGACCCTCATTCAACCATTAGAGGAGGGAAGCTTCAAGCTCTCCCCATTCACCCGAGAGCCACAGCTAACCCAAGCAACCCTCACCGGATCCCTCACTCACCCTCTCCGTTCAACCAACCATCACCACCATCAACCGAAAAACCCTGATCAAAACCATTTACCCCAGCAACCGGACTCACTCATCATCACCCTCAACCATTTTTTCCTTCACCACCCGAGCCAAACCTCGAACCCACCTCACCACCGAAACCCCCACTGCCTAGACACCATCACTAAGTTACCGAAGCCTACCCATCCAGCCACCATCAACACCATTCACAACCCCCAGACGAGGAGAGAGCCATGGCCAACTCAAGCAATCCTCACCCAACCGAGCCCCCTAATCCTCTCCCATCCAACCCTCATCGAGAACCCAAAACCATTATCCAAACACAACCTCACAGCAACAAACCACCCGAAACCCCAAAACCGAGACCCCCAAAACCCTAAAACCCAGATCTGAAATACCAACCAATACCTGCAAACACACACACAGCAACAAACCACAAAAAACCAAAACCATAACTGAAACCATCAACCAAAAAAACCAAACAAAAAAAGGGAGGAAACCGAGGGTTTCAACCTCAGATTCGTAGAGTTAGGACCATTTTTTGGGAAAACGGTGGTCGGAATCGAAAAGAGGAAAGGGAGAAGCTTCGAAAAACAGCTTCCTTTTTTATTTTGGGCCACAAGCGACGGCGACGGCGACGGCCGGAAGCGACCCCAGTGGCAGAGAGCTCTGAGAGCTCTGAAGTTTTTTGGTAAAAAAGAAAGAAAAAATGAGTTAAAAAAAAAGGGGTGGGCTTTTATAGTGAAAAAAAAAAAGAGGAAGAAGGGAAGGATCCGCGCGTGGACCCGGATCCGACCCGGATCCGCGCGCCCGCCCGGCCACCTGAGGGAAGAAGACCCGCGTGCCAACCCAGGAGTTCCGACCCGACCCGCTTCGTCCGACCCGCTCGCAACCCACTTCCTTGGCAGATTGGACCCGACCGTTTTGGGCTTGGTCTTGGGCTCGATCTTGGGCTTGTGTTGGAAGGCTTTTTTGGGTTCCAAGCCCAAATCAGTTTAGGTATATTTGCATTTTTCATATTTATTTATTTTATGTTTGTTATATTATTTATTCTAGGTGTTTTCAATATATTTGTTTAGTAAAAAGAATATATATTTATTTGTATATAAATTTTCTAGGATTTAAAATAATTTTAAATTTAGTTAAATTAATTGCATGAAATTAGTTTAAGTAATAAACGTTTAGTTCTTAAATATATATAAATAAATACATAAAATAATGTATAAAATGATTTTTCCCGATGATGGGATGTTACGGAAGTCACAAGTAGTGATTCCTAGCTGATCCCTAGGTGAGAAGAGTTGTACTAAATGTTGCCAAAAGTATTGGAATATTTAGTATGATTTTTCAATAATTTAATTTTTTTGTTAAAAATAAAAATAACTTTTTAAAAGAAAATTAATAATAAATTCAAAATAAAATGGAATTCTCCCGATGATGGGATGTTACGGAAGTCACAAGTAGTGATTCCTAGCTGATCCCTAGGTGAGAAGAGTTGTACTAAATGTTGCCAAAAGTATTGGAATATTTAGTATGATTTTTCAATAATTTAATTTTTTTGTTAAAAATAAAAATAACTTTTTAAAAGAAAATTAATAATAAATTCAAAATAAAATGGAATTCTTCCGATGATGGGATGCTACGGAAGTCACAAGTAGTGATTCTTAGCTGATCCCTAGGTGAGAAGAGTCATACTAATTGTTGCCAAAAGTATTGGAATATTTAGTATGATTTTTCAATAATTTAAATTTTTATTAAAATGAAAATAAAGTAAGTTCTTTTTAAATTAATAATAAAATCTAAATTTAATAAGTCCCGATGATGGGATGTTATGGAAGTAACAAGTAGTGATTCCTTAACTGATCTCTAGGTGAGGAGAGTCGTACCAAATATTGTCAAAAGTATTGAGGTATTTAGTATGATTTTTCAATAATTTAAAATTTTGAAAATAAAATTGAATTTTTAAAATTAGTAATAAAATTAAAATTAATTGAATAAAATGTCCGATGATGGGATGCTACGGAAGTCACAAGTAGTGATTCCTAGCTGATCCCTAGGTGAGAAGAGTTGTACTAAATGTTGCCAAAAGTATTAGAACATTTAGTATGATTTTCCAATAATTTAAATTTTTATTAAAAATGAAATTAAATAAGTTTTTTTTAAAAAAAAGTAAATTAACAAATAAATAATGAAATTTAAAATAAAAAATTCATTTGCATCATATATTATCTGTTTGCATCATATGCATTCATAATAATTTTCGAAATGGGCGTGAGTCCTTCCGAGGATGAGATTCTGTAGAAGTCACAAGTAGTGATTCTTAAGAAATCTCTAGGTGAGGAAAATTATTTCAAATGCTGCCAAAAGTATTGGAGTATTCGATTTAATTATTCAATACAAAAGGATTCACATTCAATTTCAAAAAAATAAAATTTAGTTTTTCTCTAAAAATGAAGGAAATGATTTTTGACAAATAATAAGAAAATGTTTCGAAAGAAATATGCAATAAAATAAGAATTATTTTTAAATATTAATTTAAGATCATTTTATTAAAACAAAAAGGATAACACATGATTATTATGGTACCGTTTTTTAACGGGCGTCGTGGGGGTGCTAATCCTTCCCCACGCGTAACTGTACCCCCGAACCCGATTTTTGTTTTCGCAGACCAAAAATTTGTCTTTTTAATAAAACTTAATTAATTTTGAGATTTTGTTAAAAAGATAAACATTTTTAGGTGGCCAATCACACCTAGTTAAAAAAAGATTGGTGGCGACTCCCATTTGTTTTTTTAAACGTTTTTCAAAATCGTCGAGCGCGAAGCCGTTACGACAGCTTGGCGACTCCACTAGGGACGCTTTTTGAGGGTCAAGCCATTTATTAATGATGTGTTATCCTAAGTTTTAATTTAAAGGTCTTAACTAATATTTAAATTTAATTTCTTTAATTTTAAAATAATTAGTTGCATTTGTGTTTTAATTGTGTTGATTATTTTATACCATTCTTTATTTGTATATATTATTCTTAATAAATTGTAGGGCATTTAGGATAGGGGTTATGGCTTGATGAATGTTTGATGTGTTCCCTCATGCACACACTTGCATTTGCATTTGCATTACATGAGCTCTATACCAGGGCTTCGTCCTTCTTAGGAGGGAGTAGAGTACCTTTGCTCTCGTGAGGTAATCACCTCCGCAATGGCAAATGAAATACTCCCACTCAAATTATTTCTTTACTAGTCCGAGTGGACGTCAGTAAGAAATAGTTTGGGAACCTTTTGACCTTTTAGAGACCTAAATCAGCATTTAGAGAATCTTAAACCCAATCTTAGGCAGAGTCATACTCGATTTTTGAAATTAGGACACAAGAGGGAACAGTATTTAACCTCATTTCTCGTGTCAATAATAAAGGTACTATTGATTTTAGGTTGAATTGTATATAATTTAAGTCTTTAATTTTTCTTTAAAAAAAAGAATTTTTGAAAAATAAAAAGGAAAAAATATATTTTCTTTGGAAAAGATTTTGTCCGAAAAAGAAATCCATTTATTTTTGAAAAAATAAAGATATGTTATAAAAATAATAGAACAAATATGTAACCTTTTTTAAAAGATGCAAATAATTCTTTATTCCTTTTTTAAAAGAAGAATTTTGTTTTGAAAATAGGTTCATTAAAGTAGGAATTAATAAAAGTACATACTACAAAGCAAGAGGAAGAAAAAGAAGTTTTATGTATATTTGGTTACAAGATGTTTATATAGAAAGATAAAAAAGTTTTCATTTCTTTTATTTTTCCTTCTTTAAAACAAAAATATGAAATGATAAAATGTGGATAAACTTTTCTTTTTACAATAAAAAATTGAAAATTTGTCAAAAAAAAAATGCCTCTCTCACTAAAAAAAATAAGAAGAAATTCAATTAAGTTTTTTAATTAAAAAAAAAAACAAATTCTGTATTCTTTATTATTCTTGGAAAAATTTCTTAAGATAAAGGCATAGGAAAGAAAAGTAAAAGAGATTGAGTGGAAATGAATTAATGAGAGAATAAATGAGAAATAATTCTTCCTTTCTTTTTAAAGTCAAAATATTGAAAAAAAAAAAGATGAATAATTGACTTTCCTGTATAGAATTTTCAAAGAATAAGACATGCTAAAATAAAAAAATATATCTTTCTTTTTTTGGGTCGTATAGGAATTTTAAATGAGAGTCTAAAAATGCTGAGAATTAAAAAAAAGGGTTAAGAAAAAAAGGGTTTCTTGAACAAAAAGATGTCAACAAAAATTGTCATTGAATTTGTTTGGAAAAGAATTCAAAGAGAAAAAAATAATTTGATTTGGAATAAAAATGAAATAAAATCAATTTTTGAAAAAAAAAGAATCGAATAGGGAATGTGAATTTTTTAGGAAAAAAATAGAAAATAAAAAAATGTTTGTTTGGTGATTAAATAAAAATGATTTCTAGAAAAAAGAAGAAGAATGTTTGAGGTTTCATTAGGAATTCCATCTTTCTTGCATGTTGGATTAAGGAATAATAAGATTAGTGTCTAAGTATTGTGAATACAAATATTCGTTTTTCTCAAGCATGTTCGGAACATATATCATTTTAATTCATTTCGTCGTCATTGTGTATATATGTTGATAGTCATGTCATTTGCATTTTAGAATCATGAAAGTTAGGTGAAATAAAACATAATTTGATCTTCATTACCACTGCATTGTGTATAAATTACATTTTGTATAAACATGTCCTTCATCATGCCTTGTTATTGTAGCATGTCTTAAACATTTTACATAGCATTTCATAAAAAAAAAAGAAAAAAAAAAGAATATGTTTTTTTCTCATAGAAAATTAAAAACAAAGGAAAAAGAGACAGAGTTTTGAAACAAGTTTGGTATGGTTCAAGGTTATTCTTCAATTCCTCTTACTTGTTTCGGACTTGACCTCTTAAGTTAATAAGTGAATATGATAAATAAGAGGCAAATTTTAATTTGAATTTTGGAATGCATTTTACATTATTGCATCACACTTTGTAGAAAAGTCTTTGAGAAACTAGACTAAGTTTTTTTTACAATTTTGAATTTGTTTATTCTTTCAATTTTCTTTTTTATTTATTCTTTCAATTTTCTTTTTTATCAAACTTGTATACATGTGCTATTGATTGATTATTTTCGTTGAAATTATTCCTTCCTAAGATTTGGTTAAAGTGAAGACCTAAACACCTAACATGTAAAATCAAGAAAGTTATGCAAACTAACAAAAAAAAAAGAGAAAAAGAAGAAGAAAAATTATTCCATTTCATAGATTTTGTCATACATATCATTTGCATACATATACAAATAACATGATTTTCATAAAATTCACATGGTATACTTGTTATACTTTAGTAAATATGCCAATACCCTTCATTTTTCAAAAAAAAAAATTTGGTTGTTTAAAACATTCTTGAAAAAATATATATGAGTTTTTTAGACAAAGATAGATAATGATATGGATTTCTAATTAAAAATTGTGGTAATAAGGTTCAAGGCCTCTCGACCATCAAAGATTACAAAGCAGTTCAGGATTTTCACAAGCTTAGACCATGGAAGAAGGACAGGCTAGCCGAATGGAGAAAATAGAAAAGGCGCAAGAAGATATGAAGGGGCAATTGGCTGCAATGATGGAGATGATGACCAAAATGAGTAAAGGAAAGGAACCAGCACAGGGAGTAACTACTCAAGTTCATACTTCACAGCATATGCCATTTTCGAGGCACGACATTCCAAACCCCAGGAGGAACCCATCAGACCCAATCTATGTCCATGATTCGGATAATTCTAGAGAACAGGAGAAATTGAAGATGGGTGTATCAACAATGAATGAGAATTTAGAGCCTCAAACAAAGTTAGATCTCCTTGAAGAAAGGTTACGAGCTATCGAAGGGATGGATTCATATGGTTCTCTGGAGGCGAGCGAGCTCTGTTTGGTACCGGGTGTAGTTATCCCACCAAAGTTCAAAGTTCCAAATTTTGAAAAGTATGATGGGACCAAATGCCCGGCAACTCATATCAAGATGTACTGTCAGAAAATGGCTGCTTATGCTCAGAATGATGAATTATTGGTGCATATTTTTCAAGACAGTCTAACCGGATCAGCTACCAGGTGGTACACCCAACTAGATCGAGCCCATATCCGCTCATGGAAAGAATTAGCTTGGGCATTCATTGCTCAATACAAGCACATTGAAGATTTGGCACTAGATCGCTTATCCTTACAGGGCATGATGAAGAAACATGAAGAGAGCTTTAGAGAATATGCTCAAAGGTGGAGGGATGTAGCTGCCCAAGTTCAACCACCCCTCACAGAGAAAGAAACCGCCATCTTGTTTGTCAACACACTCCCAGCACCATTTTATGAAATGATGGTTGGAAATGCTACAAAGAATTTTGCGGATATGGTGATCTTTGGTGAAATAATAGATAATGCAATCAAGAGTGGC
The DNA here is from genome assembly GCA_031772115.1 of Heritiera littoralis. Taxonomy (NCBI): domain Eukaryota; kingdom Viridiplantae; phylum Streptophyta; class Magnoliopsida; order Malvales; family Malvaceae; genus Heritiera; species Heritiera littoralis. The sequence continues at coordinate 10,700,237 of JAPDPK010000008.1, read as the reverse complement.
AAGCTTGTAGGAGACGATGCCATGAATGCAAGAAAAGGTGATACATCGGGGAATGGAGGGGATGTTCATGCTATGAATTATGAGGGGCAACATGTGGGAGACTTTGCTCCATGTTATCCTTATCCAATGTACCAAACCCATTACCCCACCATAAATCATATCTCTCCAAGCCTGAATACCCGTCAGTCAATCCCCCAATCTAATTGGCAAATGGGTTTCCAAACACCCATGCTTACCCAAAATAACCAAAGAGGATCCCGAAACAAACGAAGAAGGACCGACATTGATCCAGTCCCGTGGTCCTACACTGAAATATTTCAATACCTTGTCGAGAACCAGCTTGTTACCCCAGTCCAACTAAAACCTTTGGAACCTCCATATCCAGAATGGTATGACCTAAATGCCCAGTGTGACTATCATAGTGGAAATATGGGTCATTCGATAGAAAGTTGCCCTGCTTTCAAGCATAAGGTGCAAAGTTTGATTAGATCTGGTTTGTTGGATTTTGGGACAAAAGAAGGAACAGGTTAACCATACTATAATATGATTGCGAAAGAAGACTCTTTGGTTGGTCATTCATGATGGTGTAAAGTTGTTTCCTTTTGTAATGCTCATGAACTGAAAAGCGCTTTTTGTGTATTGACTTTCATTTATTTTTTTGTCATTTCAACGGAGTAACTGATGCATTTTCGTTACATTTTCTCTCCCCTTCGAAATCTTATATTTTTTGTGCATTCACCTATTTTACCTTTTTCTCCTTCTTTTGGCTTCTAAATGATTAATTTCCATTCTTTGCCCAATTTTGTTGTTAAATGATGAATATGAAGTTGATTATGATAATAATCTGGGATAAAACTTTAAAATTCTATTTGTATTGACAATTTTGTCCCCCATGATCGATGGGAATGTTGAAGTCGATAGATGAAGTGTACATAAGGAAATTCAGAATTGATGCACAATTTAATAGTAGATTTTCCATAAGATTATGTTGGCTCAATAAATAATTCTTTGATAAAAGTATTTACGTTTGAAATGAGAAATGGCCATCTTTGTTTACCCTTCACATATGAGAAAAATTATCCATTGTTACCCCTTTTGAGCCTCATAGTTATATATGTTTTTTAAATAAACCTGCCAAGGATCACCCTCCACATTGGGGGGCAAAATTGAGAAAAATGAAGTAAGATTTGCCCACGAAAAATTTTCAAGTCATTAGAAATCTAGGGGCAAGATAAAGAAAAAATATCTTCATGCTAGAATTCCTCAAAAATAAAAAAAATAAAAGGGAAATGAGGAAAAGAGTGAATCAAAAGAAAAAGAAATGAATGGAAAAGAATGGAAAGGGAAACAAGAAACCAAAGAAGAATAAACAAAGGATGGGGTAGAATGCTAAAGTTTTTAAAACGATGAAAAATGATCTTATGGCTTGAAACCCTTGAAACACGTATTTTGGGCCTTATTATCCATTTTTTTAGAACCTCAAAACCCGGCCTACATTACGTACCTTAAAAGTCCATTTTGATCAAATTTGAATGCTTGAGTTAAGGAATTATATATTGAGCTTAGACGTGTTACAAGTTCATGATTTGGAGCTTGGCAAGTGTGTCGATCATGGATAAGTATGGTCCTTGAAAAAGAATGAAAATGTGAAAAGAAAATGATGAAAAAAATAAAAAAATGAAAAATGAAAAAAGAAAAATGAAAAAGAAAAAGAAAAAGCTAAAATAAAAAAAAAAGAAAAGAAAAGAAGGAGAATAAGAAGGGGCTCAAGTTGAAAACCCCAAAAGGGCGATTTGAGTCAAAAGAAGAATGGAAGATTTAGCTAAAATCTCGAGAAGATAGCCTTTTATAAGTGAAACCAATACTGTTTGAAGATTTCATGAAGTGGGGGGCAAAGCATTGATGGAACCAAAATGATTAGAATGTCAATCAAATAGAATTTTGGGAAAAATCCTAGATTAGTTTATCAAGATTGATTGAATATTCATTGTTTAGATATTGTTACCTTCCCTTGACCTCTGGAAATTACCTATTATTCTTGGTTAAATTTGTTCTCGCTTACTTCATCATAAATGTCTTCCCTTCAACTTTCAACCAATCTGCATACTCATGATTATTGAAAGAAATGTGATGGCATTACATCTGTTATGAAATTGAAATGACGATAAATAAATAATTGATAATATTTGTGAAAGCCCGATGCATTACAAAAGAGGAAAGTCGAAAATGATATGAGGCAAAGAAGGAAAAGATGAGAATCGTGGGAAGGCTTGTAAGTGTACCGAAGAAATATGAATGTATGATCAAATGGTGAAGAATAACCAAGAATTAATAGTGTTTCGTGGAATTAGTGGATGTACGGAAGCTTATGTTTTGAAAAGATTCAAAAGAGGTGAGGATGGTGGTCTTGTGAACTTTGTTACTGCAACTTTTGATTTTTTTTCCTTATCTTTTTCTTTCTTTTTTCCTTTTCTTTTTTCTTATTTCTCGACATTTGCATTGCATCCATCACATACATTCAAAAAAAAAAAACAAATGAAAATTTCACCTTTAAGTAACAAGATTTGTACATTTTCAATCAAAGAAGGGGCAAAACACAAGACAAAGAAAGGAAGCAGGATTCTGAAAATTTTAGGATAAGATGATAAGATTTTTAAAGTAAAAAGTTTTAAAAGGATGATGCATCAAGAAACTAAATCTTTGGATGTGAATCTCCAATTCAGAAAATTTTAAGCAAAAAGCTGAATATTTGGATGTGAATCTCCAATTCAGAAAATTTTGGGTGTGAATCTCCGAATCAAATTTTGGATGTGAATCTCCAACTTAAAATTTTGGATGTGAATCTCCAAGTCAAAATTTTGGGTGTGAATCCCTAAGTCAAATTTTTGGGTGTGAATCTCCAAATCAAATTTCAAGTGTGAATCTCTGAATTACAAGTTGAAAATTTCGGATGTGAATCTCCGAATCAAAATTTTGGGTGTGAATCCCTAAGTCAAATTTTGGATGTGAATCTCCGAATCAAAATTTTGGGTGTGAATCCCTAAGTCAAATTTTTGGATGTGAATCTCCGAATCAAAATTTTGGGTGTGAATCCCTAAGTCAAATTTTGGATGTGAAACTCCAACTCAAAATTTTAGATGAGAATCTCTGGATTTAAGATGCGAATCTCTGTATTAAGGTTTATATTTGGAATTTTCAATGCAAATCCTCAAATTAAGTTCCTGAATGTATCCTTGTCAAGAAAATGCAAGATTAGAATATGAAGTTGGAAGAATAAGATCTTGAAGTTAAAAAAAAAAAAGAGGAAGAAGAAGGTTAAAAAAAAAAAGGGAGAAGAAGAAGGTTCAGGGCTATATTTTAAAGAGGAGGTTCGAGATTAAATTTGAAATGAGATTAAACATAAGATTTAAAGATGAAATTGAAGAAAAATCAAGATAAAGAATTTTAAGATAGGGAAATTCGATTTGGATGTGAATCTCCAAATCAAAGTTAAAATATTGGGTGTGAATCTCCAAGTCAAATTCTGGATGTGAATCTCCAAGTCAAATTTTCGGATGTGAATCTCCAAGTTAAAATTTTGGATGTGAATCTCCAAATCAAAAATTTCAGGTGTGAATCTCTGAATTCCAAGTTAAAATATTGGATGTGGATCTCCAAGTCAAACTTTCTGGATGTGAATCTCCAAGTCAAATTCTAAGTCAAACTTTCCAGATGTGAATCTTCGAAACAAAATCAAACATTTCAGGTGTGAATCTCTGAATTCAAAATCAAAATTCGGATGTGAATCTCCAAATCAAATTTTTGGATGTGAATCTCCAGATCAAAATTTCGGATGTGAATCTCCGAATCTTAGATTTTTGAATGTGAAATCTTTCAATTTAAAGTTTCATCGCCTCTGCTGCAAGAGGAGCACATTTTCAGAAAAAAAAAATTTAAAGTTTCATCGCCTCTGCTGCAAGAGGAGCTTTCTCGAAAAAAAAAAATGGATGATTTAAATTTAAAGTTTCATCGCCTCTGCTGCAAGAGGAGCGCATACCAAAAAAAAATGAGGAAAAAAGAAGAAAAAAAAAAAGAAGAGATTAGGTCATAGGCCGGACAAAATTAGTGTCTATTGTCTTTGCTCTATTCCTGATCCTCAGCAATGAGCAAAGAGGGGCAGCTGTTGACACCTAATTTTGTCCCATTTTGTTATTACTATTATTATTACATATATTTGTATTTGTTTTCATTTTTATTATTATTATTTGTTTTTTTATTATTATTATCATTTATGTTATTATTATTAGTTTTATGTTATTATTATTATTAGTTTTTAGTTTTTATCTTTTATTTTTATTTTTATTTTTATTTCTATTTTCTTTGTTTTTCTGTCCAATCAGTCCATCACCCTGTCCCCACCAGTCCCCTACTTCCTAGGCCATCCCGTCGCCAGCCAGCTACTCTGCCAGCCGCCATTCCGGCACAAAACCCCTATACCAGCCCCTCTAAAAAGACCCTCATTCAACCATTAGAGGAGGGAAGCTTCAAGCTCTCCCCATTCACCCGAGAGCCACAGCTAACCCAAGCAACCCTCACCGGATCCCTCACTCACCCTCTCCGTTCAACCAACCATCACCACCATCAACCGAAAAACCCTGATCAAAACCATTTACCCTAGCAACCGGACTCACTCATCATCACCCTCAACCATTTTTTCCTTCACCACCCGAGCCAAACCTCGAACCCACCTCACCACCGAAACCCCCACTGCCTAGACACCATCACTAAGTTACCGGAGCCTACCCATCCAGCCACCATCAACACCATTCACAACCCCCAGACGAGGAGAGAGCCACGGCCAACTCAAGCAATCCTCACCCAACCGAGCCCCCTAATCCTCTCCCATCCAACCCTCACCGAGAACCCAAAACCATTATCCAAACACAACCTCATAGCAACAAACCGCCCGAAACCCCAAAACCGAGACCCCCAAAACCCTAAAACCCAGATCTGAAATACCAACCAATATCTGCAAACACACACACACACAGCAACAAACCACAAAAAACCAAAACCATAACTGAAACCATCAACCAAAAAAACCAAACAAAAAAGGGAGGAAACCGAGGGTTTCAACTCAGATCCGTAGGGTTAGGACCATTTTTTGGGAAAACGGTGGTCGGAATCGAAAAGAGGAAGGGGAGAAGCTTCGAAAAACAGCTTCCTTTTTTATTTTGGGCCACCGGCGATGGCGGCCGGAAGTGATCCCAGCGGCGGCCGGGAATCGCCCCGCCGGAGAGCTCTGAGAGCTCTGAAGTTTTTTGGTAAAAAAGAAAGAAAAATTGAGTTAAAAAAAAGGGGTGGGCTTTTATAGTGAAAAAAAAAAGAGAGGAAGAAGGGAAGGATCCGCGCGTGGACCTGGATCCGACCCGGGTCCGCGCGCCCGCCTGGCCACCTGAGGGAAGAAGACCCGCGTGCCAACCCAGGAGTTCCGACCTGACCCGCTTCGTCCGACCCGCTCGCAACCCACTTCCTTGGCAGATTGGGCCCTACCGTTTTGGGCTTGGTCTTGGGCTCGATCTTGGGCTTGTGTTGGAAGGCTTTTTTGGGTTCCAAGCCCAAATCAGTTTAGGTATATTTGCATTTTTCATATTTATTTATTTTATGTTTGTTATATTATTTATTCTAGGTGTTTTCAATATATTTGTTTAGTAAAAAGAATATATATTTATTTGTATATAAATTTTCTAGGATTTAAAATAATTTTAAATTTAGTTAAATTAATTGCATGAAATTAGTTTAAGTAATAAACATTTAGTTCTTAAATATATATAAATAAATACATAAAATAATGTATAAAATGATTTTTCCCGATGATGGGATGTTACGGAAGTCACAAGTAGTGATTCCTAGCTGATCCCTAGGTGAGAAGAGTTGTACTAAATGTTGCCAAAAGTATTGGAATATTTAGTATGATTTTTCAATAATTTAATTTTTTTGTTAAAAATAAAAATAACTTTTTAAAAGAAAATTAATAATAAATTCAAAATAAAATGGAATTCTTCCGATGATGGGATGCTACGGAAGTCACAAGTAGTGATTCCTAGCTGATCCCTAGGTGAGAAGAGTCATACTAATTGTTGCCAAAAGTATTGGAATATTTAGTATGATTTTTCAATAATTTAAATTTTTATTAAAATGAAAATAAAGTAAGTTCTTTTTAAATTAATAATAAAATCTAAATTTAATAAGTCCCGATGATGGGATGTTATGGAAGTCACAAGTAGTGATTCCTTAACTGATCTCTAGGTGAGGAGAGTCGTACCAAATATTGTCAAAAGTATTGAGGTATTTAGTATGATTTTTCAATAATTTAAAATTTTGAAAATAAAATTGAATTTTTAAAATTAGTAATAAAATTAAAATTAATTGAATAAAATGTCCGATGATGGGATGCTACGAAAGTCGCAAGTAGTGATTTCTAGCTGATCCCTAGGTGAGAAGAGTTGTACTAAATGTTGCCAAAAGTATTGGAACATTTAGTATGATTTTCCAATAATTTAAATTTTTATTAAAAATGAAATTAAATAAGTTTTTTTTAAAAAAAAAATAAATTAACAAATAAATAATGAAATTTAAAATAAAAAATTCATTTGCTTCATATATTATCTGTTTGCATCATATGCATTCATAATACTTTTCGAAATGGGTGTGAGTCCTTCCGAGGATGAGATTCTGTAGAAGTCACAAGTAGTGATTCTTAAGAAATCTCTAGGTGAGGAAAATTATTTCAAATGCTGCCAAAAGTATTGGAGTATTCGATTTAGTTATTCAATACAAAAGGATTCACATTCAATTTCAAAAAAAATAAAATTTAGTTTTTCTCTAAAAATGAAGGAAATGATTTTTGACAAATAATAAGAAAATGTTTCGAAAGAAAAATGCAATAAAATACGAATTATTTTTAAATATTAATTTAAGATCATTTTGTTAAAACAAAAAGGATAACACATGATTATTATGGTACCGTTTTTTAACGGGCGTCGTGGGGGTGCTAATCCTTCCCCACGCGTAACTGTACCCCCGAACCCGATTTTTGTTTTCGCAGACCAAAAATTTGTCTTTTTAATAAAACTTAATTAATTTTGAGATTTTGTTAAAAAGATAAACATTTTTAGGTGGCCAATCACACCTAGTTAAAAAAAGATTGGTGGCGATTCCCATTTGTTTTTTTAAACGTTTTTCAAAATCGTCGAACGCGAAGCCGTTATGACAAGTACTTTCTCTCTCAAAATGCTAGGAGTTCCTCACACTCCAAATATTCAGATATCATCATTCGGTTTGTCAGAGAGAAAATAATGGAATCCATTGCTTGATTGGATTGTAGAGCACATGGTTAAAGAGTTCATTCTGACTAAGTGAAAGTTTGGCTGCTAAAGTGCTTTGATGACATAGCACTTATATGAGGCATATGAAGCCGCTTGCTGCATTAAGTTAGTGGGAGCTCTGTAATGATATTAACTGCAGTTGTGTGGATGGATTCCTACTTGCCATATATGCATATTCTATTTTGCGTGCATTCTGGTGAATATGGCATTCTATTGGATGAGACATTCCGTGTTAGTCTCATATGCTTCCCTTGAAGCGGTGCATCATTCGGTTTAGATGCATGGGCCTAATGGAAATGGATATTGATTTTGTTTTTCATATCATTTCCATTTCACACTTATACTACTATTTTGTTGTAGTCTTTATGAGTTTACACATTTGTACCCTGTCGGTATGATGCATTCTGAAGCTTATAAAGGCTTGTTGTTGTTGTTGTTAAAGTATTTGTAAGTCTACACATTTGTACCCTTTCGGTACAATGTATTTAAAGGACTTATGAATACGTACTATTATTATATGATGATTTCGATAATTAACTTAACTGTCCAAGTGGAAGAATGTTGTAATATCCCTATTTGTGTGGACTAATTAAGTGTAATTAACTTCATACAATATTTAATTAGTAGCATAATTTTGTATAAAGTGTGTGTAGACACCGAATTTTGTCCAAATTGATAATTTTAAACTTAATTAGACTTTCAAAATCTAAAATAAAACATTGGGCTTCAAAGCCCATTAAAATGAGTAAATTTATTTTTATTAGTATTTTATTTTTATCTATTTGATGTTATTTTTATTATTTTTATTGTTATTTTTTGTTTTTATTATTTGATTTGTTGTTATATATATTATTATTGTTATTGTTTTTTTATCACATATGTTTTATTTTTATTATTTATTATTATTATTACTGTTTATTATTATTATTATTATTATTATCTTTTCTATTATTATTATCTTTTCTTTTTTATTATTAGTATTTTATTATTATCTTTTCTTTTTATTATTATTATTATTATTATTATTATTATTATTATCTTTTCTATTATTATTATGATAATTATTATTATTATATGTGTGTTTTATTTTTATCTTTATTTTATTTGTTTTTATTATTATTAATTTTTAATTTATTTTATTATTATTATATTATTTGTTTTTATTTTTATTATTATTATTCTATATGTGTGTTTTATTATTTTTATTTTTATTTTTATTTTTGTTTTATTTATTTTATTATTATTAATTTTTAGTTCTTAACTTATTTTGATTCTTATTATTTATTATTGGTTTTATTTTGTTTTACTTATTTTTATTTATTTAACTTTTTTTATATTTATATATGTTTTATTATTAATATTAATATATTGCAGTCACATTTAATGCTAGTCCATCACCGGGTGCACTTCCAAACGCCGGCGTCCTCCACCCTTCCCCCTAGGTCTCGGCATCACCAAAATTCACCTCCCCAGGCCATCCATCCCATCTCAGACACTGTCCGGAGGACTGGGAAACAATAGAAGGAACCTAGATTGGTTCTTATCCTCGGGGCCAAAGAATGATCCTAAATTAGTTTAAGAGGACCAGATTTTCTCCAGGCTTTTTTCTTTTTTCGGAGACTTACGCACACTGAAACAAAAAAAAACCCTACCCCAACTGAGACACCACCGGAGGATACAGACTCAGAAACACCATCACCGTCCACCCTAGACCACCATCCAACCACTCTGTTTCCCGAACTCCAGAAAGCCAACACCACCATCATCATCACCGTACACCCCCGCCAACAACCAAACACCACCACAGTCATCATCACACACCACCATCATCATCCCTACCACCGAAACCCCTAGATCCCAAAAAAACCCCTAATCCGGGAACCCTAGAACCGAGACCCTTAGGATCTCAGATCTGGAAACCCTAGATCTAAAACCTACAAAAGAGACAAAAACAAAAAAATCACAACACAGCAGCCAAAACCATCAACCAGAAATATAGCAAAAACACAAAAAAAAAAAAAGAAAAGAAGAGAAAGGGAAGGTTTCGGGGTGTCAGATCTAGGTAGCTAGAGGAAGTTTTGGGTGTAACGGAGGCTAGATCCGGTAAGAGGAAGGTTAGATAAGTGTTTTTGGGCTTCGGGGAGACCTCCGGTAACCGGCCTACGGCGGCGCACGGCGGCCGGCACGACGGAAATCATCAGGCAGGGCTGAGGGGCTGAGAGGATTTTTTTTGGGGTTTGGGATTTTTTCTGGAGGAACCGGCTAAAATGAGGAGAAACAAAAAAATAGGCTTTTTATAGAACATCAAAACGCAGCGTTTTGATTAGCCGACCCGCGTGCCACCCGCGACCCGACCCGAGATCCGCGCAAACCGCCCCTGTCACCCGCTCGCGACCCGGCTCCATTCTACCCTCACGTGACCCGCGCTCCAGCCCGACCCGATTTCGGATCCGACCGAGACCCGTTCCGTTTTGGGTATATTTTCTTCCTTTATTGCATTTTATTTATTTGTTAATTAAGGCAAAAATAATAATAATAAAAAAAATAGAAAATATAATAAAGCAGAAAATAAATAAATAAATAGTATAATACAATATGTAAAAATAGAATAAAATAAAATGAACACATGGTTTTAAAAGAAAAGATAAATAAATATGTGAAATACATAGTTTTAAAGTATATAAATTTTATGTACATAAATTACATATAATAATAAATATATAAAAGAAAATATAAATATAAAGTTTTGAAATGTAAATAAATAAATATGTAAAATACATACATATAAATATATAAAATATATAGCTTTAAAACATATGAATATATATTTTGTACATAGAATATATAAATAAATATATAAAAATGTATATATACATAAATTATACATAAAAACATATTTTTAAAATAAAAATAATTTTTTACTAGATAAATGAAATGTGGGTTAAGAAAAAATAAATGAAGAATAATAATAAAATAAATAAAATAAGTATGGAATCTCGATGATAAGTCTTCGTAGAACTCGCAAGTAGCGATTCTTCGAAAAACTTTAGATGAGAGGAATTATATTGAATGTTATCAGAGTATTGGGATATTCAGTATTATTCCTCAATATCCAATTTCATGCTTATTTATTGTTTAATATATATATATATATATATATATATATATATATATATATATATATATATATATACACACACACACACAATGATGAGTTTTGGCAAATAAAGAATATTTAAAGAAATATTAATTAAATGAAGATTAATGAAAACAAAAAAAGGTAATGGAAACAATTGAGGCAAATAAACAAAAAAGGGATTTTAGAAATACATAAATAAATAATAGTAAAGTTTCTAAAGGTAAAGAGTGGTAATTAAATTAATTAAATAAGTAATAATAGAAAGGAATAATTAAAAGAATCAAGGTAATAAATCTTAATTTTAAAATAAATAGAATTCTTCCGATGATGGGATGTCATGAAACTCACAAGTAGTGATTTCTTGACTGATCCCTAGGTGAGAAGAATTAGCTAAATGTTACCAGAGTATTGGGATATTTAGTTAAATTTTTCAATAATAAGAATTTCATTAATAAAAATTAAAATATAAAGTTTTTTTTTATATAATTCCATCTGCGTAAAATATTAAAATCTCTAAAATAAGTGGAATTCTTCCGAGGATGGGATGTCATGAGACTCACAAGTAGTGATTTCTTGACTGATCCCTAGGTGAGAGGAATTTACTAAATGTTACCAGAGTATTGGGATATTTAGCTAAATTTCTCAATATCAAGAGTTTCATTAATAAAATCAAAATAAATAAATTTCTTTTAAGTTCCATGTGCATCATGTACTATCTGTATGCATCATATGCACTTATAATGATTTTTGGAACAAGTGTGAATCTTCTGATGATGAGATTCTATAGAACTCACAAGTAGTGATTCTTAAGAAATCTCTAGGTGAGGAAATTATCTGAAATGCTACCAAAGTATTGGGGTACTTCGGAATAATTTTCAATACAAAAGATTTTCACTTATTTCAAATAAAAAAATAATATTTAAATGTTTCAAAATTAAAAGAATAAAATTGATTGTAATAAAAATAAGAATTATTTTCTTTAAATATTAATTCAAGACCATTTCATTAAAACAAAAAGGATATCACATGATTATTATGGTACCGTTTTTTAACGGGCGTTGTGGGGGTGCTAATCCTTCCCCACGCGTAACCGTACTCCCGAACCCGATTTTTGTTTTCGCAGACCAAAATTGTCTTTTTAATAAAACTTAATTAATTTTGAGATTTTGTTAAAAAAAATAAATATTTTTAGGTGGCCAATCACATCTAGACAAAAAAGATTGGTGGCGACTCCCATGTTTTGTTTTTAAACGCTTTTTTCGAAATTGTCGAGCGCGAAGCTGTTACGACAGTGTGACCCATAATTAATTATATTAAATATATAATATATGTGTATAAACCTATAATGGGATGGGTTTACACATGAATCCTATAAGGGGAGGTCCCTACTCTCAACCTCTATATATATGAGGCTGGCCTATTGAGTTTCATATCCTTCGACGAGGGATGAGAGTAGCTCTCTCTCCTCTCTCTCATTACTCTCCTTCTCACTCTCTCGTTTTCTTTCCGTTTCAAGTCCGAAGGTAGTCAACGGAAAGCTATTGGAGAAGGCTTCGACAATGCGGTAATATGAGATAGCGAGATTGAGCTCTCGCCCGCATCCAGGTTAGTTTTATCGCGTATTAATTTCGTGTTAGTGACTTGGTGAGATTTAACTAATTCCAACATTGATGACATTGAAAATAATAATAAACAAGTATTGGACCCGCGTTTTACTGCAGAAACGCAAAAATAACGGTAATGTAATAACAAAAAAAATACATCCTGATATATAAATATCAGTATATATATTTGCATATAGGAATATCGGTGTTTTTACATTTTTTCGTGATTTAAATAATAGTAAACAATTATTTACTTAAACATTTTAATTTATTTACTTTTAATATATAATATTAAGAATATTTATATTTTATTAATTATTAAAAATTAAATATATAAAATTTAATATTTTACAAATTACATAAATGCATTTGCAAGTTTAATTTATATGGATTCTTTGAAAAATATGTAATTCACATGTATTTGCAAGTATTACTTAATTATTTAGTATGAGTTTATATATGATGCACTGATAATATATAATTTTTAAATAATGTAAATGCACCAGATGTTGATACTAATTAATAAGCAAACTAAAAGAATGTCAATTCTTTAAAAATAAATAAAATTAAGTTTTCAATTAAACAATCTCTTTAGAAAATGTTTTAATATTTTTAAAATTTATTATCATAATTAATAAATATTAATAAAAATATTTTTAAAAATATCAAGTGTCGCGTAAAAAACTCACTACTAATAGCCAAACTATTTAAAAAAATCAAGTGTTCCGTAAAAAACTCACTACTGATAGCTAAACTATCTTTTGAAATTGTTTTTATATATAACTAATAAATTTATCGCCTTTACATTAAGAGAATAGTAAGGCTAATAGATGTAAATCTAAAATAATTTGATAATATAAAAAAATTAGTGTCACGCTCCTATAAAAAGGTTAAAGAGCTAAAAAGATTGATGGCCTTTAAAATAATTCCACCAACAAGCAAGTGACATGTGACAAAATTGGAGGATTAAGATGAAAAATTTTGATATGAAAAACTTAACTAAAAATTAAAAAACAAAAAAAATGAAATACAAAAAACGTAACTAAAGAATTTTTGTGTTATTAATGATTTTCCTTTCTTTTTTCTGAAGCCAATGACGATGCAACAGTTGGCACAAATTGGGCAATGATCAAGATGAACAGTAAAATTGAGAGATTACTTTTAATAATAGTTATAGATGTGAGATTAATTATTGTAAATAAAAAATTTGAATCAATGCTTACCTACAGTGACAACGAAGTGTTTATCTTTAATTTTTTATGCAAAATAGATACAAACTTTCTATTTTTAATTTTATTATAAAAATTCATAAATTTTTATTATACAGTAAATAATCCTCCAACATTTTAAAATAATGTAATTAAAAAATATATATAAAAAGTTAAGATTTTATAAACCCTCAACCTTTTATATTTTATTATAAAAATTCATAACAGATTTGGATTTAATTACGTTATTTTGAAAGATTTGAAATTATACAATAAAATAAAAAGTTAACAACTTATATAACTTATATTCCATTTGTGCAAAAAGTTTAAAGTATAGTTTACAATTAAGCCACAGTTAAATGAAATACAGTGAAAAATATTATTAAAATATTAAATTAAAATTTGTATATAATTAAAAATTTTAAAGAATTTGGCACTTTTGTTCATTTATTAATAATTTATTTGATTATATAATTTATTATTTATTAATGTACTTATTCGAATTTTAGTTAATTATTTATCAATTAAGTTTATTATATAATTATGAAATATTAAATTAACAAAGCTAATTAAAATTTTTTAAATAAATATTAAAAATGAAAAAATAAAAGCATGAAAAAAGAAAGTTTAAGTGGCATGAGATAAAAATATTTTAAGCAATTACTTATTTAATATATAATTATAATAAATTATTTAATTTGTTAAATTAATTTTTAAAATAAAAATAAAACAAAAAAAATGGAAAAAGAAGTTTAGTGACATGAACATTTTCTTCCCCATATGGCCACACTGCAAGTGGAGAAAAGAGAGAACAGGAGCACAATTGAATGAGAACTGGTAAATATTGCAACCAGTTTTGCCAATCAAGGAAGCACATCCAATCAATTTCCTATGTACTCTTGGTCTTAAGGAAACTTTCCCTCCCTGGTGGATCACGTTGTGTGGTTGAAATTGGCGCATGTACCAGGTTGTTTTGGGTTATTTTTGTTGACCATGAAATTAGAAAAGTATCCTTTTCTCACTAACCAGTTTTTGGGTTATTTTTTAAGCAAGGTCTTTTCTTGATGTTTCTAATTTGCTGGAATGTTGTGAATTGCATCTTTTGATGCTTATATGATCAGTCTTCATGACTCTTTTTATAATATAATCTTATTGGCTTAGCAAAAAAAAAGAAATGTATCATTTTCTCACTCTCATGGAAAACAATCAAGATTTCATCTAGCGCTGATTATCTCTTTTAAGGAAAGATTAGGTTTAAAGTTTGATTGTTCTATTTTTTTTTTTATTCCTTTCTATGAACTCAAAAAAAGAGTAGGGATTGGATTTTTCTTTTTCGCAAATTAAAAAAACAGCCAACAAAAATGACTTAATTGGTCATTTCGAATTAAATTTAAGTACTACACATATAAGATAATTAGTATATACTTATTATATATTCTTTTATAACTATGGTCAAGAAAAAGAAATATTATTAATTTCCGCTTTTTTCTTTTCTTTTTTTATTTTTACTTTGAATTTAGGGTTTAGGCTAGCTAGCATGATAAGAACGTTTTCTGTTTCTTTCTAGTCCTTTGAAATAACTTAGAAAATTTGAAGCCAAGCAGGAGGGAATTTCATCCAAGATAAAAAGGATAACATAATTTCGTCGTAGCCACCATGTTTGGCCTTCTTGAGAACTTAAAAACAAAATCCGAATGCCAAAATTTCCTTGCCATCGTCTAATAAATGCATCTTTCTAGAAGTTGAGATTTGTTACACGTATTAACTCTAAAACTATTATGATTATCCGAGTAAAGGATACCATCAGACAAATTATAACTGATTTAATAAGACATTCACAGTTTTACAATCTGAATTAATTAATACTTACAGATGCATATATTGCTTAATTTTTAAGACAAGGTAGCATTTTATCGTCGGCATTGCATGGCGCTCGATGCGCCGATGGAGCAACATAAGACGGAGCGCCAACAACTGTCTGTGAAGCAAAAGAAAGTTGATAATGGGTACATGACACTCAGCATTAACACCTCCGGACATGGCTGCAGGATTGAACAGATACTCAGGCAAATTTTGCTAATTCACTAGTCGTTACCGGCATTATGTCTTGAATATTGTTATTGTAGCAAGAGTATTGAAGCAAGAATACCCATGCCTATTTCAAATGGGTTGCAATCGGATTTACATACTTTGCATGGATTGATTGAAGCATGAGCTCGAGAAATCGGCGATAGCATATTAATATAAATAAAAAATAATTAGGAAGAGAGCAACAACAACTGAGATGACTACAAATTGAGGGAAGAACAAACAAAGTTTCGAAACTCTATGAATTAGAACTATGAACTCTATATCAAGCTTTAAGAATAACTCGTTTGGGCCAACTTCAAAGTTGGGAGAAACTTGAACAGATTCATTAGTTATGCTTTTTCTTTTAAGATTGAAAAATAATGTTTTTGTTTTGGATTGGAGAGATCAGAATTTGGAATCTCTCCCAAAGCATTTTTCTGTACAGCAATCAACACAAAAAATATATTTTCTTTTAAAACATGTATAATTACATGTTTAAATTTTAAATTTATCCATATTCTTTTTTTCGAGATTCGTGATTTATCCTCGAACACTTTGTTATCAAACTCTTTTAAAATAAGAAAGTGACAACATTTTCTTTTAAAAATAAAACCAAAAATGCAGAAAAAGATTACTAACAGCATTTTCATTCCTACATGGCCACACCCTAAGGTGCTGTTTGGTTGGGAAAATTTTTTTTTATTAAGAAAAAAAATTTTTTCCATCAAATGATTCCCAAGTTTGGTTGTGGGAATCAGATTCCGAGGGATAATTTTTTTTTACCAACAGTGCCAAAATTGGAAAAAAAAATTCTCCCCTCTCCCTGAAGTATTTTTTTTTTCGAGGAGAATTTAACTTTTTTGTCAATTTTACCCTTCAATAATTATATTTTGCTTTCATTTTACCCCTAAATCTATCTAATATTACAACCATGTTTTTTTCTTATTTTGATGAAGAGAAAAATAAATTTAAAATCAAATAAACCAATAATAAGATGGACCCTATGATTTTTGATTAATCAAAATCAATTTAATATAGTAATAGTTTGTTATATCAAAATAATTTACATAACAAAAACCTCATAAAAAAGGAGCAAAATAAATAAATAAATAAATAAATATATTAAATAAATAAATAATTAATTTAAATATAATTTATTTCAAAAAGTATTATTCACTCCACATCAACTAATAATATAAAGAATATTATAGTAAAATAAATAATTTTACCCTCTTATTTTCCTTTAACCAAACACAAAAATCTTATATTCCCACCAATACAACCAAACACAAGAATCTAATATTCTCAGTAATCCGTCAAGTAAAATAATATTTCGGTAATTTAATATTCCCGATAATCTTCAATTCTCCGAACCAAACGACCCATAAGAGGAAAAAAAGAGAACAGGAACACAATTAAAACAGAATTGCTAAATACAACCACTTTTTTCTCCTTGCAACCGCATCAAAGAAGAAAAATATTATTGTACACGTAAAATGATGGGTGGAGAAAAGTGTGATTGCATTTAGTATTTCTCCAATTGAAAATATAGAGGGTGCGAAGGGATTTGGACTGGATCCTTACAAATGATAAATTACAAAAACATCAATAAAACTTTAACTACTAACATAATCAAACCAACATAGCACACATCCATATCAAAGCAAACCTTGTTTAGTTCATATAAATTAGTTACCAACCTTAAAAGAAATTGTCAGAGGCGGCCCTTTGCCAGAGAATACTAACATGAAACCAACATAGCACAGATTTACCCAGAGCTAGCAGAGGGCAAGAGAGGATATACATCTTAAACTAATTTTATTTTTCGCACACATGGATATCCCTTGATCATATGCCTCAATGATCCCCAAATGTGTTCTCCCCACTGTAAGTCATGTAAAGGAAACCATCTTCATCCTTGTTTTCCTCGTATATGGCAGACATCATAGCAGCTGCACCAACGTTGACAATACGCCATTTAAGAAAACTGGAAAAACAGGAAATACAACAACAGGAATGTGATCTAAAAGGTTAATCTCACCAGTTGGTGGTAGAATGTTCTTCACAAAAATGAAAATAGCCTTCTCAGGACTGAGCTTAATCCTCTTCCGGACAACATAGACAAATTGGCCAACAGTTAGATCAGCAGGAACCAGATATCTGCATTAAATCCACAGGAGAGTCTTCAGTTTCGAATGAAGAAAAAGTGAAAAACTAGGAATGGAGTATCAGTTTCAAAAATTAGAACCCAGTTCCAAAAGGAAAACATTGAAGCAATGATCTGCAAAATATGAAACAGTCATATCATATCAAACAAACAATATCAAACTCAAATGGTAACAGAAAACA